>JASDQU010738901.1:9572-115910 GCA_032191745.1 Picea mariana
GATCGAGGAGAGTATGAACCGTCGGATCACTCTATGTCGGGAACATATCGTGACCGTCGGATTGCCTAACTACAAATGCATACTAATGCATACTAAAGAAACACACTTTTACCTAACGACATATTAGACCAAGTAGATCTTAACTAACTCCTAAGTGTCTAAATATCCTAACAAGCCTCAAAGATTAAATCGGATGGTAATAGCCTCAAAGAATAAAAAATGTAACAAAACTAAAGATTAAACCGGATGTTTAAAAGTGTTTAAAAGAGAGCAATGATTGTTGAAATATTACATATTCAGATTAACCTATCGACATTCACCATTAACCTATCGACGTTCACCATCCATTGGCTCTCTCAAGGAAATTATACTCGTTCATTGGCCTAAAAAACTGTCAATGATTTGAAACTTATCAATGCGGGGAAGATTTTGTCAAGACACTTGCAGAGTCTAGAGTTCCTATTGGTGAGCTTCCTGGCGGGGTTATTACAATGCATGTTGTTGTGTGCCCTCCTTCATCAGAAAAAAAAAAAAGTGGTGTAGAAACAAATGGTGAATTCTCAAAAGAAGAACATATGTTCATGCACGATTCTGTAGAGGAAAAATCAATTTTAAGTACGAGAAAGTTGAGGTGAAATTCATTTTAAAATCTCGAGGTCCGATATGATACGAATCTAATGGCACACATGCAATTTAAATCAATAGGCAGACAAGGGTGCAATTCAACATTCACACAGATAGGGGTGCACATGCAATTTAAAATCCATCTATAAAAGCATAATCAGAAAATCCAGAGGAATATAAAAGCGTAACCAGAAAACCAAAGAAAATGCAGAGAACATTTATTGCTAACCTCTTTGTTGATGTTGATGTTGATGTTGTGTCTTTAAGATTGTTTCCTCCTCTCCTCTATGCTCCTACTTCAGTATTCTCCTCTATACCACCTTGCTTGAACTGCAATCTAGATCTGCAACTACAAAAATGGAAAATGTTTTCTTATTTACATAAATATGAGGTTGCGGAAATGGCAGAAACTCCCACACCTCCCACAAATTGAAAATGAAATGGCTTGGAAGTGCGGCCATAAGCCAGGAAAGAAACCGTCGGAGGGCATCAACAATTCAGAATAGATGATAAGGAGGCACTCCACGCACGTGCTCCATGTACCTAGTAAACACTGGCTTAAGAGCGTTTAAGGTGAAGCGCGCCACTAAAAGTTGGTTTACAAGCGTTTAGATCCACACATCCCACCAAGCTTATAGGTGGTAAATAACGTGCCACCAAGCCTATAGGTGGTAAATAAGATGAAGCGCTCCATAGATTCACAAAGTTCCACATACCTCGGTAAGAACTTTAACCCTTTTAAAGACAAACGAACATTTTTTGTCATGCGAGGAAGTTAATGCTTCAAATCAGAGCCTTTGATTTTGTGTGACGACTAAGAATATTTGAATGATGTGAAATTGTGTCCATTAAATTTTGATTTATAATTAAAATCTCATTAAATCTACCCATTTCCAATAGGTGTACGCCTATCGACGTAATAAAAAAATTACTTTACCGTTTTTTTTTTCATAAATTATTTGATTAAATTACTTCACCATTTTGCTTTTAATAATTTATTTGATAAATTTTTTGTTGTTTTTCATTATTTATTTGATTAAATTACTTCAATGTTTTGTTTTTCATAATTTATTTGATTAAATTTTTACAATTTATATGATATTTTTTTAATATTATTTTAAAATAATTCAAATAATCCAAATTAAAAAAAATTAAAATTATAAATTTATGAAATAAAAGAAAAAGTAAGGAGATCCAAGGAAAACATATATAATTCTTTTTTTTTTTCGTTAAAACGGGTGAAATCTATCTAAAATCCTACCTCTGCAAAATATTAACATCACTCTGGCGAACTCACCAGTGGTTGCCCATCAACTTAAATAGATATACATATGGTAGCTACTACATAAATAGCCCTACTGCCTCAACACAAAGAAAGAGCTTGGAGGCAACCACAAAATGTAATTCAAGGCAAAATTATAATACAAAGCTTATAATATTTGTACTTTTTTTTTAGTAAGAACTTATTTTCGGGAATGGGTGTTGTAGGTAAATTGCCCTCCTTTGAAATATTGAAATCAAATCTGTGCCCAGGATAATTTATGCAGAAAGCCTCAATTTCAAAGTAGGGGCAACATTAGGTCTTTATGGAACTCCTTCACCATTGTTGCAACTTTAAAAACAATCACAATATTCTGCTAATAGGACCAAGATGCATAGAAAGTTCATTTTCGTTGTCTCTTGACAAACATTAGGAACACAACTCCGCTACAACAAGATTGGGAGATCCTTCAGTCCCTGACAAATACATCATTGTCTACCACAAAATGCAAAGGATTTGATGCAACCATATCCTATTTGCAACAATATTTTGGTGTCTAAACATAATAAGATAATGGTAAAGTCGTTGAACAAACCAATAGCACACATAATCTGAGAATGCCTTAGCACTTCTATCTCTAAGGAAGATGATGACCATCAATTGGACCAACAAATCTTGTTATGTATTGGCCAACATGTTATGTTGACCTGCAATTTGTGGATCGAAATAGGAAGATTAGTTAACGGAGCACTAGGAATGTCCACCCAATTTGCCTACACACAAGGAGTCGTCCCTCGAAACTTGCCAGCGTATATTGTTGTGGGTTGTAGTCTAAATGTTTTACAAAATGACTATTTTCTGGTGATATTTTCCAGGGACTTTTGCTTGAAATCCGACGAGAAATTATTAGATCTACAGATTTGAGTGATTATTTATGTAGAATCAGAGTGTCCTAGGGGTTTTTCAACATGCTAAATCCATTTCTGCATTCAAAAATGGATTTTAAACAACAAAAAATAGTGATTTTATGTAGATTTATGTCGTCGGATTCCGACAAGAAAAGACATTTCATAGAACAGGTAGACAATATCATTGTTGTGGAGTTTGACACATATATCGGTCCACCATAGGACCATATCGACCCAAAAAAAAAATACTAATCTCACCCGTAAAAGTGACACCAAGAAACAAATCCCACTCAAAATGACATGGGACTTGACTATACATAAATCCCAAGGCTTAACACTATCTAAGGCAACCATATACATTGGAAAGGTTGAACAACAATATCATAGGTCAAATCATTAGGAGGTTCGAGCATCTCATCCTTCTTCTCTTTTGAACGTTATGGAAAAATTCAAGATAATGCATATGTTGCACTTATAACCCATTTTTATTCTTCTTGGGTCAATGAATGTAATCCATAATTATGTGGTATGTTATATGTATCTTTTTTCTTCATAAGTTATGACTTCTATTGTTTCTTACAATGTTTTTATTTATCTCCACTTACAACCCATTCCTTAATATATTTACAACACACTTTCACACTACTGTTAAATACCTGAATAGATCTACAAATATAATCACCACAAATACTAATAATCATCACAAAAATTGAATACACAATAGATCCACAAAGCAAGATAGAAGAAACCACACTTTATTATTACCAAACCCTTGAGGTAGGGCAACACCATACAATGGATCCTATTATGGAAGGGATCCTCTCATGTTCACTTGCCTCTTCGAGGGGGCATCCTCTCATTGAGCTACCGCTCCAAATACAATATTTCTCTTCATGTCCAATTACATTGCTTGAACCCATTTATATAGTGCCACCATCACCTAAGAACATTGTAGATGAGGAATCTTCTAGAAGTAGAACCTTCTAAGAAGTTCTCTTACATTTATTATATCTAACTACCCATTTATTATATCTAACTACCATAGTGGGCCTTATTCAATAATATAGTTGACCTAGTCCACCTTACATTGAATGACCTCCACTATTATCACTATGGGCCCTCTGCCCCCCCCCCAATACCTCTCTAACTACCGAACATTCCATCCCCCTTATGAAAGTGTTGTCCTTAACGCTTGATGTGCAATCATATACCAGGGTCCCATGGATAAGTGTGGACCATAGTGCTGAAGTAGACAAGAGAACCAGGGTCCCATTGAGAAAGAAAATCCACCATGTTGAAGTAGTCCAACTGCCATTGTAAGCTCGAGTCCCATGTCCAAGTGCTCAAGTGAAGTCCCCATGGAAGATTTCGGAACCCAATAATCAACTCAAAATGATGCTCCAAAGACTGACACCTATCATGTGGATCCAAATAAGAAGATCCATCCACATAGTGGAAAATGGTCGTAGTAGAATCTGGAAGGAATAATACCACTGTAGAATATGCAGAATAAACACTGGTAATAATCATTGGCTCTCGATTTGTCACATTGATGCTCTCTACAGAAGGTGGATTAGAGTCATCAAATAAAATATGAAAGTGGTTGTCATTCCATAAATGACAACTATCCATATACCAATCATCGCAATCGGCCTCCAAATCATACAAGCATATATTTCTTGATTATATTCATCCCTAATGTCCTCCATAAGAAATATGTCCTGCGTGCTATCTAATGAATCTTGAATACTACGAAAACTATCATTGAGGTTGTTTGTGAGACCATCTACAAAGTCATCCAATGTGTCATCCAATTGAGATTTGAATGCTTCAGTAATTTGTAGAATTTTTTTGAGGGTTTGAGAGGAAATAGCCATATGATCACCCTATGAACTCTTCGATCGTGCAACCATCATGGAAAAACCCAATAATAGAACAATAAGTTACAATAGAAAATCACGGCTTTTTTTGGAAAAACCCTGAAAAACTGTTGAATTTAAAATGCTCATAACTTCACTTCCCGGACTTTGTTTTGGCTGGGTTTTTTTTTTGAAATTAGGTATTTTTTCGAGAGGAATTCAAATAGCCAATTTTTTTTTTTCCAAATTCAGCTCGTAAAGCTTCATATCTGAACTTGAAGTGCACCACCCTATTTTTTTTTCCCTAGAAAATTTGTACAAAAAAAGCAAAAATTTATTCCCTTCTTTGGCCATGTAAAGTGCTCTAATACCACTTGTTAAGTTCCTGAATACAAAAGCACCACAATAGATATAGAAGTACAATATGCAACATCTCTTCTATTACTATCAAACCCTTAGGGTAGGGAGACACCATACCATGGATCCTATTATGGAAGGGATCATCTCCTGTTCATTTGTCTCTTCGAGGGAGCTTCCTCCTAATGAGCTTCTGTTCCAAATATAATACTTCTCTTCATGTCCCATTACATTGCTTGAACCCCTTTATATAGTGCTACCATCACCTAAGAACATTCTAGACGAGGAATATTCTAGAAGTGGAACTTTCTAAGAAGTCCTCTTACATTTATTATATCTAACTACCCATTTATTATATCTAACTACCATAGTTGGCCTTATTTAATAATATAGTGGACCTAGTCCACCTTACATTGAATGATCTCCACTATTATCACTATGGGCCCTCTGGCCCCCCACAACTAACTCTCTAGCTACCTAACATTTCTTCCCTTCTATGGCCAAGGAAAGTGCTCTGATACCACTTGTTAAGTACCTGCATAGATCTACAAATATAATCACCACAAATACTGAATACACAATAGGTCCACAAAACAAGATAGAAGAAACCACACTTTATTATTATCAAACCCTTGAGGTAGGGAAATATCATACAATTGATTCTATTATGGAAGTGATCATCTCTTGTTCACTTGCCTCTTCGAGGGGACATCCTCCTATTGAGCTACAACTCACAATATAATACTCTCTTCATGTTCCATTACATTGCTTGAACCTCTTTATATAGTGCTATCATCACCTAAGAACATTCTAGAGGAGAAATTTTCTAGAAGTAGAACCTTTCTAAGAAGTCCTCTTACATTTATTATATCTAACTACTATAATGGACCTTATTTAATAATATAGTTGACCTAGTCCACCTTACATTGAATGACCTCCACTATTATCACTATGAACCCTACTACTATGGACCCTACTAACTCTTTAGCTACCTAACAACTATACTTTATTAATTCAAGATATTTCAAAAAAAAAATGTACTTGTTACATTGTTACATTATTGTTACATTAAGAACTATACCAAATGTTACATTGTTACATTAAGAACTATACCAAAATGCTTTAGTTATTTAAAAAAACTATTTATCTACTTATTTGTACACCTATTAACATCAGGAAGATAGTTGTGTAACATTGATATTCTTTAATGATAATTTAGCCTAGTTATTCCTTGATGATAAACCCTTGTCAATAATGATATGGCCGGATATGTCTATCCCTCGTTTAGTATTAACTTGTCAATAACATGCATGCACTTTACATTTGAGATACCTTCTTCTTACGATATTCTTTGATTTAAGATGATTCATATGATGTTGGATATGCAATGGTGTTTTTGGAAAGAGTAATCTGTTACAGATTGAGATTGAGAGGGTAATGGAAAGATGGGCGATCACATACCAGGGAAAGGGTTCATCTCGCTAAGTAACGAGTTGTTCTTCGTTATGTTCTTTCGATCGATATAGACTTACTATACGGGTTTTGGTTTTCGATTCAATTCAAGTAGAAGAGTTACAAACCAGGCATGACAATGTCATCACAAGGGTAGGCTGGTGAGTGTCTGAGTATGAAGCATATATAGACAGAGAGAATATGTGTAAGCGGGTTGGATTGAAAGAGACAATTCAGGTTACGCATGATGTCATGGATCACTCACGATATTGGTGTGCATGCGATTCACTCCTGCAGGCGTGCTTAAACAACAGAGCCCACTCGGAGGGCAAACAAGTCCATGCCCACATCATTCACTCCGGCTTTCACCCCGACAGTTTTCTACAAACCAAACTTATGAGTTTGTACGTCAAGTGCGAGACTCTGGGTGATGCTCGCCGTGTGTTGGAGGAGACGATACCTCAGCGAAATGTGGTACACTGGAACGTGATGATTTCAGCTTACTCCAAGCACGGGCTAACAGAGGAAGCTTTCACACTGTTTTATCGAATGCAAAGGATGGGAATTGAACCTGATCAGTTTACCTTCACCGCTATTCTCCCAGCGTGTTCTCATTTGGGATCTCTCAGAGTTGGCAAGAAGGTTCACCAGGGGGTGATTAAGAATGGGTTTCAGTGTAACGTCTTTGTTGGGTGCAATCTTCTAGACATGTACCTGAAATGCGGAAGCCTCGAGGATGCACGCAAAGTGTTTGGCAAAATGTCTGAGCGAAACGTGGTCTCATGGAATGCAATGGTTGCTGGATGTGCGCTGAATGGGTATGTGGATGAGGCTATGGAGCTCTTCCAGAAAATGCCCCAGCGGAATGTGGTTTCGTGGACTGCCATGGTTGCAGGGTATGCTCAGAATGGGTTTATTGACGAGGCTTTGAATCTTTTCAACAAAATGCCGGTGCAAATGCAAGATGAAGTTTCATGGACTGCAATTATTTCAGCATATGCACAGAACGGGCAATTTGATGAGGCACTGGAGATTTTTCGAAAAATGCCTGAAAGAGGTGCGTTCCCCTGGACTGCAATGATTGCAGGATACTCGCAGAATGGATATTTTAACGAGGCTCTTGAGCTTTTCGGACAAATGCAACTAGCAGGTGTAAAACCTAACGCACCAACCCTTGCCAGTGTTCTGCCGGCCTGTGCTCACTTGGCTGCTTTGAAAAGCGGCAAGGCAATTCACAAAGCCATATTTCAAAATGGGTTTCAGTCTAATGTTTTTCTGGGAAATGCCCTTGTAGATATGTATGCTAAATGTGGGAGTATAGACAATGCACGCAAAGTGTTTGACAAAATGTATAGACGAAATGTAGTTACATGGACTACTATGATTGTAGGATATGCCATGCATGGGATTGGCATGGAAGCGATCCAAGTCTTTAAACAAATGCAGAACTCTGATACTGAACCAAACAGTGTGACATTAGTGGGTGTTCTCTCTGCATGCTGTCATGCAGGCCTTGTAAATGATGGCTGGCGATACTTTAATTGCATGAGTAAAGATTATTTCATCGAGCCAGTAATGGAGCATTATTGTTGCATGGTCGACTTGCTTGGTCGTGCTGGTCACCTGGTTGAGGCAGAGGAATTCATCCATAAAATGCCTATGAAACCTGCTGCAGCTCTGTGGGGATCTTTGCTCAGCGCTTGTAGAGTCCATGCAAATATGGAGTTGGGAGAACGTGTAGCTGAATGCCTTTTTAGGTTGGAGCCACATAATGCTATAAACTATGTTCAACTATCTAATATCTATGCAATGTTTGGCAGATGGCAGGAGGTGGAAAACGTGAGAAATTTGATGAAAGAAAGGAAGGTACAACATATGCCAGGATGCAGCTGGATTGAAATCAACAACAAGATCTATCTTTTCCCTGCAGGAGAATGATCATGCCCACAAAAAAAGGAAATTTATATGAAATTGGAGACATTCTCTGGGCATATGAAAGGAGGGTTTGTGGTATGTGCCTAAGACAACCTTTTGCCGCATGCAGGAAGGTAGAGGAGTGGAAAACCCAAGAAGAATATTCTCTGCCACCACCGTGGAAAGCTGGCACATTACATTTGAGTCTACGAACGGATCATGTGCAACGACTGCTCATCTGCAAAAAGGTTAATGTCTCTTGTTATTGTTCTAGAGGAGTGGAAAACCCAAGAAGAATATTCTCTGCAACCACCGTGGAAAGCTGGCACATTACATTTGAGTCTACGAACGGATGATGTGCAGTGACTGCTCATCTGCAAAAAGGTTAATGTCTCTTGTTATTGTTCAAGATGTTGTTAGGGATGCTGCACTTTCAAATGACTTTGAGGATGGACAGTGTTCATGTGGGGATTATTGTTAATGCTTTAAAAAACAAGTACTAAATTTGTTAACCATAATCTCAGGTGTATTATCAACCTTGGCTAGGCAGGGAGGAGGTGTTATTTTACTTTATGGCTCAGGTGTATTATCAACCTTGCTAGGCAGGAGGAGGTGTTATTTTACTTTATGGCAAATTGGCATATCTTACTCTGTGGCTGTGGAGGCCACTTTATAAAGTAATGAAACATAGATGCATTGTTGCAGCCTAAAAGTCTTCCTCTTGGGTGATCACATATAAATATCAAACATGTTGTAATTTCCAAATTCCAAAGCGGAAGCTCCTAGAGTCCAGACGATGGGCTTCTATTTCATTGTGCTTGGCATCTCTCTTTCATGCCATGGACTGTATTTAATTGTGTAAATGGATTATATGTGCTTGATAGACATTTTGATTACGGCCTTCAAATTGTTTCAGAAAATTTCTACTTTTGATATATTTGAGTTAATGCTTCCTCAGTAGCTGCTTATGGTAAGCAGCTTGCATTGTTTGTTAGAATTATTGCTTACTTTAGAGTTGGTTTGGGTTTGTTAGAGATAGTTGAGATATTCTCTCAACCTCTCTAAGTTTGGAATAAGTTGGATCTCACAACACCTATATAATGTATTGTATCTGAGTTTGAATATGAATATGGAATAATAAAATGTGTGTGTCTTGTGAGTGCATGAAATATCTTTTCTAAGTTTGTTTTTCTCTTAGACCATTTAAGACCTGTGTTTATTGCAACTGCCTTACAAACAAGCACTTTCCAGTTGTTGCTAATTATTATTAAGTGGGTTTTCAGCAAAAATTGGTATTCTAATTGCTGAATTTTTTAGGGATTTGTTTTGAAATCGTCGTAAAGAAATTGCCGATTACCATCGTATCTTTGCCTGCTAGAAATTGGCGTGAATTTGGTAAATGCAAAGCATTTGCATTTCATGTTAGTTGACGATTCATTGTTAAGCCGTATTGCACTTTTTTATGGATATTGCTGTTCTCGTGCAGTTTAATGATGATGCATAATCCTTTATTTGATTTAATCTTTATCTTTACAAAGAATTATTTTTGGTAGGCAAAAAAAAAACTTTTATCATGCCCATGTGGAGAACTTACACTTGGAAATAATGGAGCAAGAGTCAGTTATGTAGACAAACTTTCTTAGTCTTTATTGTAGAGCCTATTTTTCAGTTGTCAGTTGTAACCGTCTAAGTAGACTGGAGTTCTATATAATAATGTAATCTGCCTTCATTGAATTATATAGATTGTGAGTGGAGTCTCACCTGTGTGTTGTTTTGCCTAATTCTAAGTTGGTATCAGAGCCGCGGAAGTGAGGAGCCGCATAAGTGAGGTGCATCAATTTCTAGAAGTCCACAGGTCCCTCTTCTGGAAGGGTGCAACAACATACTACTCAAACTTTACGCACGATTGAAAACCTAAAATTTCCACACTCCAACTGTGTATTACAGTGCGTAAATCCTTAAAGATTTCCACACTCCAAGTGAATCGTGAGGTGCGGACTCGCCGCACCCTAAGGTAGCGTAAGGTGTGGAAAGGCATGTGTTTGCGCAGGTCGCGTGGGTTCGAGCTGGAGAAGGGATGCGATCCGTTGTGTGAGCTCATTTTTTGCTTGTTGAGTCGCGCGCCATTGAATAGAGGGCCGTGAGCTTGTTTGAAGGGTGGATGCCATGATTTCCTGAAGGGTGTTTGCATCAAACCATTCTCCACGATCATTGCTGAGTCCAATGCAGGCCGTGCGTGCGTGAGGGAGTCGTGTGGGTTCTCTAGAGAAGGGTCGCGATCTCTTTGCACAAGAGTAGTCGGATGATCAAGTTGCTCTTCAAGTGGAGATTGGTGATCGTGTGAAGGCTTTATTAGTGTCGAATACCTCAATTTGTCTCCGACGCACCAGGGCGACTCGCGCGAGGTCAAATTCGTAGGACTTTGGCTTACTAGGTGAAGTTTGAATTGTTTTTTGAGGGTTTTTAAGTCGGCAGAGAAGGAATTTTCTCTAAATTGAATCTCTGAACGGATCTATTCAGAAACCCCACATTTGTATCCTGATCAGGGCAAGAGACTGTAGTTTGGTGGTGTAGAAACCATTTGATTCGCATAATTATATTATAGACTTTGCATTGCTAGCGTGGGGAAGTGTGAGTTAATTCCACATATGATATGCATTGCTAGCTCAAGAGTGTTGTATGTTGCTTGCCGGATTGGGGGATCCAAAGGCTATACAAGTCTTCAAGTGTGAGTTTTTTTTTCTGGTGTAAAGCAATCTGAAGAAAAACTGAGAGCCAAGATAGAGTCAGATCGGTGGATCCGAAGGTAGAGCGACGGACTGCTCAACACTTGACGAAAGTTTTGCATATTCTTGGTGATTCACTTGCAGAGAATATCTTGTAGAGATGGCGAATCCTTTGGCAGAGACCTACCTCAACGAAGCCAACAAATTAGATGGCTCGAATTTCATTAACTGGAAATTCAAAATGTAGACGCAGATGGAGGGCTATGGTGTCTGGACCATTGCGAAGGGAACTGAAGTGAAACCTGATGCGGCTGCAGGTGCGACAGCAGCACAGATTCAAGATTGGGAGAAGCGCGAAAACCAGGCAAAGTTACTGTTGCGTATGTCTGTTAAAGATAGCACAATTCCACATATTAGAGAAGCTAACACTTCTGCTGAAACATGGACAAGGCTTAAAGCCTTGTATGAAACTAGCAACACAAATAGTATTTTGTTCCTGAAAATTAAATTGCTAGGCATTAAGATGGATGGAAATGAATCTGTTAGTTCATTTTTGGGTTGTATTAAAGAGGTGAAAGACAAGCTAGGAAATATAGGGGAAACAGTTTCCAACACTGATCTTGTCACTATTACCTTAAATGTTATGCTAGAAGATTATCAGATGTTCATAACAGGTCTCGCAGCAAGGGAGAAACATCCTACTTTTGAAGAATTGACAGGAATTTTGCTGCAAGAGGAAGAGAGGCGTGGGAATCTGAAGCCTCAGAATACAAATTTGGCACTGTGGTCAAATAAGAGATCCTCGAAAGGGAGATCAGGAGAAAGAGGCAGAGGAGGTAGTTCATCACAGAGACGACAATCTCCAAAGCTGAATCAAGGTATGCAATCTAACAGGAATGAGTCAAAGAGTTGTTTTTATTGTGGTCGACCTGGACAACTTATTAAAGATTGTCATAAGAAGAAGAGTGATGAGGCTAGGAATAAACCTAGAACACATTCAGGTCATTATGCAGAAAAATCTTCAAATCATGATCTCAGGTTGTTTATTGCTAGTGATGAGATTGATGAACTCCCAAATTTTGATTCACGAGATCTTAGGCTATTTGTGTCTAATGCTGCTTTCTCTGCTGAATTGGATGATTCTGATGCCTGGTTTGTGGATTCCGGAGCATCAGTACATATGACATGTAATAAGATGTGGTACACTAATTTTAAAGAAACACAGAATGGAGCCAACATATATCTTGGAGATGACCGCGCTCATCAGATCAAGGGATATGGAGACATTCCTGTGACATTGTTGAATGGTACTGTTCGTCACATTCGCAATGTTGTTTATGTGCCAGGGATAAAGAAAAATTTGATCTCTCTGTCCACCATTACAGATCAAAACTTGGAAGGTTGAATTCTTCAAGAATTATTGCATAGTGAAGGATCTGCTGGACCAATTCAAAACTGTTGCAACGGGAGTCAGAGCAGGAAGCTTATACAAACTTGATGTTACCAGCAAAGCACATCACGCACTAACTTCTGCAACTATGCCAACAGAGAGTTTTTGGCATCAAAGGTATGGCCACATCAATCATCCTGATTTATTGTTGTTACAGAAAAAGAATATGGTTGAAGGACTTCCCATGTTAAAGAATGAGAATGTTGCTTGTGATGGATGTGCATTAGGAAAGATGCACAGAAATGAATTCCCCTCTAATCCTGATTGGAAAAAGAGAGATATGTTAGATCTTGTGCATACTAGTGTTTGCGGGCCTATGCAGATTAGGCCTTTAGGAGGTTCTTTTTACTTTCTGTTATTTATTGATGATTGCACGAGATACACATGGGTTTATTTCCTTAGAAGAAAAAGTGATGTTTTCGAGTACTTTAAGGAATTCAGAACCATGGTGGAAAAGAAGACAGGAAAATCCATCAAAATCCTTCATTCAGATCAAGGGGGAGAGTATAAATCAGGGGACTTCATCAAATATTGCAAAGATCATGGAATAGTACAACAGTTTACAGTACCCCACACTCCATAGTAGAATGGAGTGGCTGAAAGGAAAACAGAACTCTGGTAGAGTGTGCATGCAGTATGATGAAAGATAAGAATCTCTCAAATACATTTTGGGCTGAAGCCATAAATACTGCAGTTTATTTAAAGAATAGAAGTCCAACAAGGTGTCTTGACAATGTTACTCCTTTCGAAGCCTTGTATGGTTCCAAACCTGCAGTTCATAATTTGAAAGTATTTGGGTGTAAGGCTTTTGCACATATTCCAAAGGAGAATAGGAAGAAATTGGATGCTAAAGCCATTAAATGTATTTTCATTGGGTATTGTTCTGAATTCAAAGCATACAAACTGTTTAATCCTTTTACTCACAAAGTATTTGCGAGTAGAGATGTACTTTTCCATGAGCAGGAAGCAGGAAATCATGATAATGACAGTCATGAGGAATGGCATAGACTTCTTGATGAAGGAGTTAAAGAAGAGCAACAACAACCATCATAGCAACAACCACCACAACAACAGCCACAACCGCAGCGACAACAGCAACAACAGCAGCAAGGACTCAGTGACCATGATATGGACTCTTCAAGCAGTCAGAGTTCACCTAGTGGTGAAGACAGATCTTCACAAAGTGGGGAGGAAAATAATCAGTTGAGAAGATCTACACGACAGGTTCGACTCCCTAAGAGGTATAAGACTATGCCCTAATGAGTAGAATTTCAAATGTCATAGAACCCATGAGTTGAGATGAAGCCAATGAACATGATGAATGGCGAAATGCAATGGAGGAAGAATATGAATCTATAATGAAAAACAATACTTGGGAATTGACTGAATTGCCTAAACATAAAAAATCCTATTGGATGCAAATGGATATACAAACCCAAATTTAAATCAGATGGTAGTATAGACAAATATCAGGCTAGACTGGTGGCAAAGAGGTATTCATAAACAAAAGGTATTGATTATGCTGAAACATTTGCACCAGTAGCTAAATTGAATACTATCAGATTGTTAATTGCTTTAACTACAAAGTATCATTGGAAGCTACACCAATTAGATGTTAAATCTGCATTTTTGAATGGTGAGTTAAAGGAGGAGGTTTACCTTACTCAACTTGAAGGGTTTGTGGAACATGGGCAAGACCACTTAGTGTGTAAGTTAAAGAAAACATTGTATGGACTGAAACAGACACCTAGATCATGGTATGAGAAGATAGACTCTTTCTTTCTTCAACAGGGTTTTATGAGGAGCAAAAGTGATCCAAATCTGTATACCAAATTTAATGAGCAGGGGTATGTAGTATTGATTTCCTTATATGTTGATGATTTAATAATTACAGGAAATGCAGGGAAATTAATTGATGAAATCAAGGAGTAGTTGTCACAAGTTTTTGAAATGAAAGATCTTGGTGAGTTACACTAATGCCTAGGTCTTGAAGTTTGGAGAAATGCAAGCCAAACTTTTGTTTGTCAGAGTAAGTATGTCGGAGAAGTACTTAAGAGATTTAAAATGGATCAATGTAAATCTTCTATTGTTCCTATGCAACAGAATCTGAAACTTTCTTGTGATGATGGTTCGAAGGAAGCAAATGCCACTATGTATAGATAGACAAATGGTGGGTAGTCTGAATTATCTCACCACAACCAGACCTGATATTGCATATTTTGTGAGTGTGTTAAGTTAGTTTATGGCGAAACCTCATGAAATCCATTGGAATGCAGCAAAGGCAGTACTCAAGTATCTAAAATGAACACTTGATTATGGTATTAAATATACTGATGCATCTGATGTTGAGTTGACAGGTTACTTAGATTCTGATTGGGCTGGCAATCCGGATGATCGAAGATCAACCACTGGATATACATTTGGCATTGGATCCGGGGTTGTTTTATGGAGCAGTAAAAAGCAGCCTACTGTATCTTTGTCTTCTACTGAAGCAGAATATAAAGCCATGTGTGCAGCAACTTGTGAAGCCGTTTGGTTGAGAAGACTTCTTCAAGATGTTGGAGAAGAACAAAAGGAACCTACAATGATTAAATGTGATAATCAAAGTTCAATCAAGCTGGCGAATAATCCGATTTATTATGCAAAGACAAAACATGTTAATACTCAGTTTCATTTTGTTAGAGAAAAGTTGCAGTCCAAAGAAATAGATATTATGTATTGTAATACTTGTGAAAATACTGCTGATATTTTCACTAAGCCTATTGGAAAGATTAAGTTTGAACTGTTTAGGGAGATGTTAGGTGTAGAAGTCAATCCATTCTCCATCAAGGGGGAGACTTGGAAATAATAGAGCAAGAGTCAGTTACGTAGACAAACTCTCTTAGTCTTTATTGTAGATCCTATTTTTCAGTTGTCAGTTGTAACCATCTAAGTAGACCGGAGTTCTATATAATAATGTAATCTGCCTTCATTGAATTATATAGATTGTGAGCGGAGTCTCACCTGTGTGTTGTTTCGCCTAATTCTAAGTCTTACAACACCGTACTGTTATTATTTGGACTTTTAGTCTAGTGGGTTCTAGATGGTTTACAGCGATAAAGTTTGCTAGACTTGTAAGGGACTTATGGCTGATTAACATTTCCTTGCGGAATATTTTCTGCATATCCCTGATTGACTAAAATTAATATGAATCAAAGTTACCATGCCTGGAAACAAAACTGAAATATGAGCATCAAAGTTACTGTGCATAAAAACAAAACTGAAATATGAGCCAGCATCTATTTGGCCATTATACAAATTGTCAAATATCAGCTCTTAGAATTGCATAGATATGGGTATCATTGTTGGTAGGCTCCCCTCAAATTGATCGACTCCTTGGGCAGAGTTTGACCCTTTACACTTACTTTCAGTCTATTGGATCTAGATTAGGTATTCTCCCAAAATCAACAATATTCTCTTCTACTCCATAGGATGCAGAGGCGGTGCTTCGTTTGCACTGGAGTTCTCGGGAATACTTTTTTATCTTAATGCTTGATAAGATTTTCTGCAATTTCTTGTTAGCTTTCTGACAGGTGCTGCTTAACTGGTGCATATTCACCTTGAGGGCCATCTTCTCTTGTAGAATGTGGAGCATTCTGTTGTCTATTTCAATCCCGATCTGGCCTGTGATGATTGACCTATCTCATAGTGCCAAAGATTTGGGCTTTGAAAATTGGAGTTGATATAGGAAGCAAGGATTCTATATCAAGTCCTGGATGAGGTCACACTTACCTCAGATTTTGGCCATTGTTACTTGCTTACTTTTTACCCAAGTAATTCATCGTTGTATGAATTGAAGGAGGAGGATGATTGACTCTAGCATTTTTCCGGTGTTTTCTAAATTGTGGGTGGATTCATGGATCAAGATCTTTGACTCTGTCTATGTAAATGGATTCTTTAAACAATTTAACAGTGTCAATTTTGTCTTCATGAAGTTGGAAGATCTCCTCTTGCTTGTTTATATTCCATTCTGATAGCTCACATATACTTTTAAGGATTGAGTTCCCATTGTTGTGTTGTCGTGTGTGTAGATGGGCATAAGAAGAGAAGGTTCTCCTCTTTCTTTATCTGTGTGTGCTTAGTGAGGCACCGGTACAGGAGTTGGCCATATCGATGATCTCCAGAGTACTCTGAGTTCATATTTTCCACATTTTAATTGTTGGGTTGATTAGACATGATGGTTGAACTCTGTTTATGATCTGATAAAAGCTTTGTGTATGTCCAAGTCGCCACAATTAAGGCTCTCTTCATTTTCAACAAAGGATTGGATTGGAAAATGTGATGTCCAAGTTTGGTTGCCCCCTCAAAGAAAAGACGAGGGGGTAATTCTGTCTGTTGTGAATCTACTATTACAGGTGAATGGTAAGCTTTAAACCATACCCTATTCCAATCAAAGAAGGCTCTTTGATGGGAAGAATTATAATGGGGCATGCTTTCCTAGTGAGATGCACTTTCCCAAGTTGTACTAAACTAGTGTGATCTCATCTAGCCAACATTTAAATATTGATTTGTTATTATTGTTTTATTATTTTTTAAATGTCACATGTCCATCTTAGTATTGAGCATGAACATTGCACATCTCACTCATATTGGGCTGTAGAATATGCCTCTCGACACAATAATTGACGATGGAAGTTCAATGATCCTGAAGTTGTAATGTATCGTTTTCACACTTTGTACCTACCATACACATCCCTTTGGATCTAGGTGTGTTGTAGTAACCCTAGGGTTTCTAGGGTTCGAGCCAGCTGGTAAACAAATTAATTGTGCAATTTGCCCATGCAGTATTTTACCCTAACCAGTCAGGAATAACACCAGTGATTGTTGCACAGTAATAATCAGCAGCAGAGATACCAATCTCCAGTGATATTTAAACCACCAAGGACAGTATTCAAAAACAGTGTCGAAAACTAGCAGTAACAGTATTCAAGTTGTATCTAAACCAGCAATAAACAGTGTCCCAAAAACCAATAGTAAACAGTATCCAATCTGGCAGTAACAATATCCAAACCAGCAGAAAACCCTCTTAAGAGGCTGCTGTCCAAATCATACCAGGAGTACTAAAACACAGGGTTTAATTACTGAATCCAGCAGTTACTAATAACCATTTTTAGAGAGTTACTAGAAATTGCTAGACTAGACAATGAACCTGGGGCAAAGTGGTGGCTTGGTCCTGCTCTCCTGAACCCGATCCGCCTTCCAATTGCCAGCTGGGGCCTCCACGCAAATTCCACCAACCAGCAATAGGGTTCAGCCCTTAGTCTTGGCCTCTTCAGTCTTCTGTGGCAGCCTCAATCAGTGGTAAAACCCTTGGCCTGTGCAAATAAGTCCAGCAAACCCTTTAATCAGCTTCTTTGGCTCCTCAGCAGAGTTCAGCCTCCTACCAGCACCTTTTCAATAGTCACTAAACCTTCAAGGGGGAACTCCTGATGCAAGACTGAGCTAGGGTGAGATTGACCCACCGAAACTCAGCAGAAAAGGGTTAAACAAGCCACCGAAAAGACTGAGGCAACGCCTCCCAAGTCAAAGACAGAAAACATTTCAATCCCAAATCGTGCCTTCTTCAAATGAGCCTCTTCTCTATTTATATTGTCTCCTTAGTTCAATTCCCTCTCTTTGTGGGTGATTTGTTCTTCAAGGAAGGCTGTCTCCCCTTGTTTTAAGCCTAACACACCCTATTGAGCAAATCGGTGACCCCTTTGGCTCCCACAACTCCCCTATCCTTGGGGACTATGGCCTACGGGGAGCCCCCTAAGCCATTGTGTCCCTTCCCCGAGGGATTAATTGGGAGGGGACATAACAGTCCTCCCTCCCCGAGATTGCTTGTCCTCAATCAACTACAACCCAGGGTGTGTGAAATTTGCTCTCTCTCCCATGTGGCATCCTCCTCTGACAAATCCTTCCACCTTATCAAGTACTCATTTACCGTCTTGTTCCTCAAACATTTTTCTTTGAATGCCAAGATTTCCTCAGGAACCAGGATCAAATGGCCTTCCTCGTCCAAGGGTGGTAGATTTGTGGAAGAAACAACCTGTTGGCCCAAGGCCTTCTTGAGGCAAGAAACATGGAACACATTGTGAATCCTTCTACCCTTTGGTAACTCTAACTCGTAGGCCACCTCTCCAACTCTTCTGATCACCCTGTATGGTCCGTAGAAACATCGTTGGAGCTTCTTTGTGCCACTCTTCTTCAGAGAAGACCGTCGATATGGTTGGAGGCTCAGAAAAACTAGATCACCCACCTCGAAGCTACGCTCCACCCGATGTCGATCTGCATATGTCTTCTGTTGATTCTGCGCCATTTGCAAGTTGTCCTTAAGGACCCTCATGATGTCCTAACTCTCTTGAATCCAATCCTTGGCTTTGGGAGCCCTACTCTTGCCAAATTCCAACTCTACAAATGATGGGGTCTCATAGCCATACAATGCCCTGAATGAGCTCATCCCGATAGACATGTGATGAGTGGTATTGTAGCAATACTCACCAAGATGCAACCATCTAATCCACGCCTCTTGTTGCCCAGAAACATAGTGACGCAAATACCCCTCAACCCACTTGTTGACAATCTCAGTTTGCCCGTCTATCTGGGGATGATAAATCGTACTGGGTGTCAACTCTGTCCCTGCCAATTTGAACAACTCCTGCCAAAAGGCGATGAGGAATTTGCTATCCTTGTCGCTCACAATAACTCTAGGTAGACCGTGAAGCCTAAATATCTCTCTGAAGAAGAGCTATGCCACCTATGGGGCTTTGTACTTGGAGGATATGGCAAAGAAGTGAGCATACTTGATCAGTCTACCCACCACCACATAAATGCAATCCTTTCCCTGCACCTTCAGAAGCCCTATGATGAAATTCATAGAAATACTTTCTCATTTCTGCGTCGGAATAGGTAAGGGTTGTAGTAGACCTGCGGGGTGTGTGGGCTTAGACTTGTTTTGTTGACACGTCAGACACTCCCTCACATACTGTAAGACATCCCCCTTGAGACCCTTTCAAGAGAATCTCTCACTTACCTGCATATAAGTCTTCAGGAATCCTGGATGTCCGACCAATGGTGCATCATGTACAACTCTCAAGATCTTCTCTTTGAGAGTGGACTCCAGAACAAGATATATTCGTCCTTTATAATAGATGATGCCATTTACCATCGTGTACCTGTCATCTTGTATTTTTCCATCTATCAGCTCTCCCGCAAAGGCGTTCTTGGAATACTCTACCAAAAGGAGAGACCTCTAGTCTGCGACAATCTCAGACATGGAAAATGTTGTAGGTCTTCGTGACAAGGCATCTACAACCACATTGTTCTTCCCTTTGACATACTCTATGTCAAAATCATACGCCTGCACCTTGCTAACCCATTTTTGTTGCCTCTCACTCAGATCCTTCTGCTCAAGGAAATGCTTCAAACTGTTGTGGTCGGTCTTCACCACAAAGTGACCTCCTACCAGATATTGTCTGAATTTGGATAACACATGCATGATGGCCAACATTTCCTTGTCGTAAATGGAGAGAAGCCTCTCAGTTTCCCCTAGATTGCGGCTATCAAAAGCTATGGCGTGTCTATTTTTCATCAATGCTGCTCCTATCCCTTCTTCGTATGTATCACACTCGAACACAAAGGGACAAGAAAAGTCAGGGAGTGCTAACACCAGGAAAGTTCTCATCACTTCCTTCATCCGGTCAAATGCCTTATGGGCCTCCTCTGTCCACCTAAATGCGCCCTTCTTTGTGTGGTCAGTCAATGGTGCACCAAGCTAGGAAAACACTCTCACGAAGCATCGATAATAACTGCATAACCCCGAGAAGCTTCGTAGCTCTGTCAACAATCTGGGTGCGGGCCAATCAAGTGTTGCCTGTATCTTCTCCTGGTGGACTTGTACACCCTGTGCACCAATAATATGTCCCAAATACAAAATATTTGTTAGGCCAAAATCACACTTTGTCTCCTTGGCATAGAGTAATTGCTCCCCCATGATGTTGAGTATCTCATCTACATGATGCAGATGGCCCTCCCACGTCCTGTTGTAGATTAACAGGTCATCAAAAAATATCAACAAGAACTTCCTTAGCTGCTTGTTGAAAATATGGTTCATGCACAACTAGAATGTGGTCAGAGCGTTAGTCAAGCCAAAGGGCATGACTAGAAACTCATAATCTCCATAGTGGCATGGAAAAGTTGTCTTGTGCACATCCTCCTCTCGCACCTTGATCTGGTGATATCTTGACTTGAGGTTTATCTTTGAAAAGTAGACCATCCCATGTAGCTCATCAAGTAGCTTGTCAATCCTCAGAATAGAGTACTTGTTCCTAATGGTCTTCTTGTTCAGGACCTGATATTCTATGCACATCCTCAAGGTGCCATAATGGTCTTCTTGTTCAGGGCTCGATAATCTATGCGCATCCTCAAGGTGCCATACTTTTTCTTCACCAACACTACTAATGAAGCAAAAGGACTAGAGCTAGGCCCGATGTGTCCCATCTCCAAAAGCTCTCGAATAGTCTTCTCAATCTTGTCCTTGAATCTCTTTGGATGTTGATATGGGGTTGTGATGACGGGATTAGCCCCCTCCTTGAGCTCGATAGTATGCTGAAATCCCTTATCTGGCAGTACTCCTGGTGGAATTTGCCTAAACAACTTGTTACGTTTCCCCATTAGGTCTTGTATGCCCATGTGATAGAGTTGGCAGCCCTCCATATTCTTTGGGGTGGTGACCACTCACTTGAATGCCCATGCGGTGTCCCTGTGTCTCAGGACAACCTCCATCCTCTTAGATGATATGATTTTGGGAAAGTCTGTATTCATTCCCGTCAAAACAACCCTTCTTCCTTCCTTGTCTTTGAACTCCATCCTCATGATTTGGTAGTTCATTTTGATGTCCCCTAATGAATAGAGCCACTGGATTTCCAAAACTATGTTAGTGTCTGCTAGGTCCACCACGTAGAAATCATTGGTCAATGTGTAGTTACCCAACGTCATGTGCAATCCTCAGATATTGTGAGTACACTCCATGTTGTGCCTGTCTACTACTTCCACATTGAATTCCTCTAATTCCTCTGTCGGAAGGCCCTTCATGTCAACTTTGAATGTGTCAATAAAATTGTGGGTGGCCCCACTATCAATCAGTGAAGTAACCCGGTGTCCCTATACAACCCCTCTAATCTAGAAGGTGTGATATCTGCAAACTCCTGTTAGTGTGGCTATGACCGCCTTCTTGGGCTCCTTACGTGGTGATTCATCTTCTTGGACCGCACTCTGTGGCTCCTCCTCCTTAGGGCTATTGTGTGTCTCTCCTTGGTCATGGATTGCTTCCTCATCATCTTCTTCATCATAAAGAACCTCTATGTAGTGTGCCTTTCCTTTACCCATGCACCTGTGACCCATCTCCCAAGGGTCCTTGTACATGAAGAAAGACTTCTTTTGTCTAAGCTCCCTTCAAGTCTCTTCATCCACACGATCCTTCCCAGTCCCTTCTTTCTGAAATGACTTCTTGTCCTGAATTTTGGGAGGAATGTAAGGTTTGGTTGGCCCCTTTGTCTTTGGCATCACATCTGTCATGTCAAGTGTTTTCATAATAGCATCCAATAGTGTGGTTGGTTTGAAGGCCTTGACCCATCCACACATGGGGCTCAGTTAAACCCTCAGTGAATAACATCACCAACCTATGCTCCAATATCTTTGTTACTTGTATAACAACCATCTTGAACTCTGCAATGAAGGCCTCTGGTGTTCCTGTCTTCCTCAACTGTGCCAACTCATGGAAGGAGATACTTGGATCCTTCTTGTCAAATATATCCATCAGTCTCTCCGTGAAATCCACATAGGATGTGATGCTGGTATTCCCTAGTGTTACCAGCCCATGGTACCACCATTCATGAGCTTCACCACCCAAGTGCGGTGTGGCAAATTTGATGGCCTCTGCTTCCATCATCGTATTGAGTTGGAGGAAGGTGTCCAACTTTTGGACCCACGAACTAGTTGAGCATCTAAATGAACTGTCATAGGGTGGGATGGATAGCTTCCCTACCCTCTGCCTTTGGCCAACATTTTGTTGTTTCCCTGGTGCTCCTCTATGCCCTTCTCTAGGTTTGTTCTTGTACTTAATGTTTCAGTAGTCCTGCAAGGACATGGCTTCTTGAAACTCTTCTCCAAGTGCCTGGTATTCCTGGAAGTATGTGGAAAAATCCTCATAATGGATTTGTTGCGTTGATTGCTGCTCTTCAATGAAGCTAGGTAGGAGAGGTTTGGGTTTCCTCCTACTCATCATTGGTTGCTCACTGTGTTCATGTACTTAATGTTTCTGTAGTCCTGCAAGGACATGGCTTCTTGAAACTCTTCTCCAAGTGCTTGGTATTCCTGGAAATATGTGGAAAAATCCTCACAATGGATTTGTTGTGTTGATCGCTGCTCTTTAATGAAGCTAGGTAGGAGAGGTTTGGGTTTCTTCCTACTTATTTTGGCTTCTCACTGTAATGTTCCCGAGCCGATTTTTTTGCTCAAAACACTAACTGTTGATTGTTTGTTATGTTTGATTATGTAATTGCAGGTTTACTCATGAAGTTGTGAATTAAGGGTTTACTTGATGTTGATTAAGCAATGGAATAATAGATCTGAAGCATATAATCATACACATGACAAGGTACACAAAGAACACCAGTATAAGACCGATAATGCCAGATCTGACCTTTATTTAGATAGTAGGAAGATCCTTTGCACAAGAGATCTGCAGATCTGGAAGAAAACCCCAATAATATAAAAAATGGGTTGCCAACTGATACAATAATAAGAACTACAAAGATAAGAGCCTCCCAAAGGCTATCTGAGAAGAGATCCAAACCTCCAAAGGCTCCCAGCATGCAAGATAAGGCTGACGATAAGAGAAATCGGAAAATATACTGCCGAAACCCTCCAACTGGCTGTGTTGCACACTGCACTGGCTGCTAATGAACCCTCAAGTTTTGGCCCTCATCTTTCTGAGCTCCAAGTACCTCCAAACTCTCCCAGAATGTAGATCGTGATAATAGAATCCACTGGGCCAAGTCTCGAGCTGAATGAAGAAGTTCTTCTCCTCCAATTGAGCAAATCCTCTACTGGTTTGCGCCCTCCTGGTTTGACTGAATCAATGAGATTTCGTTCTACCCTCTAGGAGCCTCCAACTGCCACCAAAATCTCCCAAAATGTAGATCGGGCCAATACGAACACGCTGATGAAATCTCAAGACAATCTATGAAGATTTGGGCCAGTAAACAATGAAAACCACTTCTTGCAATGTGCCCCTCTCTCCTCCAGTCCATGCCAAACTCCATGAAATGAAATGCAAGGATAACCTCCTCCGAAATAGACCAAGAATGATGCTAGGGACCATACAAAGAAAACCCAGATGCTCCTTTTCCAGGAAGCCTCCTCCTTTCTCCAGATGGAGCCAAACTCCTCAAGGTGGTGCGTCCCCCTAGCTGGAAACCCCCCAGGTTTCACACTAGTTTGCTTCTGCCTCTAGATCAAACCCCTGGAACACTGTAGAATGGTGTGGGAGGATTATTTCACCTCTGGGACCAAGCCTGGATCAAGAAAGGTGGGATCTTTCACCACTGAGTTGATCTCTAGTGTTTTAGACCCAAAAGACTCAAACTGCTTGTGCTCAAGAGCTCCAATGAAAAATAAGATAATAATCCAACATGCCTTAGAAGTGTTCCCTTCCCTTTCCTTGATAGCTCCAGTCTTTTCATCTGTTGAGTTAGTTAACCCCTAGGGTTAACTCTTAACTTTAACTCACCTTTTCTTTTTGTTTCTTGAGTTATCCTTTTTCACAAAAAGTCAACTCAGTAATAGAATGTTATGTTTCAGAAGTGTCTTGTGGTTGACTTTGTCCCCAATATGCCTGAAACTATAGTCTAGTGGGGATAGCTAGACTACTGAGTCTCTCCATACCTCTTCATCAAGAGGTGGGGGACATTATAGTCTCCCATGCTAGAAATTGCTTTCCCACAAGCAATTTTGGACCTGTCTCCTGGATCAACTGTTCCCCTTCCCAAGTGACATCCTCCATGGGTAGGTTCTTCCACTTAACCAGATATTCTCTGATGCTTGTTTTCCTCAACTTCTTCTCCCTGACTTCAAGTATCTCCTCTGGTATCAGTACCAATTGTCCTTCTTCATCCATAGGTGGCAATTCCTCAATAGGAGTGATATGCTTACCGATGGCCCTCTTCAAACACGAAACATGGAAGGCATTGTGTATTTTTCTGCCCTATGGTAGATCCAACTCGTATGCCACGTCCCCTATCTTCTTGTTGACTCTGTATGGACCGAAAAAACGAGGTTGGAAATTCTCTATGCCACTTCTCTTAATGGATTCCTACCTGTACGGTTGAAGCCTCAAATAAACCAAGTCATCGACCTCAAATGTGCACTCAACCCTATGTTTGTCCACATGTACCTTCTGTTGATTCTGTGCCCTTTGTAGGTGGTCCTTGAGTTCCCTGAGTATGTCCCGACTCTACTAAATCCATTCCTAAACCATGGGAGCCCTGCTGTCACCAAAGGCAATCTCTGCAAATGACAGGGGGTCATAGTTGTATAAGGCACTAAATGGTGGCATACCAATGGACATATGATGAGTGGTGTTGTAATAGTATTCCCCCAAGTGAATCCATTTAACCCATGCTTTATGCTTCCCTGCCACATAATTCCTGAGGTAGCCTTCAATCCATTTGTTTACTATCTCTGTCTGGCCATCCGTTTGAGGGTGATAATTGGTACTAGGTGTTAGGGTCATACCTACTAACCTGAAGAGCTCCTACGAAAATGTGATCATAAACCTGCTATCCCTATCACTCACTATGGTTTTGGGCAAACCATGCAATCTGAAAACTTCCCTGAAGAATAGGTCTGCAACCTATGCTGCACTATAATCTGTGGCAATGGAAAAAAAGTGTGCAAACTTCGTCAACCTATCCACTACCATGAAAATGCAGTCTTTACTGCGAGACTTGGGCAACCTTGTGATGAAATCCATAGATATGATTTCCCATTTGTGCTCCAGAATAAGAAGTGGCTGTAGTAATCCTACTGGGTGAGTGTGTTCATCTTTGTTGGCCTGGAAAGTGCTGCACTCCTTGATGTGGCTCATCACATCTTCTTTCAAACCCTTCCAAGCAAACCTCTCCCGAACCTGTCTGTATGTCTTGATGAACCCTTGATGCCCTGCTACTGGTGAATCATGGCATGCTTGTAGCACCTTGGCCTTAAAGTTTGATTCAAGAACCAAGAAAATTCGACCCTTGTAGTATATGATATCATCCATGATTATGCAATTGTCATCTTGTACCTATCCATCCATTTCACATGCAAATTTGTTTTTTGAATATTCTACCAAGAGGTGGGCCTTCCAATCCACTGAGATATCGGTCATGGCATAAACTAATGGTCTTCTGGATAAGGCATCTGCTACCACATCATTCTTTCCTTTGACAAATTCTATGTCAAAGTCATAAGACTGGATTTTTCTCACCCATTTCTGTTGCCTTTCATTCAAGTCCTTTTGATCTAGGAAGTACTTGAGGCTGTTGTGATATGTCCTCACTACAAATTTTGCCCCAACTAAATACTACCTGAACTTAGTCATTGCATGCATGATGGCTACCATTTCTTCTTCATAGATGGTGTAGAGGAGCTCAAGACCTCTCAATTTCGACTTTCATAGACAATAGGATGCCTATTCTGCATAAGTACTGCTCTAATGCCTTCCCCTGAAGCATCACACTCTACTATGAAGGGTTGTGCGAAATCTGGTAGGGCCAATACTGGACATGTACTCATCACTTTTTTTATTTTTCTAAAGGTTGACTGTGCTTCTGGGCTCTACTTGAATGCCCCTTTCTTGGTTAAATTGGTCAGAGGTGCACAAAGTTGAGAGAAACCTTTGACAAACCTCATGTAATAGCAGCAGATGCCCAAAAAACCCCTTTAACTCTGTGAGTGTCCTAGGTGTGGGCCAGACCAGTATAGCTTGTATTTTTTCTTGGTGTACCTATGCCCCCTTCACTCCAATGATGTGTCCTAGATAAAGGACCTCTGTCATTCCAAATTCACATTTGTATTCCTTAGCATATAAGGATTGCTCTTCCATGATATCCAAAATATGCTCCATATGATGAAGGTGCTCCTCCCAAGTTTTGCTATAGATTAATAAATCATCAAAGAAGACCAATAGGAACTTCCTTAGTTGCTTGTTGAATAAATGATTCATGCAATATTGGAAGGTGGTTGGCACATTATTCATCCCAAAAGGCATGACCAAAAACTCATAGTGTCCAGAGTGACACAAAAAAGAAGTCTTGGAGATATCTTGCTCCCTCATTTTTATCCGATGATAGTCAGAGCGCAAGTCAATCTTTGTGACATACATTGCCCCATGGAGCTCATCCAATAGCTCATCAATTTGTGGGATGGGGTATCTATTTTTGATTGTCTTCCTATTTAGAGCCATGTAGTCAATACACTTGCACATTGTCCCATCTTTCTTTTTCACCAACACCACTAAAGATGCAAAGGGACTGGAACATGGCCTGATGTGGCCCATGTCTAACAATTCTTTAATGGCCTTTTCAATTTCATATTTATATTTCTTGGGGTGCCTATAGGGAGTGGTGATGACAATTTTCGCACCCTCCTCCAACTCTATGATGTGCTCAAACCCCCTATTTGGTGGTGTGCCTGGTGGTATAGTCTCAAATACCTTGTTTTGCTTGTTAACGATTTTCTGGATCTCTGGTGAGTAATGAGTTTCCCCCTTCTTGTCTACCCTGACTGACATTCTACACTTCGCTGCATAAAAAATGTCTTCCCTCTTGAAGATGGCTTCCATGCGTTTGGCTGTCACCACTCTCGATGTGTTTCCTGTCATACCCCTGAGAACCACCTTTTTCCTATTTTCTTCTGTGAAGGACATATCCATGGCTTTGTAATTTGTGGTGATTGGCTCCAATGTACTAAGCCATTATACTCCAAGGATGATGTTGGTGTCTGGAAGGTCCATAACATAGAAATCCCGTGCCAAATCATGCCTGCCCAATGTAAGTTTCATTCCCGTAATGTATCTGTCACAAGGCATGGTGCACCCCCTGCTACCTCTACACGAAATCCCTCAAACTCAACTATCGATATATGTATTCTTTGCAGTAGGGCTGAGTCAATGAAGTTGTGTGAGGCACCTACATCAATGATAATTGAGACCTTCTACCCTTGTAGCACCCCTCTCATCCTGAAAGTGTTGAATTTTGGCACCCCACTGATGAATGCAAGTGTCACCTTCTCATCTACTATAAGGCCGTGACTTGCATCTTCCTCTTCTTCCTATCCTGGGGTTTCTGCTTCTATGTTTTGTAGATGGCCGAAATATTCATCCTCCTCATCATCTGAGATCACCTCAATGTAGTGGGATTTTCCCTTACCCATGCATTTGTGTGTTGGGTCCCATGGTTCTTTGCAAGTGAAGCACAATTGCTTCCTCCTAAATTCCCTCCTAGTGGGCTCATCCATCGTACCCCTTCCTTGGTCAAACCCCCTTGGATCTCTCCCTCCTTGGTTCATACGAGGTCTTTTGTCTCTACCCCCTTGGTTTAGAGGAGGTCTAGGGGTGAGCCTCATATTTGCTTCCGATCCTAAGTCCCTGGTCTTCCAAATGGCATCATACAAGTTGGTAGGCTTAAAAGCCTTGACCCAACCCCTTGAGGGCTCCATCAACCCTTCTGTGAAGAGAATCATAAGCCTTGCTTGAGACACATCCTATACCATCACTGCTAGTCTCTGGAACTCTTCTATGTAAACCTATAGTGATCCTGTTTGTCT
Source organism: Picea mariana (assembly GCA_032191745.1). NCBI lineage: Eukaryota > Viridiplantae > Streptophyta > Pinopsida > Pinales > Pinaceae > Picea > Picea mariana. The sequence continues at coordinate 38,012 of JASDQU010738901.1, forward strand.
AAGTTGTGTGAGCTCCCTAAAAGGTATCTCTGGGTCCCCTCGGTCAAACCTGTCAATGAGCTTCTGTGTGAACTCTGTATAGGATTTGATTTGATTGTGACCTAGTGTGGTCAACCCATGGTACCACCAATCATGAGCCTTTCCCTCCAAGTACATGGTGGAAAATTTGATGGCATCCATCTCCCTCATGGGTTTAAGTTGTAGGTAGGTATCCATCTTCTGCACCCATGCTTGTGCAGTCACCTTAGAAGATCCATCAAAGTAAGGAATCTCCATATTGCCTGCCTTGCACCCCAGTTCATAGTTGGGCCTTTGATACTATTTAGGCTTACCCTGAAACTTGATTCCACAATATTGGTCCGGCATGACTTGCCTCTGGAACCCTGCACTTAAGGCATGATACTCCCTGGCATGCTGCTCAAAGTTGTCCTCAATCTCATCTTCATAGTTGCGCCGTGGCTGATTATCCAGGAATGTAGGTAGATAGGTTCTAGGGGTGGTCCTACTGTGTGTTTTCCCCTGAGGTGCTCCACCTCCATTGCTCTGTCCCTCAATGTGATAATGAGGGCTATGCTTCTGCTGAGGTCTAGTCCCCCCATGAGATCCACTAGCTTCTCTGTTTGCATAAAACTTTAGACCCTTCCCTGCATGAGTCATCTGCATTAGGAGTTGCACAAGTTTCTCCTGGATGGAATTCACTCTTTCCAGAGTCTCTGTTATTTCCATATGTCCCTTGCGCATTGATTCCTAGTTTTCCTATATATGATGTACAAGGGTACTCTATGTCAGATTTATGGAGTGTTGTAAGTCCTTGGCGAAACCTGCTAGAATCTGTGGCTCATTGTCCTCACCTAACCCCTCCATTTCTGCCTCTGTCTCACCTGTCTGCTTCCTGCGTCTTCCCATGTAAATACCACTGAATTTCTGCATGCGCTAATCCCCACAAGCTAGGAGGATCAACGCTCTGATACCACTGTAATGTTCCCGAGCCAAATTTTTTTGCTCGGAACACTAACTGTTGACTATTTGTTATGTTTTCTTATGTAATTGCAGGTTTACTCATGAAGTTGTGCATTAAGGGTTTACTTGATATTGAATAAGCAATGGAATAATAGATCTGAAGAATATAATCATACACAAGACAAGATACACAAATAACACCAGTATATGACCAATAATATCAGATCTGACCTTTATATAGATAGTAGGAAGATCCTTTGCACAAGAGATCTGTAGATCTGGAAGAAAATCCCAATAATATCAAAAATGGGTTTCCAATTGATACAATAATAAGCAATAAAAATATAAGAGCCTCCCAAAGGCTGTGTGAGAAGATATCCAAGCCTCCAAAGGCTCCCATCATGCAAGATACGACTGAAGATAAGAGAACCCAAACAATATACTATCGAAACCCTCCAACTGGCTGTGTTGCGCACTACTCTGGCTGTTGATGAACCCTCAAGTTTCGACCCTCCTCTTTCTGAGCTTCAAATACCTCCAAACTCTCCTAGAATGTATATTGGGAAAATAGAATCCACCAGGCCAAGTCTCGAGCTGAACGGAGAAGTCTGTTCCTCCAACTGAGAAAACCCTCTACTGGTTTGCGCCCTCTGGGTTTGATTGAATCAATGAGATTTCATTCTCCCCTCTAGGAGCCTCCAACTGCCACCAAAATCTCCCAAACTATAGATCGGGATAATACGAACAAGATGATGAAATCCCAAGACAATCTATGAAGATCCGAACCAGTAAACAATGAAAACCACTTCTTGCAATGTGCTCCTCTCTCCTCCAATTCGTGCCAAGCTCCAGGAAATAAAATGCAAGGATAACATCCTCCGAAATAGACCAAGAATGATGCCAGGGACCATACGAAGAAAACCCAGATGCTCCTTTGCCAAGAATCCTCCTCTTTTATCCAGATCGAGCCAAAATCCTCAAGGTGGTGCACCCCCCTAGCTGGAAACCCCCTAGGTTTCACATTAGTTTGCTTCTGCCTCTAGATCAAACCCCCACAACACTATAGAATGGTATGGGAGGATTATCTCACCTCCGGGACCAAGCCTGGATCAAGAAAGGTGGGATCTTTCACCACTGAGTTGATCTCTATGGTTTTAGACCCAAAACCCTCAAACTACTTGTGCTCAAGAGCTCCAGTGCAAAATAAGATAATAATCCAACATGCCTTAGAAGTGCGCCCTGACCTTTTCTTTATAGCTTCAGTCTATTCATGTGTTGAGTTAGTTAACCCCTAGGGTTAACTCTTAAATTTAACTCACCTTTTCTTTTCTTTCCTTGAGTTATCCTTTTTTCACACAAAGTCAACTCAGTAATAGAATGTTGCGTTTCAGAAGTGTCTTCTGGTTGACTTTGTCCCCAATATGCCTAAGACTATAGTCTAGTGGGGATAACTAGACTACTGAATCTCTCCAGACCTCTTCATCAAGAGGTGGGGGACATTACACATAGGGTGGGATGGATAGCTTCCCTACCCTCTGCCTTAGGTCAACATTTTGTTGTTGCCCTGGTGCTCCTCTATTCCCTTCTCTAGGTTTGTTCCTGTACTTAATGTTTTAGTAGTCCTACAAGGACATGGATTCTTGAAACTCTTCTCCAAGTGCCTGGTATTCCTGGAAGTATGTGGAAAAATCCTCACAATGGATTTGTTGTGTTGATCGCTGCTCTTCAATGAGGCTAGGTAGAAGAGGTTTGAGTTTCCTCCTACTCATCATTGGCTGCTCACTGTGTCGGGGCACATAGGAAGTGTTTCCCCCCATTGGGGCTCCGTTGTTTCTCCCTTCAACTTGAGGGTTGTTTTGTTCGATAGTCGGAGTCCCACTGTTACTCCCCTCTACATGAGATCTAGTTTGGCCTATTCCTCCATTCGTGTTAAGGCACCGGAGGTTCCCCAATGGGATCAATGGTTGTGTGAGGGTGTCAATTCCTTTGGTAAAGGCTTCCTTCATTTCATTCTACCCTTTTTCCAAGTCACTTAGGATGTGCAACACTTTGTGTTCATTATGGTCCTCCATGTACCCTGTTTCTTCTTCTTTTGAAACTTCAGATGTTCCTTGCTTTCCTGGTCCTTGTATTTTCATCACCAGGTCAACCAAAGGCTGGCAGGATCAAAGCTTTGATACCACTGTAATAACCCTAGGGTTTCTAGGGTTTGAGCCAGTTGGTAAACACATTAATTGTGCAATTTTCCCACGTAGTTTTTTACCCTAACCAGTCAGGAATAACACCAATAATTGTTGCACAGTAATAATCAGCAGCAAAGATACCAATCTCCAATTATATTTAAACTAGCAAGGATAGTATTAAAAAACAATGTCTAAATCCAACAGTAACAGTGTTCAAGTTGTATCTAAACTAGCAGTAAACAATGTCCCAAAAACCAATAGTAAACAATATCCAATCTGGCATTAACAATAACCAAACCAATAGAAAACCCTCTTAAGAGGTTGTTGTGCAAATCATACTAGGAGTACTAAAACACAAGTTCTAATTATTGAATCCAACAATTACTAAGAACCTGTTTTAGAAAGTTACTAGAAATTGCTAGACTAGACAATGAACCTGGGGAAAAGTGGTGGCTCGCTCCTACTCTCCTGAACCCAATCCGCCTTCCAATTGCTAGTTGGGGCCTCCACACAAATTCCACCGACCAACAATAGGGCTCGACCCATAGTCTTGGCCTATTTAGTCTTCTATGGTAGACTCAATCAATGGTAAAACCCTTAGCCTATGAAAATAAGTCCAACGAACTCTTTAATCAACTTCTTTGGCACCTCAACAAAGTTCGACCTCCTACCAACACCTTTTCAATAGTCACTAAACCTTCAATGGGGAACTCCCGATGCAAGACTGAGATAGGGTGCGATTGACCCACCAAAACTCAACAGAAAAGGGTTCAACAACCCACTGAAAAGACTGAGGCAACGATAGGGTCCTCTATCATTTTTGACCTCCGAGTCATATGTTTTTCCTTGCTAGAGACTTTGGGTTCTCCATTGAGCAACTACAAAATCCTGAAAAATAGGAAACATAACAACACACTCCTCAACTAGAAATGAAACATCTAGAGGATACACTGCCATTTCCATAAAGGCTAAACCAATCTAAACTCATGTGGCACATCCTTAATGGTTTGAATTAATGGAATTTTGACACAAATTCTTGAAGTTGTCAGAGAATTGTGCTTGAAGAAACTTAGAAGAAAAGGAAAGATACATAAACCATCCATGTCATAGGACAACTTGTTGATCTTATGCTTGGAAAGGTGCTTGCTCCTAAATATTCTGATTCAGGAAGCCCCATAGTGAATATTCACATTTCCAATAAATTGATAACAAACACTTTGATTATCCTCGAAGCATCCATAAATGTAATAACAAGGATACCTTAGAAAACTAGAACTTCAAGGACTTATAAGACAAACCCCTTATGTTTTTCAAATGGTTGATAGATCCACTATCAAGCCAGAAGGCACATGATGCAGAATGGATCATCATATAATTTTTCATCTATCTTAGTACTTTTTGGGTGGAAAAATTGGAGGAATGGGCTTACAAGGCCCATTTTAGCGGTAGGACTTAGTATGGAGATTTGGTGTCTGAAACCTTCCAAATCCATTTTGAGGCATCAAATGATATTTTTAGGGGTCAAAACTTTGAAAGCATAATTTATACCCCCTTGACGTTATTCTACACATTGAGACCTTTCCAACAATGCAAAAATCAACTCAGTTGAAGCTCATCTTTAGATGTTATGCCTCCTGCAAGTTGACCTAACTTGTTGACCACCGTGGTATGAGTGGATGCCACATTAGCCCCCATTACTCACACATGTGGGGCTAGCCATGTGTGGACTTTTAAGAAGATTCCAGAGGGTCCAAAACCTCATGATTGATTGAGGGTTGAGGATGCAAAGACCCTAACCCTAAACGACTATCGGGCTATGTTAAATACATGGTCGCTAGGAAGAGAAGGGGTTCCATTATTTTGAATGGTACTTGTTCCATAGTTGAGATGAGCATCCAATGAGTGGGATTTGAGAGCATGATAGAGTTAGGAAGAAGAGTTTGTAGTATCCATTCAGGCCATAGAGTCATAGGTAACTGCATAGTGAGTTCCCCTTTCTTTGTAAGTGCATTTCATAACTGAAGAAAAGAGAGTAGAGCATAAGACTAACCTTCTAGTTGGTTTTTCTCTCATATTGTGTTTCCTAGGATATACCTTGTGTTCATTTGTATGGATGATGTGTATATTTGTTTGTTCTTTTATTTTTGTATTCAATTATTTTCATAAATTCGAGCAATAATCTATTAATAATTAATCTAGGATCTAAGGGAAATAAATTGCATAATCTAAGGTTTTAAAATATTATAAGATCTGTTGTGACTAACTTTTCCAGTGGAATATAAATGGAAGTTTACACATCAAAATGCTAGAATACATTATTGTCTCTATAAACTCTTGCGAGTATCCAACATATTTTATGGCCTTATAAACAAAATCAAGATTGAGAGGTTATCCTTTAATTCTGGGAAAGCCTTGTCTGGCAATTACTAACTCTTATATTGGATGTAGAGAAGGTGGCATGATCATTTCCAATGGGTAGACTCATAACAATATCACATTTTATCCCCCAGCCTAACCATTCCTAAAAGCCATGGATTAAAAATGGATTACGGATGGGGAAAATGACACATTCAATGAGGACCCAACAAAAAATGTTCTTACAATCAATAAATCTATGACTTTAAAAGACCTAGACAAAGACACTATAATATCAAACTTCATGCATAACCCATACCAATCCACTAGAGTTTCAGATTGAGCGGATAAACCAATATTTTGATATTGATAGTAGAAACAATAGGTACCTAATTGAAGCCAATTCAACATTATATGCTTAACTAATGTTCCTACTACATCACTATCCAATCCATCAACGATGGAAATGGAAATTTTCCTTGTTAAAACTCTGAATATAAATAACCAACTAAGCTTCTTCAAGATATTAAGATGATGAATCTCCTACAAAAGAATAACACAAACTTTGCATGTGAATATAAAGATATGATAATTATTGATGCAATTATTTGTAAACATCATATCTATATCAATGATAATGCACATCCTATTAGGTATCCTCAACATTGAATGAATCCAACCCTCAATGACATTGTCAAAATAGAATTGTAGAAACTCTTAGATGTTGATTTCATCTACGCCATCTTAGATAGACAATGGGTTTCACCATTAGTTATATGGCCCAAGAAGGGAGAGAAATGACAAGTGTGTGTAGATTATTGAGACCCTAATACTGATCAAGTATTGGATACATATCTAGGAAAAAATGTTTTTTTTTTCGTAGATGGTTTTAGTGGATATAACCAAATACAGATTTCCCTACAAAACTAAGATAAAACCACGTTCACATGTCCATGGGGTACCTTTGCCTATAAACCCTTACCTTTTGGTCTAGGCAATGCCCCAACCACATTTCAAAGAGTTGTCCTCAACATCTTTTTAGACTTAATCCATGACAGTGTAGATGTGATCAACCCTAATCTCGAAGATCAAAAGTATCTCTCTGTCTTGAGTAGTGTAAAGAAGAAAATAAACATTTCTAAAATAAGAAAAAAATTGCAAGAGCTTCATAGTGAAACAACACGTTGGTCAATTCCCAAAACACCATGCGATGAAAGAGTCTATCACCTTTGTGACACTAATAGGGTTGAATATGAAAAACACTCTCTCTTAGACTATCCATCTTATACCCATATTAGATCTCAATTTCAAAATATTTGTCACACTACCAACCTTCCTAACCTTTTAACTCAACAAAACTTTGGTGATCTTAGAACACTTCTGTTAATGATTTTCGAGCACATAAATAAAATTCTAAAGAATTCCCAATAATCTCTTACCTTCTTAAGGTTCGATAGACCAAATTCGGTCTCAGTGGATGTCAATCACCATCACCATCATCATTATCAACATATATGGATGACTTTACAATATATGGGGACACTTATGAAGAAGCCTTAATTGACCTAAAAAAAACATTGCAGAGATGCAAGGATATGAATCTATCCCTCGATCATGAAAAATGCTTCATGTTGATGAATGAAGGTATAATATTAGGGCATCATGTTTCAGCTACAAGAATGAAAGTAGACAATGCTAAAACTTCATTCATTCAAGACTTACCAACCCCTACAAAATGATGTGATGTCCAAAGATTACTTTGCTATGATGGCTATTATAAAATATTCATTGTCAGTTTTAGTAAGATGACTACCCCATTATACAAAGGATGTTGAATTCATATGGACTCCATAATGCTAAAGAACCTTTAAAAATTTAAAATGGAAGACAATATCAACCCCCCTACTAACCAAATTGGAAACTCCCTTTTAGTATCAATATAATGCTTCAAAGAAATCCATAGGTGTTGTCCTAGGGTAGCATGAGGATGCATAAAAGTATGTTATTTACTTCATCAACAAAAACCTTGCTAGAGAAAAATTAAATTGTACAATTTCTAAGAAGGAATTTCTTGTCGTGGTGTATGTCATTGATAAATTTAGACATTATATTACAAGTTACACCATTTTTGTCCATATTGACCATGCTACAATTATATATAACGTGAATAAGATTCTCATTATTGTCATAATATTTAGATGGTTAATTTTTTTGCAAGAGTTTGATATAACCATATTGGATAAGCCTGAAAAGGAGAATGTTGTTGCAGATTTCTTGTCTCATTTGAAAAATAACCTAGAAGAAAAAACTAGTGGATGACACCTTCCCTGATGAGCATTTGTTTGCAATATCTTTGCAAACTCCATGGTTTTCTAACATTGTAAACTATTTTGTATTCCAAATATATTAGTCAAGGATCATTTATAGAAAACAAAAGGTGACAAAAATATATAAATATATATAATTCTATCAAGTTATGAGAATCTTAAACAAACATGCAAATCACATGAAAAATGAAGTTGTTTCACTAAAAATTGGATCCATAAAGATAAATGGGGGAGTTCTTTTCTTTTCCCATCTCCATGAATGATAGAAGCATAATATATAGTTTAACGATCGTGGAAGATAAATGGAGGAGTTCTTTTCTTTTCCCATCTCCATGAATGATAGAAGCATAATTTATAGTTTAATGATCGTGGAAGAGTGCCTAGATAAGTGGTGACGATACTTCAAAGTAGGGACAACATTTGCCCTCCCACCCATAAATTTTTGAAATTTTTGTACTACCAACACATTCGCACATGTATGTAATGAAAGATTGTAAATCATTCAAAATGTTTAGGAGTGATGTAGGTGGGATTATTCAAGGATTTTAATTAGATTTATTCTTTTGAAAGTGCTATGTGAGGGGATTTTATTTCCATTCACTAGTAATTAGTCGTTGGATTGAGATGGGTTGCTTTGAACTGGAAAAATAAGAAAAAAGTAATTAGTTGTTGGATTGAGGTGGGTTGCTTTGAACTGGAAAAACAAGAAAAAATGATTTACATATGGAAAATACTAAATTGGTATAAGCATGAAGCTCTTAGCATGCATTTCTTTTATTAAACTCACATTTTGTTAAACACTTTATCGAGTGATTTTTTTCATATCAATATGTTAAGATATATATTAATCAACACTAAGTTCAAATTATCTATTTTAATCAACACTAAGTTCAAATCTACTTATAGGTAGAATTTTAAAACTACTTAAATAATTTTGTCTCATTATATCAAATAATTCCAATATAATAAATTTGTAGTTGTTTAAAAAACACTTCTATAATATCATAATAAACGTTTAAATTCTATGAAATACTTTTTTATCTTTAAAAACAATGCATTGTGATATCAAAACCCTAAATTTTTTGAAACAATCTCAAAAACTAAAACAATCTAGAACAACACAATCTAATTCACAATTCATTGGATTGAAGTTCGTAAATCAAGTATCTTAAAAGCAAATTGATATTTTCATTTATATTAAAATGGTGTGATTATCTTTAAAAGTCAATATCTACATTTATATGTTTTAAAGTTGGCAGTTTGAAAGAATTTAAACTAAAATAAGTGAGAAATGTCGTTATCGTTGAGATTAAGATATAAAAAAGAAGTTTGAGAATCCGTGGAGCGGGCTTTCTTTAGAGCCGAAATACTAAGCACAGTAGACATGCTAATTGTTGTTCAAATATCAAACCCTAGTAACAAGAAGCACAATAAATAACATAAGAAGACAATGGCTACTACTGTGTTCATTATTTTAGCAGGTAAACACAAAGTATTTGTGTGAAAACCCGACTTTGGTTGACTCACAATTGGAGAAACATCTGAGACTTACAATCAAAAGAAGTTGTGTCAAGAAATAGAAAGAAGTCTCAACTTTCATTGAGCTCTCATTGTTGAAACAGATGAGACTTTGGTTGAAAAGCCATTGAAGAACCTAGGAGACTGCTTGATTCAAATTTATGAGAAGAACGAAATGAATAACAAACTGAATACAATACAGATAACAACAACATATATCCAGTGAACAATAACTTCTATTGAATAAATAAAATAGCCTGAAACTGTAAAACTGCAAAACTAAAAACAACTTGCTGGAATGGTGGTAACTATTTCTGATAAGAGATGTGGTTGCTAAGCACATCCGTCTAAGTAGAATGATTACAATGAGGCTCTAGAGGCATTTTTAACATTACTCATGAATTCCAAAGTGCTATACATCCAAAAACCTAACCCTAGGAGATGAAACACCAAAAGTTATGTGGGCCCCGATGGGTAAGTTGGTACCTCAAATTCCTGGGGTCATAGCGCTTGCATACGAACTTTGTTTTAGGCACGTGATAGCCCTTTGGAAAGGTATTTTCGAGAACTACACATTATGCCGTCAAAATTTGACTCTGTCTATAGTTTGACTATAGCAAGCCAAAAAAACATTATTTAGGGCCCCAAAACGACCCCGTAAATACAGAAAGATGTATTGACATGAAAACTTCCAAAATAAGCTAGTTGGATTAGGTGGGAGGCCACCAATCTCCCTCTGGCAGTTGTTTAGGGCTTCAAACAACCCCAAACATGTAGAACCCACAATTACAAAGAATTACAAAAGAACATGTTGAACTAAAACTGTCAAAAGGAACCAGTTTGAATAGGTGGGTGGTCACCAATATACAACTGGATCAGTCGTCCCCCCTTAGGAAGAAATCATCTCCGTTGCGTTGAGGGCCCCCATTAGGTGAGGAAATTTCTATTGAATTTGGCCCTGGGTGAGCCATTTGCCTTGGTGTAGGAGCTTCCCTGCCTTGAGAACCCAATAAAACTGGATCCTTTGCTAGTGAGTACCCTTGACCTGTGTGTCCACTATCTGATCAATGGATGCCTATTCCATGCAGTCAGGGTTGGGATTTATTGGTGTCAATGTTTCTACGATCTATGAGGTGTCCAATAATGGTGGCAAATATGGCCGAAGGAGTTCCACATTGAACATTGGGTGCAAGCCAAGGAAGGGGGGAGTGTTGAGCTCAAAAGCATTGTCTCCCACAGCCTTGGTGATAGTGTAAGGACCATAGCGAAGTGGGAAGAGCTTCCGATGGGGCCTTGCAAGGCACTCTTTATGCAAATTTAACCAGACATTGTATCCCACCTGAAACTTTTGTGATACTTGGTGTTGATCATGGTGTTGCTTGTACTTAGCATTGGATTTCTACAAAATCTCATGGACATGTTGGCAGATGTTCTAAATCCGCTCAATGAATTTGATGGCTTTGTCGGTCTCGGATTGAACATTAGAAGAATCTGTCTTTGTGGTTGCAAGAGGTAGTGCAACATCAATGGGACCCAAGGGTTGGAATCCCAACCCCACTTGAAAGGGGCTATGGATGCTGGAGCTATGGAGAGCCATGTTGTAGTTGTGTTGAACATAGGGAAGACTCTCATCCCATGTACGCGAATTCTTAGAGTTATACATGCATAGGATGTGCACAATCATCCAATTGATGACCTATGTTTGGCCATCAATTTGAGGGTGGAAGGTAGTGGATTTAGTCATCTTGGTGTCCAACAATGACCAAAGACTCGACCAAAATGTTCTAAGGAACCTGTTGTCTCGATCGAAGATGATGGTTTATGGTATCCCAAAATGGACCCACACTCGTTCATAGAAGAGATTGGTAGTATCTTCCGCTATGATTCTCTTCTTGTAGGCTATGAGAATGGCCATCTTCGAAAACCGATCAACCACCTCAAATACGCAATCATTGCCTTGATTGGTGGACGAAAGAACAAACATCTAATCCATCGAGATGGATTCCTAAGGCCTCTCAGGAGTAGGAAGAGGGGTGTATAAGCCTTTCTTCTTGATGGTTGGCTTGGAAATGGCACATGCAATGCAAGATCTGATATACTTGTTGACGTCATGTTGAATTTTTGGCCAATACAAATGTTTCTATAGAACGACCATAGTTTTCTCCATGCCAAAATGTCCTGCCATATGACTGTAGTGAGCCTCCCAAATCATCTTTGCATACTCACTTGTAGGAACACAAAGATGACCCAGATGGCATAATAGTCCATCCTAAATGTGAAAAACAATGACATTTGTGCTTGTACCCAAGAGCTGATAGGTGGTGGCGAAGTCGGGTTCTCGCTGATAAATTTGGGGCCACTTAGATGCCCCATGCCCATAGGAATGGAGCACAGTGGTGAGTGAAACCATGGGAGGTCGACTGAGGCAGTCGGCGACACGATTTGTGCTCCATGTCTTATAATTGATGTTGATATGGAACTGTTGCAGGTATGTGGACCACTTTTGATGGCGAACGTTCTGCAACTTCCCTTTTGTTTGTATGAATTGTAGAGGCTTATAATCAATGTGGATGATTGTCTCCTTGTTCAGAATGTAATGTTTCCATTGACAGTAGGCTTGCACCATAGAATGCATTTCCTTCTCATAGGTGGGATATTTCCAGAAGGTATCTAAGAGTGTCTCACTATGGTATGCTACTGGATGACCATGCTATGTGAGAACTATGCCTACATCATACTCGGATGCATCAATCTCAATATTGAATGGTTGTTGTATATTGGGTAAGGAGAGTATTGGAGCTGAGCACAAGTGATGTTTCAGATCATCGAATTCTCATTGTTGTGCTTTCCCCCATGCGAACTTTTCCCTGCCAACACCCTTGGTCACTTGGCTGAGGTCCCATGCAATATGGGAGAATCCCAACACGAACCATCGGTAGAAGTTGGCAAGTCCCAAGAAGCTCTGAAGCCTAGTTAGTGTGGTTAGGGCTGGCCAATCAAGATGACTTGGATCTTAGTTGGATCCACATGTACCCCATTCTCATCAACAATGTAGCTCAAGTATTGGACCCTGTTCATGCTAAAGGATCATTTTTCCAAGTTGGCATATAGCTTGTGCTGTCATAGAGTGCTCAAAACCTGTTGAATATGCTGCATGTGCTCCTCCCAATTTCTGCTGAATATGAGGATGTCATCCAGATATACCACCACAAAAGAGTTGGTGAATGGTTTCAATACATCATCCATCAACCTCGTGAAAGTGGCTAGTGCATTTGTTAAGCCAAAGGGCATGACCAGTCATTCAAAGAGACCTTCTTTATATTTGAAATATTTCTTCCATACATTAGTTAGTTTGATGGGAACTTGGTGGTAGCTAGACTTTAGGTCAATCTTACAGAATAACTTTTCCCCCTTGAGTTTGTCAAGAAGGTCATCAATTCAGGGAATTGGGTACCAATTCCTGACTGTGATTTTGTTTAATTCTTTGTAATCAATGCAAAGCCTCTAGGTCTCATCTTTCTTCTGCACCAGTACAATTAGGCTTCCGCAAGGGGAGGAGCTGGGTATGATGTTCCCCTTTTGAAGAAACTCTTGGATATGCTTCTTGATTTCATCATTTTCCATCAACGAGCGATGATGAACTAGTCCATTAGGAAGAGGTGCATTGGGGGTTAGATCAATTGGATGCTTGACTTGGAAGTGCGTCAGTACCCCGGTGGGTGAGAAGAATATGTCTATGTACTCTTCCACGATCTTGTTCACTTGCTTCTGCTGCAAAGAGAGGCTCTGTGTAGAGTCCACAAATGTGGCGGCCCCCTTCTGCTTACTGTGAGTATGGATCACAAAGAAAATAAAGTTCCCAGTCTGTGAAATGACCTTACTGCATTTCTTAGTAGAGATTAAATAAATAACGGTAGGTGACACTACCTCTAGTATCTTGTACAATTGTCTACCCAAAGTAATAATAACATTGTGGGGTCTAGACTCATACACAACATGTCGCTTCCATAAATATGGATGTCCTAAAAGAACATAAAAAAATTTATGGGGAACAATATCACACAATACCTCATCTTTGAAGGGCTTGATTTCATAGGGCAGAGGACACTCTTGGATGACGCATATATCTCTTCCTTGGTGAAGCCAACCGATGGTGTAGGGTTGTGGGTGCAGTGTCAGGTAGGTCCATCCACTTGACAAATTTTGCTGAGATAAAGTCCTTCTAACTATTTCTATTGACAATGAAATGAAGTGGAGCCCCCTTTACCCACATCTGTGAGTGAAAGAGGCGTTTCCCTTCCCTAGTTCTTCTATTTTGCTTGGCTGGACTTTGATGGTAGCGACATTGGTGCTAGGTTCGACATCGATATTCTGCTTCCCTCCTCCTGTATTTTATTCAGATTTAAAATCTGCCTCTGAATCAGAAGATTTCAGCTCAACCACTAATGACTACTTGGAGTGACATTCTTCGGTGTTGTGCCAAGGGATTTTATAGTACTCACACTACTTTCCTGTGTCCTTCGAATTCTCATTACCGTTATTGTGTGGCATCTTGGACTGGTTGTCCTGAGAGTGACCATATTTGATCTGACCCTTTCTTTGTGTGTTGGGGCCACCGTTTCCCTACTTCGTCTGTGAGGAGTTTGCATATCCAAACTCTCACCTCTTCTGCTTAAAGTTCTTCTCAATCTTGACAACATATCTGTAAGCCGCACCTAATGATGTGATGTCCCAAAACTCCATTTCTGTTTGAATGTATTTATGAAGAAAATCATGGTATTTGAGCACTAGATGTTGTTCATAGTCTTTGATACCCAATTTGGTGTGCAGGATATGGAAAATTTTGGTGAAATCTGGTATTGTCTGGTTCCTTTCCTGACACAGCATGGTCCATCTTGTGTACTAGTCTTCATAGCATCCAATAGGGTAGTACTGTGCTTTAATGGAATCCATGAAGGAATCACATGCGGGGGCGACCACAAATATTGCAGATTCCTCTATGACCCTTTTATCAAATTAAGTATCCCACCAGTCCTTAACATGGGGGACGACCTTGAGAAGTGCAAAAGTAATCTTTTCCCTGTCAGAAAAATTGTGAACCAAAAAGTACCCTTCGAGCAGATTCAACCATTTATCTATAGAATCCACATATATTAGTCCTTCAAATAATGGTATATAAAAATTTACTTGTACCTTGAAGGGGGTTTCATGGCTGCTTGATGAAGATGCGTCTCCTGTGGGTAGCCGTCGAAGGATCTTTGCAAAGTTGTCCATCATTTCATTCATTTGTCGCGCAAGGGATTCCACGAGAAACATTTTAAAAGGATATCCTACTCCATCATATTTCTTATCGTTCCCCATGGGTTGTTTTTTGGCTCAACGCGATCGATCTTGAAAAGGATCATCTGGTTCGGGTCCCAACTTCTTATACACGGATCTTGTCAGGGACATGCAAGAGAAAAAAAATAAATGAAGAGAAGACTACTCTGATACCACTGATCCGGATTTATGAGCGGAACAGAATGAATAATAGGCTTAATACAATAACACAAAGATACATATAAAAACAACAAATATCCAGTGAATAATAACTTCTATTGAATAAATAAAATAGGATGAAACTGTAAAACTGCAGCACTGAAAATAACTTGCTCCAATGGTGGTAGCTATCTCTGAGAAGAGATGTGGCTACTACACGTATTCGTCTAAGTAGAGTGATTAAAATGAAGATCCATAGGCATTTCTAACATTACTCATGAATTCCAAAACCCTAGCATCCAAAAACCTAACCCTAGGATATGAAACACCAAAAGTTATGTGGGCCCCGATGGGTAAGTTGGTACCTCAACTTCCTGGGGTCGTAACTTTTGCATACGACCTCCGTTTTAGGCGTGTGATAGCTTGTTGAAAAGGTATTTTCGAGAAATACACATTATGCCACTAAAATTTGACTCTATCTAAATTTTGACTATGGAAATCCAAGAAAACACTTTTTAGGGCCCCAAAACAACCCTGGAAATACAAAAAGATGTACTGACATGAAAACTTCCAAAAAAAGCCAGCTGGATTAGGTGGAAATACACCAATATCCATCTGGTAGTTGTTTGGGGATTCAAAAAGCCCTTAAAGTGTAGAACCCACAATTACAAAGAATTATAGAAGAACATGTTGAACTAAAATTGTCAAAAGGAGCCAGTTAGAATAGGTGGGTGGCCACCAATATCCACCTGGATCACCTCCAATGGATAAAATACGCAAAATGCTACCGTATTAGAGAGAGTGTCTTATTGGAAAAAAACCTCTACATCATTACACAAGAAGATATAACACATGACATAAAATGGCATCCTAACATATCTACAAGAAACATAGTCTAAAGAGGAGGAATAATAGATCTAAAAGATACAGAACACAATAAATTGTCAAAAGTAATTACATGGTGTTTATCAAAGAGGTATCTATTTTTTCTCTGAAGGTTCTTTCATAAAACAAAGATTTTACTTTCACATAATAAGAGTAATATGTATGTGCTCCAACAAAAACACTGTAATGAGTACAATTCACTTTTTTGGTAGAACTATGAAATGTTGGAATGTATCCCTTTAATTTATGAAATGAAAAAACAAAACTGATATTCAATGTTCAATATTCTAATCATGAAGAAGAAGGAGGTAAAGCTGTTATTGAATATTATAATAATGAAGAAGAAGGAGGTAAAAGATAAAATATAAGAGATGAGACATTATTATGCACAAACAAAACCTATTGAATAATTGAATTATTTACAATATATTGTGACTCCATTATATACAGGTCACAAGTTGTTATTAAATCCAGTTTATTCCCATTATAAAAGAAGAGGTTGAGAGAATATCTCAAGTACACACAAAACTAGGAGAATAAGTTGGACAATATCTCTCACAACCAACTTGTTACACAATATTTTGTTGCAACTGGCAATATTCACTTATCCTCTATCATTCAGAGCATACAAGCTATGATTGTTGAAGAAGAACCTTACTTTGAGAGAAGACAAACATACATAAGGTGTTAAACATGTTATCAGGGCCTTAAAAGCCTTAGTTTAAGAGAGTGTCACATCTTGCATCAATGCAGGGTGCAAAACCCTCAAGTGTCACATGTTGCACCAACGCAGGGTGTGACATTGTCTTAGGTTGTTCCACAACAAGGTGCGACACTTCTTAAAAGGGGGAAAATGATGAAATTTGAGAAGATTCTAGAAGAGAATATTCAATATGAGGTGTCCTTTGATTAGTTTGGATCCCACCTATACTCATGATATAAGGGGATCCTAACCTCTCATCCTAACCTCCTCACCCTTTTCCTCTTTAATCTATAAAAGGATGTTTCCCTCATGAGGAACAATTAATAGTGAATGGAGAATAATGATTGATAGCTTTGCTTCTGGTTTGTTATTAGAGGATTGTTAGTAATTCTTTGGCTTTGAGGGATTCAATCTTAGCTAAAGGAGTCAGTTGATGGTGATGGATTTCATGGATGCATTGTGGGTATTGGAGTAGTGAGCTTGTTGGAAGGAGCTTCACAACATCAAGGTGACTTTGGTTGTAATATCTTTTCATTATCATTAATAAAATAATATAGTTTCTTTCTCACAAAGGTTGTTTATGTTTGACTATCTTTGTTGTATTATCCTTGATCATTTGCATAGGTTTGATCAAAATATACTATTGTTTCTTTCACTCTTGTTGGCTTGTGTCTTCTTATAGGTTATTATTCACAAGTCTTAGAACATAGCTGGAAACTACGACTAGCAAGTGTTGACGCCAAAAAAGTGCAACATGGATCCCTTCCTACAAATAGGTTGCAATGCCTTATTATTTATATATAATTAATAATATACTAGATAGGTTGGACCCCGTATGTAAATGATGATGAAGGATACCTCTACTTTTTATGTGATCATGTCTATTTTTGAAAAAATGACTCTACAATTTAAAAAATTCGAAACCACTTTCCAAGAAAAATGGGAAAATGATAGGTTTATTGATGATTTAATTCAAAGGGAAGAGATGTTGTTTTAATGAGAATCTTGGTTTATTTTGCTGCACACATATTTTTATTGTTGATTTAAACTCCAAGCATTGGATATATTTGGATATGGAATATTGCACTTATGAATTATTGTGATTATCATGGTCATTGGTTAATTTTGAAGGGTGGCAATGCTTCCCTAGCAATGAATGTGGGACATATGATATGCCTTGTTCTAAGTGTTAAGAGTGCACATAGAACTCAAAATTTTTATGGAAGGTGGTAAACTCAACTTTTTATTGAATTGTTGTTTGATAACTATAATGGATTATGTGTTGGAGGTGTTGGTGCACTCGTACTGTGCTATGGTTGATGGAGTTAATGTAATATACGACGTTCAATTAATTCACATCTCTATAACCCTACATCAAGGTTTCCACCCTCACTTGGTTTGCATTTGGTTGATTACTTGGTTGATGCTACCTCCATTTTTCTCGGCCTTGGAAGAAATAATCATGTTTGTGGTTTTCCCTAGAATTCTACATACATGTATGATAGCTCTCACCTCTCCATTCATGAAAAATAACTCCGCTCGAAATAAATTCATGAGGTTGGCTCTTGCATTTTCTTACAGATAATGTTTTTTCCGAAGTTTAATACATGTGGGTATCAACTGTGTAATGGAATTTAAAGTGGAGGTTTTCACTGTTAGTATTCAAGTGTTTCAAGTTGATGATAGTGTTCAAACTCCTTTTTGTTCGGATTATGTGATTTCTTAACGCTCAGAATGAATACTTCTCTGTGATATAACTATTGGAAAATTTTATGGCAAGTGTTTGGGTTTCACTCGTCTCTGGTCATTAAAATTCAAGGGTTTCTCTAAGATATAAAAAAATGGTTGTTTGCTGAGTGCCATTACCTAGTATTGGAAGATTGGTAGCTCCTTCAAACTATCTGTCAATTGTTTGTATATGTATGAATACATTTTCCTTATGGCTGCCATGAGAGGTCTGTGGAAAATCAATGTTAAGAGATGGTTAAATATTTTTTCAGGAACAGTCCCTTTGTGAAGGTTTCAGTTTTGCGTTCGCCCATACCTCTATTCTTTCATTAATGTATGACATTTAAGGGGTTCAAATTTTGGTCTTGATGTATGAGTGATTGATCCAACAGTAGGAAAATTTGTTATTTGCACTAAATCTTGGTTCGTTGTTTGATTATCCACGAGGGTTTTTGGGCGATTTTGAAAACTATATGATGATAAAATAAAAGAGCACCAGTTGCACAAGGGTTTCAAACCCAATCCGTTACACAACAAATATTGGAAGTGGTAATACCAGCCTTGTATGTTGAAGAGTGGTTGGATTATGTTGTGTTCCATCACGCGCTTGATGTGGTATTTTTTTAGTTATTGGAATGATTATGTGGACAGTCTATTATTAAAATAACTCTGTGAATAAAAATAAGGAGTGCACAATGGATAGTCTTGGAGATTTCACGGTGTTTTGAAACAACAATGTGTTGGATTTGACTTACTAAATAAAGAAAAGTTTTGGAAATTGTTTTATTGATGGAAATGGAATTTGTTTTGGATATCATCACATATAATAGAACAATAATTGTTTTTCCCTCTCATTATATCATTTTTCACTGACTATGTTCCCCCCATCCTCCAAAATACATTAAAACACTCTTTGTTATGTTATTATGAATTTAAAATTCTTTATGAAAAGAAAAGGGATTAATATAAAAGTTGGTTGATGACTGATGTTTGAAGGTTGGATATATAAACAGTTTCTGTTACTTCTGCTTTTACTTGAACAATATTCTTTTATCTTGTCCCATACATGCTACCATTTTTCGCACACTATAAAATCCTCATCTTCCCAATATCCCTACCACTCCCTGTTCAAATGGCAATTGATTGATGAAGTTTTAAAGTGTTAATGGATGGATTTCATGTGTTTCTATGGTGAATAATAGAGCCAAACTTTTGATTTTATTTATGTAGATTTTTATGCATGGATTGTTAAGAGTTTTTCATGACATGTTGGAATATTGCTTCAGGATGAGCTTCTTTAGTAGAGGTAGTAATGGAAGAGGTAATAGAGGAAAAGGAAATTGGCAGAGGGGTCATAGAAGGCCTTGATTATCAATACATTTTGATGTTGATCCACATGAATTAAACCAACTCTTTCAAGCTGTATTATTTAACCTAGTTGGCCATGGGATCCTCCAGCCCTGACCTGAGAGACCACCCTTCCAGCCACATCAAAAATTTTCTGGTATCTGCATTCCCCCTCATGTGTCTATGCAACCAGAACCACCTGTCAATGTTGGTTGGTAAGATATTGTCCATCTGCCTGCTATTCATCACCACAGTTGGCCTACTGCTTCTTTACCATTACCCCCTCCACCACCACCAAAGAATCTAATTGTCCAAGCTGATCATGTTCTCTCACCTGTGTAGTCATCTCATTCTAGTAAGAGGTTAAAAACCGATGTTTCCATAAAGGAAAAGGAGTGGCCATTGCCTCCAAATCATCCAAAGAGTCCTCTGAATCTGTGTCTTCGCGTCTTCATCTTAAGGATGATTGTTATCACGTTATCAGTGAAGTCCAACCTCAAGGTTCCAATCAACCTAAGGCTGCCACAGAAAGGTCAAAATGGGATAGTAGTGAGAAGAGGAGAAATGCCTCTCACAGTAAATATGTTTTTTAATGATGATTTGTGTTATTTTATATTAAGGACAATATTTTTACTTTGACAATGTTTTGGACAACAAGCATATATTTAGGCATTTTTTTGGAAAACATGGATATAATGCTATTTTTTGGATATTGTCATGTTATATTTTGCTGATATTTAATTATTTGGTCATAAATATGAGCACGAGAGTTACAAGGAGAGTGTTTGAATCAAATGATTGGGGTTTTATATTTCATATTTGATGATTATTGAAATAAATGAATGGGAGTCACAAGGGGTCCCACCTATTTAGTTATTATTTAATTAGACCCTTACTTATATATATTATTATTATTTTGTCTCAACTAATTAGTTAAGCTAGTTAAGATTAACCAAAAATGTAGTTGAACTACCATAACCTATTGATAAAGAATAAAATCTCAATGAAAGGAAGAGACAAGGAGAAAAACATAGAAGGAGAACTTCGGCCATAAGGTTTTCTCTATACTAGTGAGATACTTTCATCTTTCATTCATTCCGAGTTTACCAGAAGGCTTAACCATCTTGATGACAACAGGGTCTTATTGAAGGCAACATGATTAAAAAATGGATCATATATTTCAACATCTTGTTTTAAAGGTGTATGATTTATCTTTGGAAGTTTGTGTGTTCTTGTCTATTTATAAATTAAATTTTATAACTCATAAAGAATATTTTGCAGAGTCAAGTGACAACATTTTGTGGCAAGCTAATCCATATCTTTAGCTTCAGTTTTCTTTTGTTGTCAGAGTATTTTTGTATGGTTCCCATAGGAGGCTGCTAAATTTGACTTTGGTCCCTATCCTCATAGGGGTTTATAAAGAGAATTCGGTCTTGTATCTCAGAATGAAATCAATATAAAAATCAATTTTCTGGTTTCTGTCTCACATATGTATTTTGATGATCTGGTTCATTTTTTTCTTTTATCTCCATATACACACTCATGCAATTTTTGTTTAAGTTTATTTCTTTTCTGCACAGTTACATAAAATATATAAAATAAAGCAGCCTTGGTCCCTTGTACTTAATACCTACGAATTAAGTGATTGTTTTTCTTTGGCTATAAACCCCGGGTGACATTCCCAACTATCTTGCCTTAGCCCGACAAGATATGAAAATGCTTGAGTAAGGTTCTCCATACCTTTTCCTCAACAACGAGGAAAAACATCAATTAAAAGGTGTGAGCTCTTGCTAGCTAGTATTTTTTTATTACATAAACCTAAGGAAAGTTACATATTTTGGCATGTTTTGTTCTAGTCTTGGTTTCTGAGTCTAGGGAGATCAGTCTATGTCCGCATAAACCGATTTGTGCAACAACACAACTACATATACAACATCCTCCTAAATAATATAATCACACAACTTACTAGAGATAAACTCTACATTACAATAAACATTAAAATAACACACCACAATCTTAATAGTATGATGAATAATGCCACATTAAGTGTTAAGTACAAGACAAGTAGGATTTAATTACTCCAACACTCTCCCTTAACGAGTACTTGTCTTGATATCTATCAGGTATGGTCTTCATCAACATTATTTAACCATTTTGAAATATTACAAGATACTAACTCCATCAATTTGTATCTTAAACCTCGCAAAGGTGTAGCTCCCGAGTTGAATTCTCGAGTTCCCTCCCTGAAATCCCGAATCACGGAACTCCCGAAGTCAATTACTGGACAACAACTCACACACCTATCATGTAACCTTATTAGTAGACCACTCACATGTCTTCAACAAATAATGAGGGACAGTTCCCTAGATCCACAACTTCCGAACTAATTGGACAACCATCCATACTAAGATTTTACCTGCACTTGATCCATTTTTGAAATACAATTGCTTCAGACCAGATAATCAATTTGACTACAACTATTTAATAATTGGCCATCCTATGGACATACTTCCATCTAATGAAACACCTAGGTACCCAACCATGGTGCTCACAATATTTGTAGGAAAATATTTTGTATATGGGGTGTATCTGAATCAATCTTACACCATGGGGTGAGTGCAAGCTAATGATCATCTCTCATGATGCGTTACTGGCAATGCAAAGCTGGAAAACAATAATTTTTTAACTTGGAGGGATTATTCAAGGTACTTTTACAATGAATTTGAATATGTTTTAAGAAGTTGAAATGTAAGAAATTGAATTAGCGTTCGAATATACAACTTTTATTCATAGAAATTGTGAACAACTATGTCAACTTTTTTTTTTTTTAACAATTGTATCTTATTTATCCAACAAATTACAAGGTATATGTTTTTGTTCATGCAGGTGTTGAGTACCTTAACAATGGAATTTCATTCCAAAAACTTGTATACTTGTAGAGAACTTATTTTACTTGTGTCATGTATTTTTTGGAAATTTATAATATTAATTTTAATATTTTAATTTTTTTTTATCAAAGTCAACATAGCCTTGAAATTACAATGTCTTTTGTTCATGCAGGATAAGAAGGTGTTAAAATGATCAAAACAATTTCTTTTTTTTAGATCGTAGATATTGGTCTCCTCTAATGCCACATATAACTCATTCGAGAAATGGTTAAGCCGATAAAAAAATATAGCAGAAATAAGAGAGGTATGTATTCTAGGATTTTGATATATGCAAAGATAAAAATATATTAAAAATAGTAAACAATATATATATATATATATATATATATATATATATATATATATATATATATATGGAATCTGCATAGTTGACTCTATCTATGTCTGTAGTTTGATCAACAACTGAATTGTTTATCATATAGAAAAATAATGTCAAACACAGAGATATAGAAAGATATTCAAAAAAATAAAGGTTTTTATCAATTTGCAGACTGAACACTAAGTTTGTCAGCCCGTACCTAAATATAAGGAAACCAACTCAACACACACGTTGTTAATCCCATCCAAAAAAAATTGAATTCAAAATAACACACACGCGTTCTTAAGAGTGCACACACGCTCTAGGAACGTGCACACGTTCCTAAGAGTGCACACACATTCTTATAAGTTATTTGTTCTTTGTCATTCCCCTCTCTCTCTCTCTCTCCTACATCTACCCCTCCTCTCTGTCTCCCTCTTGTTGTGTATGTGTTATATTCTTTGCATGTGTGTGTGTGGGCACGTCATATTTGACAACTGCGTATGACGATCCCAACTTCCTTCACCCTTTGAGTTGTGTGCATCGAACGCTTTCCTAGAGGGGCCAGGTTTGGCCCCCTCTGGTTACGCGCAGTGCCCCAAAATTGTTTTTTGGTGGTTTTTGCTATTTTAGTAGATTTTGCTATTTTTAGTGGTTTTCTAAATTAATCCCGGATTAAGGGATTAGGGTTTTGGTAGCTACGAAATACCTAATACATTGTATATATTGTATGGTGAATGGTGAAATTAATACAATGAAGAGTTGAAAGGTGTGGCACCAAGGAAGGATGGTTTTATCCTGGTTAAGGGTTTCCAGTGTACTATGTGTATGAGCCATTGATTAATTTCTATTTTTCTTAAGAATATGTATGCATTGATTTACTTCACAGGTTTCAAACTTACATGTGGTATCAGAGCTCATTTTTGGCTTCAGAGGGACGCCTTTGTTGCTGAGGGTTTGGCTTGTTCTTGATAGATCAATTTTATCTTGGGTCTGTGATAAACCTGGGTTTAGTGGGATATTTTGCAGTGGTGATTCGAGTGTATAAAGAGGAATGGGAGCTCTTCTAGAATCGAGATAGAGAAGTTCAATGGTAAAAAATTTGAGCTATGGAAGCTCAAGATGGAGGACCTTCTTGTAGACAAAGAACAATGGATCATTGTGGATCCTGGTACACTTCCTACTGGTATGCATCCTACGACACACAATCGACTGGTACACAAACTACTAGTACACCACCTATTGGTATGTCGAAGGAAGAATGGGAGAAGTTGGACAAAAGAGAAAGGACTACTATTTAACTCTGCCTGGCAGATTCAGTGTTGTTGAATGTCTTGGGAGAATCTACAACCAAGGAACTATGGGATAAGTTAGGGAATTTGTATCAATCAAAGTCCCCGGTGAACAAGTTGTTTCTTCGAAAGAAGTTGTATCATCTTAGGATGGAAGATGCAGATTCTGTGACAGAACATCTAAATGCCTTTAATACTCTGGTAAGTCAACTCGTATCTGTTAATATTATGATTGCAGAAGAAGATAATGTATTACTTTGTTATGTTCTTTGCCATACTTTTGAGATAATATGGTTGTAGCAATTGGTAGTACCAATCAATCTATATTGAAGTTTGAGGATGTAGTTGTATCACTGTTATCTGAAGAGATGAGGTACAAAATCATGGATAGTTAGAGCATAGATTCTTTATTTGTAAGAGGCTATACCCAAGACAGGAATCCTGGTAAGTCTTTGGGAGGGAGATCTAAATCTACAGGTAGATCTAAGTCTCCAGGAAAATATTTGAGGAAATTCTAGAAGTGTGGTAAAACATGGAATTATAAGAAAGATTGCAAGTCTAAGAAGGTTGATAAACCAAAGGGATATGATAATACCTCTTCCACAGATGCAAAAACCTCCACTGAAGAAGGAGGTGTTGTTTACCTAACATCTCTAAGTACACATGCATACCGTGGTGTATGGTTAATCGACTCAGGTGCGTCATATCATATGACTCCTCACAGGGAGTGGTTCTGTGAATATGAAAAATATGATGGTGGTGATGTATTCCTAGGAGATGAATCAACAAACAAAATCATGGGACGTGGAAGGGTTAAGTTGTTGCTAAAATATGGAAGGATTGGAACTCTCCCTGGGGTTCTGCACATTCCACAACTAGCCAGGATACTAATATCTGTAAGCAATTTGGATGATGCAGGAGTGGATACTGTATTGGGAAAGGGCACTTGCAAGATGGTAAGAGGGGAAATGGTGTTGATGAGGAGAGTTCGATGTGGAACTCTGTACAAGTTGTTGGGAAGAAATTATACTAATGGGTGTAACAGTTGTGTTGTCCTTGAGCAGAGAAATAAAGAAGACAACACCAATATTGTCCCTTGAAAGAAGACCATGCTTTGGCATCAAAGACTGGGGCATATTGGAGAAAAGGGACTTCGAACACTACACGGTAAAGGTATGGTTGAAGGTATGTCTAATTTCACTCTGGATTTTGATTTATGTGAACATTTCATATATGGTAAACAAAATCGAGTAAGATTCCCATATGGTGCTACAAGAGCAAAGGGGATCTTAGAGTTGATACACAGTGATGTGTTTGGACCTGTGACTGTTCCATCACTAGGTAAATCTATGTATTATGCTTCATTCATAGATGATTTCTCAAGGAACACATGGATTTATTTTCTTAGAAAGAAATCTGAGGTATTTGATAAATTTAAAGAGTTTAAGGCTCTGGTAGAAAATGAGACAGA
The DNA here is from genome assembly GCA_032191745.1 of Picea mariana. Classification (NCBI taxonomy): domain Eukaryota; kingdom Viridiplantae; phylum Streptophyta; class Pinopsida; order Pinales; family Pinaceae; genus Picea; species Picea mariana. Next base: position 63,505 of record JASDQU010738901.1, read on the forward strand.
GAAGAAAATAAAGGTATTGAGGACAGATAATGGTAGAGAATTCTACTGAAATGAATTTGAAGAATTCTGTAAGAAGTGTGGTATAGCAAGGCAGAAGACTACTCCATACACATTTCAGAAGAATGGAGCTGCAGAAAGGATGAATAGGAAACTGATGGAAAAATCAAGGAGCATGCTTAGTGGTACCGAGTTAGGATAGGAATTCTGGGCAGAGGCAGTGGGTACAACATGTTACCTGGTCAACTGATCACCCTCATCAACGCTGGATGATAAAACTTCACACGAGGTATGGACTGGTAAGACACCCTCTCTTGAACATCTCAAAGTGTTTGGTTGTGATGCTTATGTACATGTTCTAAAGGAAAATAGGAGTAAGTTGGATAATAAAGCGGAAAATTTTATCTTTATGGGTTATAAATATGGTGTGAAAGGTTATAAGATTTGGAATCCAGAAACTAAGAATACTGTTTACAGTCAATATTGTTTTCAGAGAGGTAAAAGATGTTTCCTAACATGAATTCCTACCAAGGCAAGAAGAATCTGAGAAAATAGAGCTTGAGTTGGATGATGCAAAATCTGAATCATCTGAAGAAGATGAAGCAGAAGAAGAAGAACCTCATACCCCAATATTGAGGAGATCAATGAGGGAAAGAAGGAAACTAGAAAGGTATAGTCCACTTGATTTTTGTTCTAATTTTTCTTTATCTATTACTGATGATGATCCCAAAACTATCAGAGAAGCAGTGAATTCAAAGGATAGTAAACTCTGGAAGAAGGCCATGGTTGAAGAAATGGATGCCTTGGATAAGAATGAGGCATGGGATATAGTTGAGTTGCTAGCTGGAAGAAAATTTATTGGTAGAAAATGGTTGTTTAAGAAGAAGTTTAATGTAGAAGTAAAAGTGGAGAAATACAAAGCTCGGTTAGTAGCAAAAGGTTATTCTCGGGTAGAGGGAATTGACTTTGGTGATATTTTTTATCGTGTTTCCAAGTTAATTTATATTATATTTCTTTTATCTATTGTTGCTGCTTTTGATCTTGAAGTGGAACAGATGGATGTGAAGACAACATTCCTACATGGGGATTTGGAAGAAGATATCTACATGAAGCAACCATAAGGCTTTGTAGTCAAGGGAAATAAAGAGCTGGTCTGTAAGATAAAGAAGTCACTATATGGTCCAAAGAAATCACCTAGGATGTGGTACCAAAATTTTGACTCATGCATCCTTGGATTGGGATTTGTGAGAAGCAGGGCTGATCACTGTGTATATTCCAACCAGAAGCAGGTTGGTAATCACTTCATTTATGTAGTGTTGTATGTTGATGACATGTTGTTGGTAGGAAATAACATGGATGTTATCAAGGAGGTGAAATCACAACTATCCTCCAAATTTGACATGCAGCATCTCGGTGTTGCTAAATTCATTCTGGGAATGGAGATTAAAAGAGATTGTGCAAACATGAAAATTTGGTTGAATAAGAGAAAATATGTTGAGACAATATTGCAGAGGTTTAATATGCATGGAATTAAATCGGTCAAGGTTCCTATTCCTATAGGTGTAAATTTATCTGCAGATCAGTGTCCCAAGACATAGGAAGAAGAAGAGAAAATGTCCCATGTTCCATATGCCAATGCAGTTGGTAGTTTGATGTATGCAATGGTCTGTACTAGACCGAACATTGCACATGCAGTGGGAGTTTTGAGCAGGGATATGTCAAAACCAGGGAGGGAGCATTGGACAATAGTAAAGAGGGTCTTCGGGTATTTGTGTGTCTCTACCAATTATGGATTGTGCTACCAAGGAAGACTAGGATTGGATAGAGTGGTGGACATACATGGGTTTGTTGGTGCAGATTGGGTTGGAGATCTAGATTGCAGAAGATCCACACATGGGCATGTGTTTAACCTATTTGGAGGAGAAATCAGTTAGATGAGCAAAAGACAGGCTGTAGTGGCACTCTCAACTACAGAAGATGAATACATGGCAGCCACTTATGCCAACAAGGAAGCAATATGGTTACAGAGATTGTGTTCAGGTATTGGGTTGGTACAAAAAACAATGAGATTAGAGTGTGAGAGTCAGAGTGTAATATTCCTGGCAAAGAACCCTGCTTATCATTCGAAGACAAAGCATATTGATGTTCAATATCACTTTGTGAGAGACATGGTTGAAGAAAAGAAGGTGTCATTGGAAAAGGTTGACACTTTGAAGAATGTTGTAGACTCATTGACAAATTCTATGAGCATAGAGAAGTTCTCCTGGTGTAGATTAACAATGAGCATTGCTGCCCTAGATTATTGAATATGTAATCCTGTGAATCCCTGTATGCAAAGAAAAAAACAAGTGGAAGAATGTGTATGTGTTATATTATTTGCATGTGTGTGTGTGGGCGCGTTAGATTCCACAACTACATCTGACAATCCCAACTTCCTTCTCCCTTTGTGTTGTGTGCATCGGGCGCTTTCCTGGGGGGGTCCCATGGGGGGGTAGGTTTTTCCCCCCTGGTTACGCGCAACATTCGGCTCTGGGTGGTAGGCCGGAGCAGTGCTCCAATTTTCTTTTTGGTAGTTTTTGTTATTTTAGTGGATTTTGATATTTTTAACGGTTTTCTAAGTTAATATTGGATTAAGGGATTAGGGTTTTGGTAGCTACATAATACCTAAAACATTGTATATATTGTATGGCGAATGGTGAAATTAATACAATGAAAAGTTGAAAGGTGTGCCACCAAATATTTATATTAATATTTAATCCAATATTTAATTTATGGAATCATTTCAAATCATATCATGGGCATGAATCTCAATTTATAATGTGGAAAAGTCAAAGGTTGGATGGAGGGCGCACATACATATCGAGGATTGAAGTAATGATGAGGTTAATTATGTGAAGGCGGACCGGGGAATACTACTGTGGTTTATTTGGTGGACACGTGTTTTTACGTGGAGCACATCGGAGGTAAAAGCAATTTGATTTGAACCACTTTAGCCCAAGACCGATATAATAAATGCAAGCATTTATCATATTTTTTATGTGCGGCATTTTTCCAGGAGTGAATTTCAATAATGATTATGGGATTTCGAATAAAAGAAATTCCTCCTCATGGTGAAAAGGTTTTACAGAGGTAAGATTTAAATTTTACAAATCAAGGAGACTAATGTTTATTTCCATGGAAAATAATTAAATTTAATATGCAAGTGAACGAAAACTTGGATAATTTTTATCCAAAGGTTTTACAGAAGTAAAAGAAGAAGATAAAAGGTATTTTTCCAAAGACGGTAAATTGGAAAAACATTACACAGTAAATGTTTTTCCACAAAACAGTCAATTGGAAAAACATTACACAGTAAATGTTTTTCACAGGGAAATGGTAAAAGTAATTTTTTTTACAATGAAATGGTGAATTGGGCAAACAAGACATGGTCTTAAAAACCATGACATGAATTAAATTATGGAAATTTAATTCTACAGGATAGAAAAATATTTGGGAATTATTTTTATTTCAAATATATTATTCCCAAATGTTTAATAAGAATATGGATAAATGCAATTATATTTGAAATATTATGAGTTACATTTCAAAGAGAATGTGGTAGAGGAAGGAGCTGGAGCATCAGAGGAATCTGCAGGGATCATGAAACGTTTTTTCTGAAAACTGTCATTTGTAATCATTGTAGAAGCTGAAATGTTTCATTTCAATTATTGTAACAGGTTGCACACTAAAGGAACTCGAATTGTATAAGTGTTATGGGTTCTGAGTGTGTTAATGGTGGGCAGAAGTGCAAGGGCACAGTTCTGGTGGTTCTGAACTTCATTGTAATTTTCTGGGACTGAATTAAATACATATGTAGAAGCATTTTGAACTGTTTATGAAAAGATTCCAATTGGTTGTGATATGAGTTCTGTCTTCTTTTGTAGTGTATAATTCCTGTGATTATTTTATTTAATTTCACTTTCATCTGTTTAAATTGGAGAGACAAAATACCACAATTCAACTCATGATGCTCTTGGCTTAGCAATTTAGACTGTGTATATTTCTTCTTAACCAATTCAGAATTCATTTCCGTAATGCTCTGATGCAGTTATCTGTTTCTTCTTTCCTCTTACCACTCTGATTTATTTTAAGTTACAACTCATATTCATTGCCTCATTTAGCCTTTATCCTCTGGAGAGTTCTATCGGTTGATCATTGTTTTCATTCAATTTCAAAATTTTGACTCCATAGCCCTATGTGTCCCTCCTCTTCTTGGTCAACAAACTTTATAAAAACCCCCAAAACAAACCAAATCTAGCCACTGATTTCTGTAGATATACCCAGTGACACGAGAGAGCCCTCTCTGAGTTGAGCAGGCTAGTGCCTTAGCTCTAAAGCTGGTTGAAACAATTACCTCTATCATTTTTATATTAAGCCGGACAAAATTTACAAAGTGCTAACAAGTAACATTTTGTGAGAGACATGGTTGAAGAAAAGAAGGCGTCGCTGGAAAAGGTTGACACTTTGAAGAATGTTCTAGACTCATTGACAAAGTCTGTGAGCACAAAGAAGTTATCCTAGTGTAGAGTAACAATGGGCATTGCTTCCCTAGATTATTGAATATGTAATCCTGTGAACCCCTGTATGCAAAGAAAACAACAAGTGGGAGAATGTGTATGTGTTATATTATTTTCATGTGTGTGTGTGGGTGCGTCAGATTCGACAACTGCAACTGACAATCCCAACTTCGTTCGCCCTTTGTGTTTTGTGCATCGGGTGCTTTCCTAGGGGGGTCCCATGAGAGGGTAGGTTTTTCCCCCGTGATTACACGTAACGTTCGGCTCTAGGTGGTAGGCCAGAGCAGTGCCCCAAATTTTGTTTTTGGGCGGTTTTTGTTATTTTAGTGGATTTTGCTATTTTTAGCGGTTTTCTAAATTAATCTAGATTAAGAGATTAGGGTTTTTGTAGCTACATAATACCTAAAACATTGTATATATTTTATGGCGAATGGTGAAATTAATTCAATGAAGAGTTGAAAGGTGCGGAAACAAGGATGGTTGATTTTCTCCCGGTTAAGGGTTTCCAACAAATATCTGTGTACTATGTGTATGAGTCATTGATTAATTTATGTTTTTCTTAAGAATCTGTATGCATTTCTTTACTTCACAGGATTAAAAATTACACTTCTCACTCTCCCTCTCTACCCCCTATTTGTCTCCCTCTCTCTCCCTCACACTCTTATACATGATCAAACCTAGACATGGAAAGACTTAGACACCATGAGGCATGGAAAGACCTATACATAGACATTTCCTTGTCATGCCTCATACTGTCACACCCAATACCTCTCTATCCCCCCCCGCTCTCTCTCCATCTTCCCCTTTGTCCCTCCCTCCCCTAATGTGCCCCCCTCTCTCTTCCACCTCTCTCTCCCCCTTTCTCTCTCTCCCTTTCTCTCTCTCCTCGTTGTTAGTCTCAATCTCACCCTCTCTCTCTCTTCCCTTCTTTCTCTCTCTATTCCCCTATCTGTATCCCTCTGTATCCCCCCCTTCCTATCACTCTCTCTCTACCCCCCTTCTATGTCTCCCTCTCTTCTTCACTTCCTCTCACTATCCCTCTCTATACACCTCCTCTCTGTTTGCCTCTTACATTCTCTCTCTCTACCTCTCCTCTTTGTCTTTCTTTATCCCCCTCTCACAATCTCACACACTCTCTCCTCCTCCCTCCCATTATATCTCCTCTATCTCTCCTACATATACCCCTCTCTCCTACATTTACCTCTCTCTCTACCCCCCTCTCTATATTCCTCTCTCCCTCACACTCTCACACACAATCTTTACTATCATTATCTTCCTTTCTCTCTCTCCCTCCCATACTCTCACACACACACTTTCTATCCCCTCTATATGTATTCCTCTCTTGCCCTCCCACACTCTAATACACTCACTCTCTACCTCCCCTCTTTATCTTCCTCTCTCTCCCTTCTGCACTCTTTCACACATACTTTCTATCCCCCCTCTATGTCTTCCTCTCTCTCCCTCCGACACTCTAGCACACTCACTCTCTATCTCCCCTCTTTTTATTCCTCTCTCTCCCTCTCACACTCTCACACACTAGAAAGTTTGGTACATTAAAAGGAAAGGAATGGTAAGGTGATAAATTCCCTTGACCTTGACCTAGCAAGGCATGTCAAGACCTAGACCTAGAATTAGACCATGAACTAGACCTATACCTTACCTCTCCATGCCTCACACTCTCACATCCACTCCCTCTCTATATCCCCCCTCTTCGACTCTCTCCCTCCATCTATTTCTCTCTCTCTCTCTCTCTCTCTCTCTCTCCTTTTTGTTACTCTCACTCTCACTCTCTCTCTGCCCCTCTTTCTCTCTTTATCATTCTACCTCTCTCTATATCTATCTCCATATCACTCTCGACCTCTCTTCTTCTCTTCCTGGCTCTCTCCCTCCCTTCCCTTCTTTCCCTCCTCCCTCTTTCTACTCTATCCCTCTATATCTCCATTTCACTCTGAAGCTCTCTTCTACTCTTGTTGGATATTTCCCTCCCTCCCCTTATCTCCCTCTCCCCCCTCTCTTTCTTTCATGTACTCCTCTCTCTCCCTCACTTTGTATCCCCTCCATTTTTTTCTCAATATATCCGCATTCATCTCTCTCCTCTACTCTCCCCCCATTTCTCTCTTTATATATCTCTACCCACCCTTCCCTCTATCTCCTCCCTTCCTCTCACACTCAGTCTCACTCTCTCTACCCCCTCCTCCCTCTCTCTATCTCCCCCTCCCTCCCACTATCTTTCCCCTCTCTCTCTCATACATATGCCCCTCTCTCCCCCTCACTTTGTATCCCACTTCCTCTCTCTCCCCTACTCTTCCACCCTTTCTCTCTTTACCTATGTCTACCCCCCTTCCTTATCTCTCTCACACACACACAATCAAACACTCCCTATCCAATCCCCTCTCTTTCTTGCTCTCCTCCCCTCCCACACTCACACATTCTCTTTCTTTCTCTCCCCCTCACACTCACACATTTTCTCTATGACACTCACACTCTCATACAATCTCTCTCTACCCCCCCCTCTATGTATTCCGTTCTCTCCCTCTCAGACTCTCACACACTATATCAAGTTTGGTACATCGCAAGGAAAGAAATGGCCTTGACCTAGACATGAAAGACCTAGACCTAGACCTAGACATAGCAAGACCTAGACATGGAAAGGAGTAGAAAGACCTAGACCTAGACCTAGACATAGCAAGACCTAGACATGGAAAGGAGTAGAAAGACCTAGACCTATACCTAGAGAATAGAACATGACCTAGACCTATACGATGAGCATGACGTAGTCCATGACACAAATCTGTAGTTAAACCTAGACCATGACATAGAGCTAGAGTTAGACCTAGACCATTATTATCACTGAAAAATCGTCTGCAACATTGCACTGAAATGGTTAAAGGAAACAACAATTCCAACAACCATTAGTCCACCTACAACACCAAAAATCCATCAAAAGTAAAAAAAATATATAATTGAGTCAAAAATCAAAGTGCAGAAATTCACCAAAGGAAGTGTGCGTGCAGTGTGCAACATGCACGAGAAAACACAACCCTTAGCGTGCACTATGGGAAAAATGCGCGCCTGTCTACGAGAAAAGTCACACACTTCTATGAATGACACATTTATGGATTTTCGGCCCCTCAACCACTTCTAGTACGACCCTTAACACAATTTGACACTCACATCTGAGTGAAATCTAAGTTGGAGGCTGGTCAAGAGATAGAGTGTGCCGTAAAAGGCCCTTTGTTCACACTATGAACCAATTACATTTTTCCATGAATGGATATTATAAATAAGGGCCATGGGTGTGCTAAGAAAATAATATCTTCAAGGTGTTGTTATGCTACAATAATTCTTCTTTGAGAATCCTCTTTTGTCTTTGAAGCCTTCAAGCACCATTGCAATGGGCCATTCCATTCACCTCTTGAGGGAATATGCATTTTTTTTCTTCAGCATTTGTAATTTATTCCATTGTAAGGAGAGAAGAGATCTCAATTATAGAACTTAAGAGCCCTCCCAAGGAGGAAGAGGGTACTCATAAGTCCCTGCCTTTATCTACGGTGTTTTTCCTACTAATCTATTGATCCATTGGTAGCAATATGTTGGTCATTTGTTGATTTTGATGGTTCTAAGTTTCTCAAGATTTCTAACATTTATTTCTTATTTGTTTTGAGTTGTATTTATTTGTTTTCATATGTGTTTGGTTTATCTAACCCACTCACAAAATTTTGTTATGTTTAGCAGGCTTATCTAAACATGTAAGTGTTGTTGTTTTGATCACCCAAGTGACAAAACCAACACAACAGATTGGCAACCATACTAGGGATCGATATCAAATTCCTCCCTATTTGAGCCTTGAGAGCACTTCATTTTGATTGTTTTGACTTGCAAGTACCAAAACTGGCCTAGCCCAACCTGCCAAAGTCAAAATTCAAAGCTGAGGAAGGAGTATTTCACTTGGAAATTTCTCCCCCGACATGTGACAAGAATTGCGCGGATTTTAGGGCTCACATATGCACACTCTATGCACCACATGCTTCATTACTCTATGCAGTGTGTGCCCTCTACACACCTGTCAGAATTGTGACCCACGCATAAGTCTAGTTTTTCAAATTGTAAGGGATTTTATGAATGGTTTGAGGGCCCCTAGCCTTCAAATTTTTATTTTCCTGCACTATGTAAGGAAAATACATTCCACTTAGAGTCCTTTCTCATAAGAAATGTTATCTAACATAGGCACTTAGGGTTAAAAAGAATCACTATTCTCCTCTTTTGTTTTGTTTCCACATGGATGGCTCATTTGGCTTGTAAAAGTTTAAGTTTAAGTTATTGTTTTTCATACACAATCACTTAAGTTGGAAGTAGAAACCAATTTTGACCCTCAATTATGCTCTTCCCTCACACCCTAATATGATCTTGGGAATCAAAAAGGTGGTTAAAAGGAATTTTCATCTCCCTTAACAAAATATTTAAGAGAGGACAAATCCCCCCTAGGCTTCCTCTTTAGTTTTGGAAATCATCTTAAAGTTTTGTAACGGCCCATACATGCCCACATGTTGTAATCTTAGGATAGTTTCTAAATTCTTTCTTAGTTGAGATCACAATCTAGGGAATTTTAAAGATCAATGTAATGGGCCCATACATGCCCACATGTTTTCAAATCTAGGATAGTTTTCATGATCTTTCTTAGTGTAAACAACATTCTAGGGAGTTTAAAGGATTTGTAAAGGACCCATATGTCCACATTGCTAGTTCTTTAGGGCTTTAAATATTCTGCAAGGTTGTACCAAAGACACATAGTAAGCTAGGTAAGAAGATTTGTAAGGACCACAGGAAGTCCACATGTTGTAATCTCACACTTAACTTATTAAAATATTTGCACACGTTTCACTTTCTTGCACACAAAGCCACTCCTAACAGACATAATTTCTATTAGAATAGTGGAGGTCTAAGTAGGATTTCTTCAAAGGAATTCCAAAATATCTGACTACTTCTTTGGAAATTATCCACACCCATTTAATTCAAACGAGATTGGTCCACACCCCCAATCTCTTAGCCCACCACACCTAAAATTTTCTAAAAATGCACTAAATTTTCCTCCACAGGGAGTGCCAAAAGAATTTTTTAGTCTAAAGAGGGGATCCTTAGTAGATTTTCTTTTGTAAATTAGAAGTAGTTGTGAAGTTTAATTCAAGAATAGAGTTTGTTTGTTTCTTAGCTTAATTAGTTGCTTATTGATCAGTTTACTTGTTGTAGAAGTTATCATAGGTTAGTTAGTTGTTTACTTTCTTTAATAGGGTAGTTGATTGCTTGTCTATTTTGCTTTGATAGGGTAGTTGCTTGTCTATTTACTTGCTTTCATAGGATAGTTGCTTATTGAATTTTAGTAGGTTAATTAAAGTATTTTGTTGTTGTTATTGTATATTAGATAGATAGTTTGTTTTTGCTTATTGTTATGATCTAAAGAGGGGATATCACATTTTGAAACAAAAGAAGTTGAGAATAGGGATCCTTAAAATCCTCAAAGTCAAGTGTTTCTATACCATAAGGCATGGAGATACCTATGAAGGGTCGAAGGTCGAGGTCTGGTTGTTCTGTGCATCTCTCCTTGAGTCACCCAACTCTTGTGAGGGCATCTAACCCATGACCCATTTCTGAGGCCAAAAATCTAAATGCTTCACTTTGACCGAGGTATTTAGTAACCAAACTTAGGATATCTACATAGGTGGTAGTTGTGGGCTGCAATCACACCTTAGTAGGATTTTGTGTGGCTATTGGGAAATATCGCCAGTTCTTTCAGGATATGCACCCTCTACCCCTCATTATAATTGACTAATTTGACCTTCACTAGTTCCTCTTCTGGTGGTTTCAGACCCCACTATTGAGTGCTACTGGAAGGCCCAATGCTAAATCGAGATGAAGGATTATAATTATTTTAGGACACAAGCTTTTATTTTGTTGTTTTTCCCCCACACAGACAAAATCCACCTATCCACATGCTTCTTTATTATACAATTGATGTATGTATGATGTTCATTTGATTACATGCCATTGTGAGTTATACTATGTTGTGAAGGTCAGAATTGTAAAAGCACTTATTCATTTATGTCTCTTGTCACCATTTGCACACATTCACTTTGCTAGTCGGAACAATATGGGACCCACAAAATCCCCATCATTCTAGATGCTTGCAAAATGATCCTCCTATTCTAGGAGGAGTTACTAGTTTCACCAACTCACCAGATCAACCATCTCACACCCCTGTGAGTGCTACTATTTTGGGATCAACTTTACTTGGTTCCACTTTTCTAGGGTCAAACACCCAAGGCCATCCATCTATTGCTTCTCCTTCACAAGGAGGTGGGAGTCAAACTTCTTCTCAAGGGAGAAGTACACACCCACAAAATCCGTCTCAAGGGACAAGTCCATTACCTACACACACGATGGATGGAACTAATCCTCCTCTAAATCTCCCTATGCCATACTTGGCATCCCTCAAATTTCTTGATTTAACCAAAGTCACGAATGATCCCATTTTTCATGATGCTACTTGGCCCAATATGCCTACCAAGTTACCTGATGGGTATTTTATATGCACTAAAAACACACTAAAAACCCTAAATTAAATTGTCAACCCGGGGTAAGTAAACTTAGAGTTGTAGCAATATATATGCCAAGGTAGAAGGGCTGGAGGTAGTATAGTCTAACTAAGGAAGTGGCTATCTAAGGGATAATCTATTCAAGCAAAGACTACTAATGATCAATCCCTACTAAGAAACTCAAACTATGTACCCTAAGTAACCTTTGAACAAAGGATCGATGGATAGTTCTAAAAAAACAAATCAAAAACCTACTTAAAGAAAACTAGTTCAATCATAACAATAAGCAAAAACAAACTATCTATCTAATAAACAATAACAACAACAAAATACTTTAATTAACCTACTAAAATTCAATAAGAAACTATCCTATGAAAGCAAGTAAATAGACAAGCAACTACCCTATCAAAGAAAAATAGACAAGCAATCAACTACCCTATTAAAGAAAGTAAACAACTAACTAACCTATGATAACTTCTACAACAAGTAAACTGATCAATAAGCAACTAATTAAGCTAAGAAACAAACAAACTCTATTCTTGAATTAAACTTCACAACTACTTCTAATTTACAAAAGAAAATCTACTAAATTGAAAGCATTATGATAATAAAAGCAATTAATAACTAATCTTTATGATAAGCAAACTATCCTTTAATCTACCAAAGCAAGAAGACTATCTATCCTACAAAAGCAAGGAAACTATCTCCTAAGCTATGAAAAATCAAATATAGTGTTGATGGTTGTGTGAATGTCTCTGGTGTCTTATAATATCACGATGGCACTTAACAATGAAAGATAATTCAAGAGGGATAAACTTGATATTGAATTCAATAGAAAAGTGAAAAGTGTGAATTAGGCAATCTAGTGAGAACTTAGCCATTATTGAAACAACATCAATTATCCTGCATATCCATGTGATTATTTAATCATGCATTAACCATTAACAATATAAAGACACTATTATACAAATTTTAATTTCACTCTATACTACTTTAAGCAAACTCATACTACACTAAACTCAATATTCAACTATGAATTGAAATTGCAACCTAGATCTAAGAGAGAAATTGCATGAAGTAAACTAAACTAGTTCTATTTGACAATTTAATTTGCAAAAGGAGAAAATACTCATAAACATAAATTAAACACTATTCTAGCATATGACAAGTAATGAAATGAGTAAACTAGCTAACAATTAGATAAGCAAAAACTAAGCAGTAATTGGATAAGCAATGAAAACTAAAGTTAACACTATCCATCCACCGAAGCCCTGTCAAAGAAATCATGAATTAAAACTCCATTTTAAACTTTATTTTAAACGTTGTTTCAGCATAAAGGAAGTCTAATCTACCATCTAATCACACACGGGGTTAGTATATAAGCTTGCAAGCTTGCTTCTACTAACTAGAGAGTCATTGCATATTAACAAGATTCCTCATAATAACCTACAAAACCAAGTTAAGCCAATTAAATCACAAACAACAATTTATACAACAAAGAAGCAAAATGACAATTCATGTACATAAAATAAATAAAAATACATCTACACTATCTAATTCAAAAGCAAACTCATAGAATAGTTACCCAGACTGCTTGTAGGCTGTTGGCACAGGGTCAGACCCAGGGTTCAACGCTACAACAACACACCAACAAAAACCTAACTACCGGCTCTTTCGGCAACACCTGTGAAGCAGATGAAGTCTCACCCAAGGTAGAGGCAGGGGTGGTTGTAGGACTTAGATGTTTGCAACCTTAGATGGGACACATATCTATGATTCTAATGCTTAACAGAGTGCTTAGCAATTAACCTTCATCAATATTCAATTCTTAGTAACATTACAAATGTACCCTAGTTACAGAGTATCACAGTATTCAACCAGATCCATCATCTAATAACACTTAACATAATAGGAAAATATTAGATCTAGCAGATTCAAGCACTAAGCACATCCATATAGGTCATATCTAGCATTCATTCACATGATTAGGCACAAAGCAACATCAGATCTATCTAACATGCATCACATAGAAACACATCGATGCATCACACAAAGAGGAGCAAAACAACATGTACGTGGTTCACCCCCACCCTAGGGATACATCCACCAACTCTTATTCTTTATTAACGTCTTCAATCAGTTACAACACATAGTCATCAAAAACCCTTATGCGCACAGGACAAAATATCTGCGTAGCTCGCTAGATCCTTTTTCCTTGCGTCATAGCACAAAGCCTTCTATAATCTCTACAATAACTTGCACTTAGCTCTGTGACCCTTCTACAGTCATGCACAGAACACTACTAGCACTTAGCTTACAACACATAGATAGGCTACCGTCCCTTACTTACTTCGCCTAGACATCTATTTATACATACAAAAGTGGGCCTAAGCATGGGTGAACCCACGGGCTGACATCCCTTTCCCATTAAATTGTCCCAAAACCCAAAAAGGGGATCGAAAGTGGGTCGAGATCCCATGATCTCTGCTTCGTCTGGCGCTCCATATTCGACAGGCTGTCAAAGTCCCCAAAACAGTCAAATATGACCAAGTGCTCCTCAAAACTTGATCAAGGGCCAACAGACCCCAAACACTAACCCGTGACTTGTCCCGAGTCACTCTAGTATGAGCAATTCCGCTTTGAACACCTCGATCTTGGCTCGAGCTGCTTCGATCTGCTGCAATGCTATTTCTTCTTTCTCAGTGAAATCCTAAATAAGTGCATCATTGACAGGTCCTTCGAGGTGCTGTTCTACTGTACTCACAACCTGTTCAATTTCTACTCCTTGGCTTTCAAGTTCAGTGAATAGTTGACATGCCTTTTCTTGCACTGGTTGAAGTCATTGAGAGACTTCCATTACTTTACTCTGGAGTGTGTGTACTTGCTGCTGGGTCATGTGTTTCTCTGGAAATCTCTTCATTCTCTCAACTAGTGACAAGGCCTTTAGCTGCACTTGTAACGTGTATGCCTGCTGCTGTGTGTGTTGGAGCTGCGACTCTAACGTCTATAATTCTGTACTTTTCGTGAGGCTTTCATACATCTGGGTGCTTCTAGAGCTCAGCTTCTTGTATTCCAAGGAAAAATATTTTAGTCGGTCAACTGCGCTTCAGGAAGTGGCCTCTCTTAGGTCTCTTATTTCTTGAGGTGTCTCAGACACAATGCAAAGTTCCAGGTCTACGATGCACTGCTGAAGTTGATGGATCACTCCTTCTAGTTGTGCCACCTACTGTGGAACTCGTTCTTCTATTTGGACTTCGAGGAGTGTCACAGAGTGAAGTGATCTGTGAACCCATTCCTATACTTCAAGTTGCTCTGCAAGCAACTGTTCCCTATCTTGCTGTAACGCTGCTTTCTCTTTCTACCACTTTTCTTGAAGAGCTAGTTTTTCTTGTTCTGCATTACTGCGCTATTCTAGCATATATTTCTGTGCCTGTGCCAAAGCTTGGGTAGCTTGTACTGTCTCTTCCTAAGATCGTCGAAGGAGAGCTTCAACTTTATTGGCAATCTGGTGCATTTGGGTTGGCTCATCTCTTGGTTCTTCTGTTCCACTTGTCAAGGGTGCAATAGAAACTCTGTGGCTGGATTGTAGTGCCTGCTGCACTTCTCAAAGTTCTGCCTTGATTCAGCTGAATACCTCCTCCTGCTTCACTTCTTGATTTTCTGCGATCTCCAATGAAGCATCATTCAACACAACGACTAAGAAGTTGAAATCTTCTGAGGTGGGGGTAGTCTTAAACGTAGTCCTGGTGGCTTTGGATTTATTTCTGGATGAAGGCTTTGGTGGGGTAACTTTCCTTTTCTTGGTTGGATCCTCTTCGTCTCTAGGAGGAGTAACTTCGCCTTTGTTTTGCTCGAATTTTGTACCACCTAGTTCTCCACCATCATCTCCCTCTTCAGATGAGGTCGAGGATGTCTCCACCAATGTGCTATGGACATCATGCACTTTGTCATTTTTCTTCGTTTTACTTGGTCCTGGTGTGTCCGACATAGTGTCAGGGCTATCCACATCGGACAACTCTGTGGGGTCCTCTTGAACAAGGAGGTCTACCAACTATTCCTTGGTAATCTCCTCCAAGTCATCTTCTGTCAATTTGTAATATGAATGAAGCTTCTGCTCATGCTCATCAGCGTGCACTGTAATGTTCTCTGTAATCAATCTCTAGTTGGTTGACAAGGTACTACGGCCAGTTCATTTGTAATCCTTCTGCACACTTCCCTGTGAGGTCGACCGCGAATCTGGTCACTTGAGTTGGTCTATTATTATGAACTAAATTGCCCGCAATTAGTTGACAGGAAAGGCACACTGCACCACTCTAGATAGAGGCTACCTTGTAGCCTCGCGTGCCCTTCTCGACATCACCATAGGTTTCCTTAATTTTCTATGCTAATGCTCGGTCGAAGGTATTGCCAGGGTAGAACTCCTGTGGGTCAGGGCCTTGCATGCTAAGCTCTGTGATTGGATTGATCAAGGTAGGGTCAATAGTGATGCATCAATTTAGCCATAGGTATCCTCCGTGATAGCAAGATAGAAGCAACTTTACCCACGCGTTCACCTCTTGGTGTCTACCAAAGTGCAGAATATTCATAACATTCAACAATGTAGACTGCGCGCAGTTTTGGGTTGAAGATTGTGGGATGATCTTTGAGTTATTTCCCTTCTTCTTCATTAGATACTTGTGTGGGGCAAGCATACTGTCGAATTTCCTATCGCCAAGGTTGAAGTCACTAAAATTCAACACTGCGAGCTTGTCTTGATCAGCTCGAACTGCATGCACTCCTTTCGGAAGGTACGCGGTGATCAAAGTATACTTGAAGTCTCTGGGTACACTATCGCGGTTAATCCCACCGCTTATAGGTGGTATGCAAGTTGGCAGAATGCATGGAATAAGCTTGGTGTTCACAATGTCATCTCTGTGCTTTGTTCTTGTCTCTGTTGTGGTTCGAGAAGGTCCTTCTCTGCGAGCAATTGAGGGAGAAGCTTGGATTCCTCCTATTGATGATGCTTTCACACCTGCAGACATCCTTCTTTCTGACATGACTCTCTCAGCCATTAATTCAATTAGAATGTCTTCGACTGCTTTCTCTACTGCGCTGAGCTTGTCTGACATACAAGCTTAGGGTCGATTAGATCGGATGTGAACTGGATTCATAAACTACAGTGGAGGGTACGGGAACAAGGCGATGATCATAGTGAAAAATAATCTCAGGCTGTGGGCTTAAGTTCTTAGTTAGCAAAATGTATTCTCGGGGCGTGGTGCGGCAGACTAAGTAAGAAAGTTAGCAATGGTCTGCTTGCAATGGGTATGAGGCATCATTAACTCATGTTCTATCCATTTATGGTGCGGTCTGATGTTCTAGTGGTGAATCATCAATGCTTTTCGACCCATTCAAAGTGGTAGTCAAACGGTTATATCAACTTCCAATGGCTATTGCTTCACCTTAGCGAAGTGGCCTATGTCGCTGGTCTGATATCTCAGCGAAGTTCAATTTCTGCGATTTTCCCATTTTGCGAGGTCCCCTTTGAAATATTCTGTAGTCTTTAGATCTTAGCTCTCTTTTTACTTAGTTTCCTAGCCTTTTTTCTAGTGAGCTTCGTCTCGGGGATTCTCTTTCCATTTTGATTCTTATTTTCCTTGACATAGGTACTTCGTGCTGCTGAGATTCTCTCCTAATACCCAGGGGTAATAATTCTTCTTTTTTTGGAGCATGTGCTTTGGGCTTCTCTAAGCCTTATGACATTCTTTTATCTTCAACATCTGGGCCTCTAACGATAAGTGGCTTCGATGTGTTCTCCTATTCTTCAATCAACTAGGAAATCCTTTTGGTCGTGAAATTTGTTAACTCTTGTCTCTGCTGTTTTAAAACTTTTTCTTCTTCTTCCTTTGTGGCTTTATCTCCCTTAATCCAAGGTTTTCGAAGTAACATAGTAAACGGGGCATTGTTCTCAATAAACTTAATAATCTCAAAATCTTCTTCAGTCGAAGTTCCATTGACTGTTATAGGTATCTGAGCGAGTTTTCCACATACAATTATCATCTTTCCTCTGAATAGTCCTATTCCTCCCAGTGAAGGAATCATGGCAGGATTCCCTATAACTTCCCAAGTTCTTTCTGGCATGATATTCACTTGTGTTTCTTCGTCAAGAATATAGTCAATGTCGAAGTCCCCTAGTTTTGCTTCAACTTGTTCCTTTTCTTTGAAGATCTCCAGTAATCAGACATCTTTATGTTCTTTCAGGGTTTCTGTCATCTGTATCAATACTTTCTCTGATTCTTTCTGAGATTTGGCTATTTCTAGAGTTTTCTTAGGGTTTTCTTCATTCAGATTCATTCTTTCAAGCTTAGCAATCATTCTAGGGCAATCCAACACTTCATGGTCCAAATATTTGCAACAGAGACAACTAGGTTTTCCACCTAGGAATTCCTTAGCTAGATGGCCTGGTTTTTTGCAACTGTAACATAGGGTTAATCCTCTCTTTCTTGTGAATGATCCCCAACCTCTTCTGTACTGCGCACTAGAATCATGGTAGCTAGCTTGAAAAAAATTCTTTCTAGGATCTTGCATCCATTGGTTAGTCCAAACATTCTTTCTATACATAGGTATAACATATTTATCATTATTCTTACCAGTGCTATCCATATCAAACCTTCTTTCATCTATCAATGCTCTAGTTTTCAAGCTAGGACAAACTCTATCAAACATACTTAGATCCATATTTTAGATTTTTTTTTTTTTTTTTCACTTATCTTACTTTTACATAGAATAAAGCTTCCAGATCTAAAAACTTTTAGCTGTTCTTACCTCTATCAGAGCATAGATCTTACAGATCTTACCTCTTTCTGTAGATCTGACCTCTTTTCTTCAGAAACTTCCACTTTAACCTTTCTTAGAGCACAAAGCGTTCAAACCTGACATCTTTTCTTCAGATCTGTCCTTCCTTCTTTAGCACAGATCTTATCAGATCAAGTGAATTACTGTGTGCTAGGGAATAGGTCCACGCACAGAGCTTCCAAGTTTCAGGATGAATATTTGCACCAAGCTTCTTTTTTCTCAATTCCCAGCAATCACAATTTCAGGTCCCAGAAACGGAACCATTTGTTGGCACAGGGGCAGACCCAGGGTTCAATGCTACAACAACACACTAAAAAAACCCTAACTACCGGCCCTTTCGGCAACACCTACGAAGCAGATGAAGTCTCGCCCAAGGTAGAGGCAGGGGTGGTTGCAGGACTTAGATGTCTGCAACCTTAGCTGGGACACAGATCTGTGATTCTAACGCTTAACAAAGCGCTTAACAATTAACCTTCATCAATATTCAGTTCTTAATAACGATGCAAATGTACCCTAATTACAGAGTATCGCAGTATGCAACCAGATCCATCATCTAATAACACTTAACATAACAGGAACATATTAGATCTAGCAGATTCAAGCACTAAGCACATCCATATAGGTTAGATCTAGCATTCATTCACATGATTAGGCACAAAGCAACATCAGATCTATCTAACATGCATCACATAGAAACACATCGATGCATCGCACAAAGCAGAGCAACACATCATGTATGTGGTTCACCCCCACCCTAGGGCTATGTCCACCAACTCTTCTTCTTTATTAATGTCTTAAATCGGTTACAACACACAGTCATCAAAAACCCTTATGCGCATAGGACATAATATCTGTGCAGCTTGCTAGATCCTTCTTCCTTGTGTCTTTGCACAAATCCTTCTATAATATCTACAATAACTTGCACTTAGCTCTGTGACCCTTCTACAGTCATGCACAAAGCACTACTAGCACTTAGCTTACAACACATAGATTGGCTACCATCCCTTACTTATTTCGCCTAGACATCTATTTATACATACAAAAGTGGGCCTAAGTGTGAGTGAACCCATGGGCTGACATCCATTTCCCATTAAATTGTCCCAAAACCCAAAAAGGGGCCCGAAAGTGGGTTGAGATCCCATGATCTCTGCTTCATCTGGCGCTCCATCTTCGACAAACTGTTGAAGTCCCAAAAACGGTCAAATATGACCAAGTGTTCCTCAAAACTTGGTCAAGGGCCAACATGGTCCCCCCAACAAGTCGTGGTTACTCTTCAAAGGCACACCACGAACTTCAACAACACAAATTCACCATTAAAACTAAAAGCACAGTCTTTACACAATTCTGGCAAAACGAAAAATGGAAAAACAAAGATAAAATTGTCTTTGTCTCTAACTCTATATTGCTGATGCGGTATTTATAAGTTTTACAAGATGAGAGGTCTACCAATGGAGGGTCCTCTTCTAAAAATAGTAAATTTCATTTAAGATGCCCTAACTACCTAAATGAGGCAAGCCAATAATCGTCCAACATAACAACCCAAATCGAGTTGTCAAGAGTTCAATAGCTGGAGGCCATGAGCACGAGAAAAACCCATGTCTTTGATTCGCCCAATCATTGGCCTCCAATACCATAACCACCAAATTTCCCATCATTTTTGTGCAAGATGGAGTGCCGGATGGATTGCCAGATGGAATATCGGACTGAGTGCCGTATGGAGTACCAGACTAAGTGTCGGAAGCAAAAACAAGTTGCGATTTTTCCTTGTGACATACAAAACATGAATTAGATTCCTGGAAACATAAAACCACACTGAATTACATTGAAGATCATCATAAAACATGAGTTATGCATACCTGGTGTGGATCATAGCGATTTGACACAAAATCTTTTCAAAAACTTCTTCAAAAAATGAAAACACATATACACAGTCGACAAAAAGGATCTAATTAAGGTCATAAAATCGATCATATCATGGGCCCAAAATTACCCCCACACCTATGGTTTTGCAGGTCCCACTGCAAACAAAAAGAATTTACCTCTCATGACTAAGCTTGCTGAGGAGGATCAGCTTTAGAAGCTTCTCCTTCTTGCTATGATGACTTTGCTTGATGCTTCTTTTGTTGCTTCAGTTGTGCTCTAAGGCTGCGATTGGATTTGGTCATCTTGTCAACCAACCGTTGAAGGGAATTTACCTTTTCTTGGAGGACTGCATTATCATGGTACATATGTTTGTCCATTGTCTTTCTTTCTTCCAATTGTTGCATAAGTTGAAAATTCTCTTTTTGTAGCTTCTCAATGGCTAGGACAGAATTAGTGATCTCGGAGGAAGGCTTAGATCCTTTGAAATATGTAGACAATCTATCATTTTTAGGATATGGGGTAGGCATTGGTGAAGTAGGAGTAATATGGGGTTGATAAGGAGAGGTAGGTTCTAATTTTGTCTTTCTTTGGGGCTCTAATTTATTTGCAGAAACTTCCCTAAGTCTCTTGTGAGGGCTCTCAAGATCGAAGGACACTTGGATAGGGTCCGAAGTAGGCAGGGGTTTTGCATAAGGTTTTTCTCTTGTGCTCCAGGTACCCTTTCAAAAGGGTCCTTTATCAAATTAATTGGCTCCTCTTCTATTTGTGGGAATTGTAGGAAAGTCTTGTTGAATCTTTTCTTGGAGCTTATTAGGTGTGGGATCAAGAGATATTGAAGGCATCTGAGGATTGGCAATATGATTTCTTTGATATTTACTCTTGGTCTTTTTACTCAATGAGGATGCAGGGGTGTAAACAAGATTCTTGAATTGTTCTGGTAAAGAAATGGTTTGTGAAGGGGGGTTTAGAGTCCTTGGAGACAGGGGCTTGGATGGAGAAATAGTCCTTAGTCCAAGTGGCTTTTTTCCAGTCTTAATTGTCAAGTGAGGGTTTGCAAATTGATAAATGAATGAATCCCAAGTTTTCCCTTGTTTCTCTAATTTGGATAGAACAAGGAGTTTGATTAGGCCATGGTGAAAGAGGCTGTTGTGGGGGTTAGTTACGTTCTTCCTCACTTGAGATCACATCTTCTCCAAGCTCTTTAGAAAGTAGAAGGGAAAATTCAAAGGTTTGTTGAACTGAAAATGAGCTAGCAATATGAAATGATAGGCTTTGAAAGTGGAATATCTACCTTCGCATATGATCAACCTAGTGATGAATATGAGGGTTGATCAGTTCCTCTTTTATCCATTCCTTGGAATATCCTTTTGCTCCTGAGATGTTTTGGAATTTGGGCTTAAAACACCTGTTATAGCTTGAGCGCAACAATTGGTGGTTTTTGAACTATCTATCTCCCACTCTTGGAAGATTCGTGGCTACAACAATGGATTCTTCTGAGACCCCACTCGCACTGTCTTCCCATCAAAACCAAGGGAAAATTTCATTGAGATTCCATCATCGTGGCCCTGCAAGTGGAATAAAAATTTCCCCCAGCTTGTGTGCAAAAACACCTCCCTACACTATGCAAACTTAGGAATGGCAAAAATGTCTACATAGGAAGAGGGTTCATACCTCTTGGGCATCGTGATGATGTGAATAAATAAGCAGAGGCAAAATTCACCAAGAGAGGGTGCAATCAGGTTAAGGAATGGCACAAATTGAGCAAGGGATGAGCACAATTTGAACATGGGAACAAATGACAGAGGCTGAGCGCATTCTCTAAAACAGGGGCAATGAAAATGGCAGAGGTGAATTGTGATAATAGGTAACCCCAACCCATTTTTGAATGTGCCTAGGGTGGAATTGGTTGCACACATGCGTGCACGAGTTTCCATGTGTGAGAAATTTCGAATTAAAAGGAATGTTTTTAGGGGCAATATTAATGATGCATGGTTAGATAAATGTCCAAGCCTTTTTACATAGACATTTGATCATGAACATGTATAAAGTTTGCATCCTCAATCTTAATTACCTTCAACCAATTTGATTAAATGTCATTGATTCCTAGTTACCTAGAATTGTGGATAGTTACTAGTGTGTAAATTCATATGGCACTTCATTCGACACCTCATATGACACTTCATACGACACCTCATACAGAACTTCATACGAAACCTCCGTGTCAAATACATTTTTACCTCCTATAATGGATATCCTGCAATATTGCAATGGTTTTGTAACACACCCACGATGGGGCTAGAAAATTTTTTCGACTTTTTCCTTCTTTTCACCGAGGAACAAAATCCCCTGAATAACTATGGGGCCTGATACAGACCCTGCCATCTCTTAACCATACTCATATAATCGGTGGCTAGGACCACAGGCCTTATCAGAAAGGTGCTCGTCGACTTTCGTGATTCGGGAAATCGTGACACATGTATTTCCTTTTCTTTATTGTCTCTCGAAGTGCCAAAATCCGAAGGGGAACAATAGTTTGTCATAACTAAAAATGCCCCAGATTAAAACATGTCACTCCACCTTTTGGGGTTTACTCCATTGAGATTTCGGGATGTGCGACGACAGGAGGTCTCGCACCTGGGTTTCTCGGGAGCTGAAACTCCAAAAAACCAAACGCTAACATGCTTCCCTATTTTGAGGTTTCCTCCATTAGGATTTCGGGATCTGCGACGATAGGAGGTCTTCCACATGGGTTTCCTAGGAGCCGAAACTCTGAAACACCAAACTCTAACATACTTCACTATTTCGGGAATTCATCCATCGGGATTTCGTGAGTCAGGGGTTTCGAGACTAGAGAACACGTGGGGCCCACACTTAGGTACCCCGGGTGCCAAAATAACGAAATAGGATAACTTTTCCACACTCTATCTTTTCGGATATTGCAAGTTAGGATTTTGTGACTTGCGAGTACAAGGGATCTTGCCCTTGGATATTTCGGATGCTGAAACACCGAAACATCAAGACTCAAATCCACGTTAGACCATTTCGGGGTTTCGCTAATTGGGATTTTGGGACTGGCGAGTACAAGGGAATTTACCCTTAGGTGTCCCGGGTACCAAAACGCCGAAATGCTGAACCAAGTCACACTATGCCACTCTGGGATTTCGTGAGTCGGGTTTTTGTATATTGGAATTTTGGGATGTGCAAGGATAGGAGGTCTCACATCTAGATATTCCGGGTGATAAAACTCCGAAGTACCCACTCTTAATCTACGCATCTATTTCAGGATTACATCCATCAGAATTTCACGAGTCAGGGATTCGAGACTTGCGAGTACAAGGAACTCGCCTCTAGGTATCCTGGGTACCAAAACTCCAAGGTCTTATAACTTCTCCATACTATTATCATTTTGGGATTTCGCAAGTCGGGGTTTCGGGACTTGCGAGTACAGGAGAACTCACACTTAGGTACCTCGGGTGCCAAAACTCTGAAAACTCATAACTTACCCACACGCTAGCATTTCAGGATTTCATATGTTGGGATTTCGTGAGTCGTGAGGACAAGGGTTCTTACCCTTTGATCTCCTGGGTACTAAAAAGCCGAAGTTCTTACCAACCTCCACGTGTACTCTACAGTTGGACGGTCCAGGTACTCCCATGGGTCTTGGAATTGATGGTCTCAATTTTTTCGTTACTTACGAAGGTTAAAAAGGGATCGAGGCATTAACGCCTGCGTTCCTTCATCCAATTCAATGGTCGTAACAGGCCTTAGATCCTCCGAAAGGATCTCATTCGTGCATTTAGCAAGAGGGAGGGTATCCTGGGCACCGAACCACTGAAAGGTCCTTAATTCTTCCACACGCTGTCATTTTGGGATTTCGCGGGTCGGGGTTTCGGGACTCATGAGTACAAGAGGACTCGCACCTAGATACCCTGGGTGCTGAAACACTGAAATTTCCTAAGTCTAAGAGGACCATTCTCTCTCTCATGCAGGTTTTTTTAGACTTACACCATAAAATCCTCCGGTAGATTCTTGGGTAAAATTTTAAAAAGGATGTCCCTGTGGGAAGATCTATCCAAGGCATCACTTGAGAAATATAAGGGAATAGATTTCTTGAGAACAGACTTGAATACTGAATCCATTCAAAATATACATATATACAAATATATATGTAAGTCATATATGGTCTTTCCAATATAAGCATGCAACCACCATTTATGATCAAACACCATACATATAGTCTTATACGAAAATCATTCATAATTTCACAAACCATGAGCATACATGTCATAATATTTAAATTCGAGATACAAGATATAACACTTATTAGAAAACACCAGGTGTGATGCAACTGCTGAGAGGGGTGCTCGTTTCCACCCAACCGTAAGCTCAATGACTCCGAATATATTTACCACTAGCCACCCCCGAGCTAGACCACGATGCTTGAGACTCTCTGTCTCGGTTCTTCAGTGATCGAGAACGATGGTTACTCTCCTTCTTCTTTGCTATCGCTCACTCTGTATTTTGTTCCAGAGTTCTTCTGATGTCCTTCCTGCCTTTTCTTTTCCAGCAAGGTTGCGTGTGGCATGAATTTCCTCACGGTGGTCAGGTCTGAGGCCTCCATGGATGGGTGGTTCACCCCCATCCCTCATTAACTCATGAGGAGCCTCTTCACCTACCATCCTGGCGAGTAATTCATTTCGGGGCCAGCGAGCTGCTCTTGGTTCTCTAGGCCAGTGGAGACCAAATATGGTTTGGTTCAGTGGAAGTTAACACCACCATTCCAGGTGCCTTCCACCACCTTTCTTCAACCATCATGGTCTCTTTGTCATCACATCCCCCTCCCAACAGTCCTGCAACATATATATATATATATATAATGTTAATTTACATTCGTCGACCTTGTATACTAAGGTCCTTTCAAAATCACACATTCACATCTTTGAGTTTGCCACAGTTCTTGGCTAGCATAATTATTTTTACAGACTGGGGGAAACAGGGTGTTACAATTCCCTCCCCCTTAAAGGAACATTGTCCTCGATGTTCTATCTATCATCATGACATGTATGTACAGAGGTAAACAAAATTGTATATGCCTGTTTCATGGCATCCTCCATTTCCCATGTAGCCTCATTTGGGCCAAAATGTCTCCACTGCACCTTGACCTATGCAATGGTTCGGTTCCAGAACAGGGTTTCCTTTCTGTCCAGTATGCATTGAGGTTCTAGAATAAATTATCCCTCCAGTTCCAACTGGATCACAGACCAGTCAATTATATGATTAGAATCATGTACATATTTCTTCAATAATGAAACATGGAAAACATTATGTTCTTTTACTGTGGGGGGAAGTGCTAGCCTGTAGGCTATAGGTCCCACTCTATCTAGAACCTCAAAGGGTCCATAGTACCTAGGTTCCAACTTGGCACAAGCTCCCATTTTCAGGGAACTCTTCTTGGGCCTAACTTTGAGATATACATGGTCTCTCGTCTTGAACTCTCTTGGAGTTCTCTTTTGGTCGGCGTAACTTTTCTGTCAGTTCTGAGTGACCTTCAGGCTTTGTTTTATCTGAGTCACTTGCTGTTCCATTTCTTTCAACATGTTGGGTCCAAAAGAAATTTTGTTTATGGGATCACTCCAATTAACAGGAGTGTTGCAGGGTCTACCAGAGAGGACTTCAAACGGACTCATCCTTAAGGATTCTTGGTAGCCGTTGTTGTAAGCGAATTCCACCAGTGGCAGGTAGTCTTCCCACTTATTGGGTTGATGCATTACATACATTCTTAACATGTCTTTTAGTATTTGGTTCACTCTTTCTGTCTGTCCATCAGTTTGTGGGTGATAGGTGGTTCTAAATAACAGCTTGGTCTCTGAACCAGCCATCAGTGATTTCCAAAAGTTGGAAGTGAATTTCATGTCTTTGTCAGACACAATCTCTTTCGGCATACCATGTAGTCTGAATATCTCCTTCACGAATACCTGGGCGATGTCTATTGCCTTGCAAGTCGACTTGACGGGGATGAAATGGGTAGACTTGCTCAATTTATCCACCACTACCATGATGGTTTCATTATGTTTGGCCGAGGTTAGTAATCCAGTGATGAAATACATGGAGATGGTTTCCCATTTCCATTCCAGAATTGGTAGAGGTTGTAATAATCCTATTGGGTGTCGGTGTTCTGCTTTTACTTGTTGGCATTCTATGCATTTGGCTAGGTACTCAACTATGTCTTTGTTCAATCCAGGCCAATAGAATTCTTTCCTGGTGGCCGTGATCATATTCTAGTATCTTGGATGACCAATATAGGGTCTTTTATGTAGCTCATCCAGTATGAACCTCTTCAAGTCATCACAATCTGGGATATACAATCTGCTTCAGTAAGTGAGTAGACCTCCTTCCATCATCTGGTATCCTCCATACTTTATCCCTGTGGGTTCTTGTTGTAGGTACGAGGTCATGGTTTGGATGAAGGGATCTGTTTCTTGTGCATTTTTGACTCTTTCCTTGACATCTGTCTCGCAGGTGCTCACCGCATCCAGGTGAATTGTTTTCATGCTTCTGCTAAGGGCATCAACCACCCTATTTTCCTTTCCTTTAATGTGTTTGATTTTGAAATCAAACTTGCTAAGGAGGGTCATCCACCTAGCTTGTCTAGCATTGAGCTTTGGTTAGTCAAACATATATCGCAATCCACAGTGATCTGTCATAAGTACAAATTTTCTTCCCAGGAGGTAATGCCTCCACATTTTCAAGGCATGCACTATGGCAGCCAGCTCTAGATCATGGGTCACATAGTTGACTTCGTGCTCATTCAATTTTCGGGATTCATAGCAGACCACACTTCCTCCTTGCATATGGACTCCTTTGAGCCCTTCCTTATAGGAATCTATGCACATGAGGAAGTTGGCTTCGGGATCAACAATCTTCAACATGGGTGTGTGGGTCAGTAGATGTTTCAGGGTTTGAAATCTTTCTTCACATTTTGGTGTCCATGTGAATTTTGTCCCCTTCTTCTGGAGGGCAGTGATTGGACAACCAATCTTGGAGAATCCTTTTATAAATCTCCTATAGTATCCTGCTAATCCCATAAAGGATCTGATATCTGAAACATCCTTTGGGGTAGGCCATTCCATGATAGACCTGATTTTGTCAGGGTCTACCGCTACTCCTTCTTCGGATAGAACATGGCCTAAGTAATGTATTTTCTTCTGGAAGAATTAACATTTGCTGAATTTGGCATAGAGCTAATGTTCTCTTAGCACTTGCAACACAAGCCTAATATGCTCTTCATGCTCTTCTCTATTCTTGGGTAAATTAATATATCGTCAATAAAAACCAACACAAATTTGTTTAGGAATCTGCTGAGTACATTGTTCATCAAGCACATGAAAGTGGCAGGGGCATTGGTTAACCCAAATGGCACTACCACAAACTCATATTGACCATACCTCGTTCAGAAGGTAGTTTTATGGATGTCTTCACCCTTAATTCGGACTTGATGGTATCCCGACCTCAAGTCAATATTTGAGAAAATAGATGCACCCCCCAATTGATCAAACAGGTCGTCGATCTTGGGGAAGGGGTACTTGTTATTTATGGTTACCTTATTGAGTTGTCTATAATCTATACACAGTCTAAGGGTACCATCCTTATTTTTCACAAATAAGACTGGTGCTCCCCATGGAGACATGCTGTGCCAGATATAGCCCTTATCCATCATTTCTCTTAATTGCAATTAGAGTTCAACTAACTTGGGTGTGCTCATCCGATAGGGTGTCCTAGACACCGATACCACTCTCGGTGCAAGTTCTATCAAGAAGTCTATGTCTCTTCTCGGAGGTAGACCCGGTACCTCTTCCGGAAACACATCTCTATATTTTATCAGGGTAGGGTGGTCTTCGAGGCTTGGTTTGTCATCTTCAATAGTTTTCAACACCTGTATTGCATATACGAGACATCCTTTTCGACAATACTTTCTCATTTGCAGAGCTGATATTTGTCTCACCGAGACAAGTTTTCGAATCCCTTGAGGGGTTATCCTTTTCCCTTCTTTACTTACACATTCTAAGGTTTTATGGTAACAGTCCAATATGGATTTATGGGCGGCTAGCCAGTCCATACTAATCAATAGATCATAGGATCCTAGGGGTAATATGTTAAGGGTTGCTTGGGTGGGGAATTCACCCAACATTAATTGGCAGGTTGGTATGATCTTTGTTACCCTTCTTTTGGTGCTAGTGGCTAACTATACCAACCATGGCTTGGTAGGTTTTTGTGGCTATATTTTACACTTATCAACAACCTTAGGGGCTATATAACTCAAATTTGAACCAGGGTCAATCAAAATAGACACTAGATGGTTGGAAATCATACCTTCTATTTCCACCACTGAAGCTTGGTGGTCAGCTTGGTTATTATCCAAGGTTGCATAAATTTGTGGCACACTCCTGGCCACATCATTAACGGTGGTATATTCCTGGATGTTGTAAACTCTGACTATTCTATTATCGATGTGGACAGTCTCTCAGTAGATGTTCTTCTCCGCAACCCCAACATTTCAAAGGTTCTCTCTTTTGGTTATTAGTCTTTACTGGGGAAGATCTAGAAAGTTTATTTCCGCTCAAGGAGGGAAAGTTCTGTTGGTGTACACTTCGGAATGGGAAGATCATCCTTGAGTTCTTCTTATAGTCCTTAAATCTTGGGGATTTAAACCCCTTTTTCTGGAATCCCGAACTATTCTTCTACTTCCAGCCTTCGCAAAGTTCTGTTCGATGCCCATGCTATTCATAACAATATCTTGCCTTTCAAATAGTATCTTCTAGGGTCCTTGGTTCATCAAATTCAATCCTGTTCTGATAGTCCTTAGGTAGTCCACTGATGAATCATTACACCTTTACCTTCTCTGCCTTTATGTAGGGTACATACCTCAACAACTTGAGGAATCTACTGACATATTCCTCTATAGTGAGTTGTCCCAGTTTGAGTTCATAAAACCCTTTAGTCTTCTCATCAAAATATTTTTCCGACAAATACTTCTTTCGAAAGTATTTCTCAAATTGCTCCCAAGACAGGTCCTCTTCGTGAACCCCTTTCACATTCTTAAGGTCTTCCCACCAAATGGAAGCCTTTCCATTCAAGTTGAAGGTGGCCACTCAGGCCTTCAAATTTTCTGAGAAGTCATGGACTCTGAAATACTTCTTTAGTTCAAGCAGCCAGGCCTCTGCTTCCTCTCCCTTCTTTATTTCATCGTCGAAGGAAGGTGGTTTGGCCTTCTTGAACTCTTCGAGGTTGTGACTCTTGGAAAGTTTCTGCTTCTTTCATTTTCTTTGGGAGTGAGAATTAGTTCTGTTGCTAGAAGATCTCTCTGGGTCGCCAACTTCCTTTCTAGAAGAATTATCTGACACTTGTCCCTTATCTCTCGGGTGGACCTTTCTTGAGGTTCTTCTTTCAGTGTGACCACTGACATGACCACGTTTTTGTGTCTCAGGTTCATGCTGCATTTGTCTTTGTAATTCAGATAAGCTCTGTAGTAAAACTGCGTTAATTTCTATTTGCTTTTCTTGTTCTTTCATCATCCTCTCATTGTCAGCCTTGCAGCTTTGTAATTCGACCATGAGACTCCTCACAATCTCGGCTAGATCTGGAGGGGTCCCTACCACCCTCCTTTCTTTAGAATCTTCGTCTCTATTGTGGGAGCCATCCCCCACTTCATGGTGAGTCACCATTCTATACATCTGTAATTTCCCACGACTGATCATCCACTTAGGTACAAAAGACAAACGCTGGTTGTTAGTCATTATTTATATACTTTCATAACCAATACATAATTCATATTTTTCACAGGCACACACACCATAGGAGTTTTTTTTTTTTTCATTCTTAACTTTGACTTTTAATTAAGAAGGTTAAGACATGAGGGTTATTCCTTTTAACAGTACTCTGAGTGGAGTCTCTGCGCAACCCGTTCATGAGCCCAAGCAGGCCAAGTGTTGTAACCATGCTCTGATACCAATTTGTAACACACCCACCATGGGGCTAGAAAATTTTTCGACTTTTTCCTTCTTTTCACCGAGGAAAAAAATCCCCTGAATACCTATGGGGCTTGATACAGACCCTTCCATCCCTTAACCATACTCATATAATCGGCGGCTAGGACCACAGGCCTTATCAGAAAGGTTCTCATCGGCTTTCGTGATTCAGGAAATCGTGACACATGTATTTCCTTTTCTCTCTTATCTCTCGAAGTGCTGAAATCCGAAGGGGACCAATAGTTTGTCATAACTAAAAATTCCCTATATTAAAACATGTCACTCCACCTTTTGGGGTTTACTCCATCAGGATTTCGGGATGTGTGACAACAAGAGGTCTCGAAACTGGGTTTCCTGGGAGCCAAAACTCCGAAACACCAAATGCTAACATGCTTCCCTATTTCAGGGTTTCCTCCATCGGGATTTTGGGATGTGCGATGACAGGAGGTCTTGCACCTGGGTTTCTCGGGAGTCGAAACTTCGAAACACCAAACTCTAACATACTTCACTATTTCAGGAATCCATCCATCGAGATTTCACGAGTCGGGGGTTTTGAGACTCGCGAAGATGTGGGGCTTGCACTTAGGTACCCCGGGTGCCAAAATACCGAAATAGGATAACTTTTCCACACTCTATCATTTGGGATATCGCAAGTTGAGATTTTAAGACTTGCGAGTACAAGGGATCTCGCCCTTGGATATTCCGGATGCCGAAACATTGAAACATCAAGACTCAAATCCACGTTAGACCATTTCGGGGTTTCACTAATAAGGATTTTGGGACTGGCGAGTACAAGGGAATTTACCCTTAGGTGTTCTGGGTACCGAAACACCGAAATGATAAACCAAGTCACACTATGCCACTTCAGGATTTCGCGAGTCGGGTTTTCGTATATCAGAATTTCAGGATGCGCAAGGACAGGAGGTATCGCATCTAGATCTTCTGGGTGCCGAAACTCTGAAGTACCTACTCTTAATCTATGCATCTATTTCAGGATTACATCCATCAAAATTTCACGGGTCAAGGATTTGGGACTTGTGAGTACAAGGAAATCACATCTAGGTATCCTGGGTACTGAAACTCTGAGGTCTTATAACTTCTCCATACTATTATCATTTTGGGATTTTGCAAGTCGGGGTTTCGGGACTTGCGAGTACAGGAGAACTCGCACTAAGGTAACCCGGGTGCCGAAATTCCAAAAACTCATAACTTACACACACGCTAGCATTTCAGGATTTCATATGTTGGGATTTCGCGAGTCGTGAGGACAAGGGTTCTTACCCTCTAATCTCCCGGGTGCCGAAAATATGAAACACTTACCAACCACCACGTGTACTCTACATATGAACAGTCCAAGTACTCCCATGGGTCTTGGAATCGACGGTCTTGATTTCTTCGCTACTTACGAAGGTTAAAAAGGGATCGAGGCATTAATGCCTGCATTCCTTCATCCAATTCAATGGTCGTAACAGGCCTTAGATCCTCTGAAAGGATCTCATTCGTGCATTTAGCAAGAGAGAGGGTATCCTGGGTATTGAACCACTGAAAGGTCCTTAATTCTTCCACACGCTGTCATTTTGGGATTTCATGGGTCGGGGTTTCGGGACTCGTGAGTACAAGAGGACTTGCACCTAGATACCCCTGGTGCTGAAATGCCAAAATGTCCTAAGTCTAAGAGGACCATTCTCTCTCTCGTGCAGGGTTTTTCAGACTTACGCCATAAAATCCTTCGGTAGATTCTTGGGTAAACTTTTAAAAAGGGTGTCCCTATGGGAAGATCTATCCAAGGCATCACTTGAGAAAAATAAGGGAATAGATTTCTCGAGAACAGACTTGAATAATGAATCCATTCAAAATATACATATATACAAATATATACGTCAGTCATATATGGTCTTTCCAATATAAGCATGCATCCACCATTTCTGATCAAACACCATAGAGACAGTCTTATACGAAAATCATTCATAATTTCACAAACCATGAGCATACATGTCAGAATATTTAAATTCAAGATACAAGATATAACACTTATTAGAAAACACCAGGTGTGATACAACTGCTAAGAGGGGTGCTCGTTTCCACCCAACCGTAGGCTTAATGACTCCGAATGGATTTACCAATAGCCACCCCTGAGTTAGACCACGATGCTTGAGACTCTCTGTCTCGATTCTTCAGCGATTGAGAATGAAGGTTACTCTCCTTCTTCTCTGCTATTGCTCACTCTATATTTTTTTCCAGAGTTCTTCTGATCTCCTTCATGCGATCTCTCTCTCACGCCCCCTTTTTCACACCTTTTGCCTACCTTTTCTTTTCTGACGAGGTTGTGTGTGGCAAAAATTTCCCCGTGGTGGTCAGGTCTGAGGCCTCCATGAATGGGCGGTTCACCCCCATCCCTCATTAACTCATGAGGAGCCTCTTCACCTACCATCCTGGTGAGTAATTCATTTCAGGGCCAACGAGCTGCTCTTGGTTCTCCAGGCCAGTGAAGACCAAATATGGTTTGGTTCGGTGGAAGCTAACACCACCATTACAGGTGCCTTCCACCACCTTTCTTCATCCATCATGGTCTCTTTGTCAGCACATCCCCCTCCCAATAGTCCTGCAATATATATATATATATATATATAATGTTAATTTACATTCATCGACCTTATATACTAAGGTCCTTTCAAAATCACACATTCACATCTTTGAGTTTGCCACAGTTCTTGGCCAGCACAATTATTTTTACAGACTGGCGGAAACAGGGTGTTACAGGTTTTGACAGTCATGGTGATTAAAAACAGAGGAAGAATGTTCCATTGTTTGTTGATTTTTCCACCATGCTCACTCAATCCACTTGCATAGAACATGCAATGTCAAACCTACAATGAACAACCTGTAAAAATAATAGAACATGTAATGTCAAAACTACAATGAACAACCTGTAATAAAAATGAACCAATAAAGTGGTCTGTTAAGTATATGTACAACAATTTATAGCACACAGGAGATTAGCATTTTAAAAATAAAATGACTGCAGATGTAATAACCTGTATCATGAAAATAATACAATTTTTTTTACAAAGATTTACTTCACTAGGCAATGATCATTTGTCAACTCATGAACCCCTCCCCCACACCTAAGTATTGTGACACCTCACAATCAAAAGTATAGGAAACCAGTTAGTTTTCCCAATAGCTGAAGGTTTATGGTTTGTAAAGTGTAAATATAAATTTCACATATTGGCCTGATGAGACGGTTAGAAGATGGCCCCACCTATAGGATAAGAGATCCTATCTATAGATAAGAAGAGGTAGGCAAGAGAGTTTCAAGATAGTCTCAAAGTTAGTTCTCAATGGAAAGTTTATGGAGTTCATTAACCTTAGATTAACCATACATACTTCATGTCAGCTTTGTCTACAAGTAATTCCATACATTAGGATAAGTTTTAAATTTATTATTTATTTTTTTGTCAGATTACCATCCTCGCTAGGTAGAATGCCCCACTGCTAGCAAGCCTGTTCAATACTCCGATGGGTTTACCTAGTCATACCATAGGCCGATACCCACTGCCAACAAACCTGTTCAGTATCCCGACGGGTTAGCCTCTTACACCTTCAGAGATTGGCCCTCCATATTTTAAGATTTCAGTATAAGATTTATTTATGCAAAAAGGGGGGACAACTCTGAAAACAACTTTTTTTTTTCAATTGGGATGGTATTTATGTTAGAGAATGACTTTCTATTATATTACTTAGTGATTGTCCTGATGTAAAGGTTACTTAAGCAGATGTGGCGTATCTAAAGATATGATATAATCAAGCTATTTAGTGTGTAGTGGACAATACCATTGAGAAAGAACATAAAGGTATCTCTAGGATCAACTCACTTTCTTCTTTTGTAGTTATTGTGATGTTTCCATGACTAACTGCTAATGAGACCTCCTTGTTACTCTTTAATAAAGACACTTTACTCACTCAGGTTTCTTGGGAAAAGTTGTACGAGAGACCTCTAAGCTTGATGGTTATGGTATCACTTCCTTATACATTAGTGAAGAGTTTCAAGAGTAACTTCTTTGGAATGCCTTAAGAAAATGAAAATTTTTGAAAAAAATATGGCCAATTACAACAAGTCAATATTCATTTGATGCTTAGCAGACAACAAAATTCAAGTGTAACAATGTTTTGAAGAAAAATCCTTCTTTTATATTTCCTTGAAACTGTCTACTCCTGGTGAAATAAATACTTACAAAAATCTCTAGAATTGCTTTATGAACAAAATTCAAAAACTATTTACATATGTACAGTAGAAAATTTAGAAAAAGTTTCAAGAACAAGGGGGGACTTCCCCATCTACTAAGGCCAATGCCTTGTCAGTTGACATGACTTATAGAAAATCCTCTTTGGAAATGGGCTTATGATAAAATTTGAGTTAGTTTCCATTTACTACAAAGGAGACTTGTCCATCGTCAATTGTTTTGATTTTTACAGCTCCATTGTCATATATAGTGTCTACCTCGTAAGGGCCCAACCACCGGGTGGTGAGTTTACCTTTGAAGGTTTTAAATCTGGAGTCAAACAACAAAGCCCAGTCATGAGTTTGGAAGTGTTTCTTCTTAATAAACTTGTCATGCCACTTTCTCCTCTAGTTTTGGATTAATATTGTTCGTTGGATGGCATCTTGCCTAATCTCATCCAACTCATTCAATTGTAGGGATCATTGTTTCTAAGCCTCATCCAAGTTCAATCCCAATTCTGCGACAATATGGAAGGTCCTTACTTGGAATTCTATTGGTAGAAGTACTTGTTTCTCGTACACTAGCTCATAAGGGGTATGCCCAGTGGTGTTCCTCCAGGTGGTTCGATATGCCCACAAAGCCTCTAGAAGACTGTCAGCCCAATCCCAGTAATGTAATTGAAAAATATTGGTTAAGATAGCTTCCAGGACTTTGTTTTTATATTCTGCCCGACCATTGGCTTGTGGGTGGTATGGAGAAGATTTACAGTGTTTAATCCCATATTTCTCTATTAGCTCTCTCATCAGCTTGGAAGTGAATTGAGTGCCTTGGTCTGTAACAATTTCACAAGGGACACCTAAGCGGGTAAAGATGTCTTCATAGATGAATTTGACAACAGACTTTTCTGTATCCTTGAATAGGGATTTTTCCTCTACCCACTTGGTGACATAGTCCGTACAAACCAAAATATAGTTCTTTTTATGAGACATGGGTGAAATTGGTCCTACAAAGTAAAGGGCCCATTTTTCGAAGAGTTCTATCATAACTTGGGAACGAAAGGGAATTCCGTCAGCTGGCATAGGTCTTCCTATCCTTTGGCAGCTATCACAACTTCTCACATACTTGGAAGCATCTTTGAAAATGCTAGGCCAATAGTAACCCGAATGTAACACCTTATATGCTGTGCGTTTTTCAGAAAAATTACCACCACATGGTCCATCATGACAACTTCGTAGTATTTCTGGTACCTCATCCTTTCGGATACATCTATGAATAATCAAATCAGGACCTGTGTGAAAAAGGTCATGAGAAACCCAAGAGTAATTAGCACTTTGCATAATAATTTTATGCTTTTCATGAGGTGACAAATGAGATAGTAATTTCCTAGTAGCCAAATAGTTTTCCATATCTGCAAACCACGAGGTATTCACAGAGAGGGAAAAAAGATGCCCATATGGGAAACTATCATCTACAGGGATATCATCATCCTCATTTTTTATTCGTGAAAGAAAATTAGCTACCACATTATCCTTTCCAGGTCGGTCAAGCATAGTGATATTAAATTCTTGTAATAACAGGAGCCACCTAGTCACTCGACCATTAGTTATGGGTTTATTCATGAGAAATATAATGGCAGAATGATATGTATGTACGAATACTTCGTAACCTATAATGTAATGATGAAACTTGTTGATAACATGAACAACTGCCAAGAATTCCTTTTCGACAACTGTGTAGTTTAGCTCAGCAGGGGACAAGTTCTTGCTCACAAACTAAATGGAATAGGACTGCTAGTCCTATTTCTTCCCTAATACTCCTCCTATTGCGGTGTTAGAGGCATCAATGGATATATGAAATGGGAGAGTCCAATTGGGCCCTCTAAGAACTGGTGCCACAAACAACTTATCTTTCAGGGTTTCAAAGGCAGTTTGACACTGCTCAGTCCAAACAAAATCAACATCTTTTATTAACAGTCCAAACATAGGTGCAACAATCTTTGTAAAATTTTCAATAAACCGCTGATAATATCCGGCATGTCCAAGAAAGCTTCTCACCTCTTTCTTAGTATTGGGGGGTGGAAGTCTGATGATGACCTCAATCTTTGCAGGATCATATTTTATCCCTTCAGATGAAACATGATGTCCTAGAACCACTCCTTCAGTCAACAACATTTTACATTTTTCATGAATTAAAGACAGGTTCATTTCTTGGCATCTGATAAGGAATTTTTCTAGGTTATCTAAGGCTTCCTGGTAATTATTTTCATATACCATGAAGTCATCCATGTAGACCTCCACACAATCATGAATAAGATCAACAAATATTTCTAGTACTTCTCATTGAAATGTGGCAGGAGAATTACACAATCCAAATGGTAGGACCCTATAGGCATAGGTGCCCCAAGGACAAGTAAAGGTAGTCTTGTCCTCGTCCTTGGGTACTATGAGAATTTGATTGTACCTGCTGTACCCATCTAAAAAGGAAAAATACTTCTTTATAGACAAGGTATCCAAAACTTGGTCAATGAAAGGAAGATGAAAGTAGTCTTTCAGAGTGGCTTTTTTGAGTTCCCATAAATCAACACAAATTTTCCATTTCCTGGTCACTTTATTTGGAACCACTACAAGTGGAGATACCCACTTACTGTCGAAGATGGGATAAATAAATCCGACATTTAATAACTTTTGGATCTCCTCTTTTACTATATATTTGAGTGTTGGGTTCATCCTTCTCTAGGGTTTCCTAACAAGTGTTACTTCCCTCTGGGTATATATGTGATGGATGCATGTGTCAGGGTGTATACCCTTCATGTCAGTTTATTCCCAAGTGAATGCTCCTGATTGTTCTTTAAGGATACTTACTAACTGTTTTGTTGGTCTATATCTAGCCTGGAGTTTATATGTAAAAATTTCCCTGGACTAATCTCGTATGGCATATTATAAGACATGGCAGACTCATCTATCTCGAAGATAAAATATGTTGAAGATAAAATGAATGGGTCCAATTGTTCCTGAAATTCTTCCCCAAACATGTACTCAAATTGGGGAAAAGATTGTGGAAAATCCACACATGTGATAGCATAAATAAACTAGTTTAGCACATTTTCCGTTGTGTGCTCCTGAAGTGCCCAGACATGGTCACTTGGCGATATGGGTTCTTCCTAGTCCTCATTCTCATATGGACATTCAAGCCACCATAGATTCTCCATGATAGGTTGAGCTGGAAGGTAAATGGTGAGCTTCTGGATAGAGAGTCCATTCGATATGGTCATTTCTCCCTCTCTACAACCAATCAATGCATTGGCTGTGGCTAGCCAAGGTATTCCCAAAATGATGGGATGGACTTTGG
Organism: Picea mariana; assembly: GCA_032191745.1. Classification (NCBI taxonomy): domain Eukaryota; kingdom Viridiplantae; phylum Streptophyta; class Pinopsida; order Pinales; family Pinaceae; genus Picea; species Picea mariana. The sequence goes on from JASDQU010738901.1 coordinate 100,938, forward strand.
TAGGATCCTTTGAGTGAATGAAAATAAAATCTATTGGTTACTCCTATGAGGCTAAAGTAACCATGATATCATCTAAAATTCCTTCAGGTATAACCTTGGTCTTATCTGCTAATTCCAAAATGGTTGGGGTAGGCCTAAGAAGAGGTTGTAATTGTAATTTCTCCAAGGTAGTAGCGGTCATAACATTGATGGCTACTCCTAAGTCTATGAGAGTGTTTCAAATGGAGACCTCATTAATGGTTATGGTCACTACGGGGTTTCCTTGGTTCCCATATTTTTCTAGTTTTGGCTACTCTGATATGTACTCAGAAAGTCCTCCTACCAAATGTTTTGTAGGAGGGTCCTTTTGCTTCCTATCTGGCTTTTTAATACACAATTATTTGAGTAGATTATTGTAGATTGGAATGTCTTTAATGGCTTGAAGCAGGGGAATCTTGACACAAATATTCTTTAATTCATTCAAGATGTCAAATTCCGGTCGGGTGGTAGGTTTCACGATTACCAATCTGTCTGGATAAGGAGGGGCCTTCATAATTTGTGAAGGTTCATTTTGGGGAAGCTTGGGTTCTTGGTTCTTAGGAATAATAAAATCTTCCCACCTAGTGTCATCCATGGGTTGTTTGGTGGTTTCTTCTTCTTCTTCTTTTTCCTGGATGACTATTGAAGCTCTCTACTTATCTAGAATTTTTCCCAATCTTAGTTGAATTTCCTGTAATGGAACATGAGTAATAACATATTTCGGGAAGGCCTTCATATCAACATTATGAAGAGGTTGAGGGGTCTTATTATTGAGATTCGACACTGGTTGTGCCGGTAATAATTTCGGTCTCGGGGAGCTTTCATTTTGATATTGTAGCAGTTGTTGTTGTGGAATAGGAGGTAAAGGTGGTGGAACAAAACCTGGCAGAAGCTGCAAAGTGTTTGGTGGAAATTGAGGATAAGGATGGTTAGACATAGGGATAGGTCGAGCTTGAGGGTTTCCTTGGTCATGTCCTCCTCTCCATCCTTGAATCCAAGGATGTTGGTACTGAGTAGATCTGTTTTTCCAACCTGGTGAGTTCCACTGTTGTTGTTGTTGATAATAGGGTGGAACTTGATATTGTAGATATAGGTATGTGGGATGGTTCCTAGGCTGCCATGGCCTCCTAGGTACTGTTGATGGGACCTAAATCCATTGTCTCAACAATAGGAACCAAAACCGCCACTGAGGCCCAATTAGACTCTGTAGCATTTAAAATGGAATGGTTCACCAGATCTTGCAATCCGACCAATTTATCGATGGGCTTTGTGTTTCTTTATGAAGGCTCTTCCTTCAATTAGGACTATTTTCTTCTGTATTTTCTCTTGGGTGGGGCTGATATGAGAGATGAAAGATAGCATAAACCAACTTGACAATTAACAGGATTAAGTTCTAACTACTAGGGAAGAGGGTAATCTTGGGATAACCTGCTTCTCAACATGCAGATAATTACTCTATACCACAAGCCTAGTACTAATACATTAACCATGTGAGCATCTAATTACTGTATGAGAAACTAACTATCAAAAAGAAAGCACATATGTAATAAGATAATGACAAGAAAAATAATTCATCTACCATAACCATGCATTACATAATAACACAATGATTTATCTTCATCATTAAAGCAAAGAACATCAAAACATTGCACCGGATAACTTGACAACATAATTAATTGCTCTTACTCATTACTACATCATTCATGAAATAGGATAGGAAGTAGTTCTTCTCCAAGTCCAATCACCTACATGTGATGAAAATAGTTTGTCTTTGGTCCAGAAGGACTTCTCAATTCGTAGCGGTCTCAAAATAATTCTTAACAACCAAAAAGAAAGAGTTCTTACAACAACCATTGACCTCTTGCTCATTGGCCGATGTATTTATTTATAATATAGAGTTTTAATCGAAACTAAAGACTAATTGTAGTTTAAACAAAATAAAATCACCACGTGGCGTTATCTTCTAACAACTTCTTTAATAGTCATCCTAAGATACTTCTTGGAAAGGATGACTTCTCTCGTATTCAGTCCAGTTGACAAATTTTTTTTCACAAGTTTGAGCCCATGGAAATCTATTCTATTCCATTGGGGCCACATATATTCTCCTGATGTCTACTGCATGCTTCTGGTACTTTACTAAGCTAGAGTTTAGCTGCTGTAGAATGGTTCCGGCTTTGATCATATGTTCTGTGAATTGTCATAGTTTCCCTAGCTTCGCATCGACTATTTTTGTGAGTTCTTCGGTCCATAGTGCATCTTGTTTAGCATGCATTTTGACCACGTTGTTCAGATCAATGAAATTATTTGGGGTGATGAACTCGGGGAGCTCTGTTTCCTTCATTACTCAGTAGATTCTTCATAAGCATTTCTATCGGCGAGACCGCAAAGCGAGCCTTGTTTGGTGATTAGGGAATCATTCCTGCAAGCGGGATTGAGATATTTTAGCGATCAAGCGATATGACATAAGGTACTAACAAACATAATGGATCAATGCGTACCTGTGAAGCTCATTATTTTCGATCGTTTAATACTTACATGATCTCGACTACTCCTTTGAATTACCTGCGATGTCTTTTATCCACGCCACCACTCCTCTTTAGTTTAAACGAGTCACGTCGTCGTGCCATAGCGTGGTAAATCGAGTACGAAAGATACACGCATTAGAATCATAATAGTGGTTGCTCGACCTTTGAGACTGAGAAAAGACATCAGAGTTGAGCTTGCACATGTATGCTCCTAAAAGGTCGGGTACTGTAGTAAGGAAGTTGTTAAATGCCTTCAGAGCCCATATCACCAAGTGTGTCAACTATCATTCTTCAATAATGGAAGCTGGGGAGTTTAAAGAACTTGGAATGATTATAATGCACATTCTCTGCAACTCCATGCGGCGACACTTTAAGCATCATGGGTTACATCCGAGGAGCAACTATGATGCGTTAAGTCTTCAAGGCATCTCGTCATGAAGCGTGAGTGTTCTTTTGGTATGCTATGGTTTGATGCTTTATTTTTCTATAAATTCTGGGAATTCTATGGGGAATTCCACGCACAAGTTGAGTTTATGCCTCTGTGATGCTGATCTTGTGCGTTTATTCAGGTGAGACTTGATGTAGTGGTCCTTATCACCTATAGGCATCCAAGCCACCAGTTGTTGCATTATAGGATCCTCTCCTAACAAGGGACAAGGTTTGCGAGGTAGCCGGAATGCCAGGTTCGAGCCCCAACACGCCTGGGATTCCTTCTTATTGGCTCCTAGTGTCTTTGAAGCTTCGACATGAGGTACAAGCCTTTGCTCGGAGAGGGTGTTGGCACCTCTGATGGAATTTGGGGTGGAGAGAAGTACGCTTGAAAGAGGTATGCTGGGGGTCGCACCCCCAGAGGAGCGGACACCACTGAGAAGAGAAAGTCCGAGGAAAGACATGGGAAAAAGGAGGGAGACTGCCCCCAATCTGAGCTGAGTGTACATCCCACCACTGAGGGGTCTACGATGCTTATTAACTGGTCGGGGCTTGTGGAGACTACCATTAAAGGAAGCGAGGGATGAAAGGGGAGGGAAAAAGGACTGGGTTCTCACGTTAAGAGTCCCATCTAGCAGTTAGAGAAAGCACAACTCGCGATAGCTGAACTCTATCAAGAAAATAGGGAGTTGTGGAGCCAATTGGCAGCAGAGAACCAGGGGGTGTCGACGTCGAAGGGTTGCGGAGGAAGCACCATTTGGCTCCAGAGACAGCTTCGAGAAGCTCAAGACACAATTGTGCAGTTACACGAGGCGCAGAGGATGGCAACAGAAGAGGAAAATGAAACATTACACAGTGCGAGAAGTAGTCTGGGAGAGCATGCACATGCAGGAGATGCATAATGGGCAACCCCCCCCCTTGCTTTGGGTTCCCCATAGTGACACTTAACATTTCTTCTCTTTTGACGTAAGAGTTTTGTATTCTCATTGTGACCGGGTTGGTCAGTAAAAACACTAATGATATCTACTCGTATGTAGCCCAAATTTGGCAGGAAATTTTATAATTACATGAAAACTTGAAGCTTCTTGAATGCATTGTGTTCCCTTTTGGATGTAAATTAACTGCGTTCTTTTATCTGCATTTTTCGCAGATTATGTGATTTTATAATTGTTATTTTTGCAAATGTGGAATTGTTGATTATTGATTGACGTTGATGTGGTGTATTAACCCGAGATTACTTAAAATATTTGAACATAAAATTTAGCATTTGGATGGTGGGTAAGGATTGCACTTAAGGGCTCTACTTATGTCGAAAGCACTAAAGGAAAAATATATTGTGACTACCTATGCCTGAGTGGCATCGGGGATCAGTAATTTTAAAAGTGAAATGTTAATGTGTATTTTAATTTGTAATTCTCCGACACAAAAATCGTGTCGAGTGTCGGAAATCAGCGATACCACTCTTATTTATGCACGACGCTTACCTTTTCATTTTCCTACCGAAGCCGAATGGATCGGTCTTCAATGATACTTCTGTTAAAATTCAATCGTAAAAAAGAAAAACGTTCATTTGTCGACACTGATGAAGACCTATGTTTGGCTATGTTAAACCTCTCAAAGGATTTTCATCACCTTTAATGTTTACCGATGCCGAACTCCTAAACGCATTGGGGAAAGCTTTAGTGTGCCGATTCCTTAAGTAGCTTGTTAAGGGTCTTTTAACGATTAAGATGATTCTTTGTTGTATGTTCAGGCACAATTTAGATAATTTAAACATGAAACATAAGAAATAAGCGTAAGTATCATTTTCATATTGAAGGAAAAACAGACAGTGCAAAGGATCAAGTGGTACTCAAAAGTAAAAAATGAACATAGAATTTTAGGGTGTGTTGAGTGCTCAACAAATGGAGATTCATTGGGCGAAAGAAAATCCTCTATTCCTCCTTCGTTTCCTGTGACCCTGACTCATTCCCCTTTATTTATTTTTTATTTTTTATTTTTTTATGTTACTGGAAGTATTGTTTTAGAGATTGGACATTTACTGGGAGGGCATCAGGTTCTCCCTTTAGACTCTGCAATTGATAAGTGCCTACCCCGATTTTCTCTACTAAATGGAAAGGTCCAAGCCATAGACTCTAGAACTTAGAATGTTTCCCTTTAGGCTCATTTGCTCTGTCCCACTTAAGGACTAAGTCTCCTAATTCAAAATTATTTTCTTTAGCCTTATGCTTATCGAACCATATTTTCACTTTTTGTTGGTGAGCTAGGAATTTTGACTTAGCATTCTCCCTCTCTTCTTCTAGAATGAGTAGAGTGTTAATCCTTTGTTGCATGGCAGAAGATGATTCTTTGTTGGAATCTTGGGCCAACTGAAGAGACGAGATATAGATCCCATTTGGGAGGATGGCTTCTTGCCTATAGACCAAAGGTGTGGGGAATTTACTATGGCTTCCTTAGGCATGACCCTATCGGCCCATAGAGAATTATAGAGTAGATTATGCCAATTTATTTGGTTATCCATGACTATCTTATTTAATATCCTTACCAGGTTTTTATTAATCGATTCAGTGATGCCATTTCCCCAGGGATAGTAATTTTCAGAGTACTTGATTATGATTCTTTTGTCTAGAGAAAACTCTGTCAATAGGGTTGACGAAAAGTAAGCTGCGTTATCGAAGACCAGAATAGAAGGGACACCGAACTTCATGATCAACTGTTGTTCTATAAATTGGATAACCACCTTCTCATTCACACAAGTCAGAGGAATGACCTTTGTCCATCTCGTGAAATAGTTGGTGGCAGTAAGAATGTACTTATGTAGATTCGAGGAGCTAGGTGTGATTTCTCCTATGATATCTAACCCACACTGCTCGAAAGGCCGAGAGACAGTAACAGGTTGGAGTGGGAATGCTGCTCTTTTCTCCTTTCTAGCACTTATTTGAAAAGTCTTACAGTTTCTAGTATAAGTATGAGAGTCTTTGAACAAGGTGGGCCAATAATAGTCGGCTTTCAGAATCTTATGAGCGGTAGTGTTTCCTGCAAAATGTCCCCCAGAGGGGCCATCATGGAGTTCTTTCAGTACCTTGCCTGTGTCTTCTTATTCGATACATATTAATAGTACCCTGTCATAATTGATCTGGAAGAGCACCGAATTTATAAGATGATAATGTGCATATTTTAATCTCAGGGCTCTCCTTTCTCTTGGGTTGAGGTTTTCGGGACAAGTCCCGTGATGTAGGAGACAAGTTAAATCTTTGTACCCAGAGTCTTGTCCTGGGGAGATGTATGCTACTTCACCACATCATAATGTCATTTCGTTCTCCCATCCGAGATCTTCATTTACTTGATCCTGGGCTTCGGCTGCAAGTTTGCACAAACCTTGTCCCTTTACTAGTTTTGTAGGTTTTATATCTAGATCAAATTCCTAGACTACCAACATCCAGTTTCCCCTTCTTTCCCCCATTTCCTACTGGGTGAACAAGGATTAGACTACAGGGTGCAACACAATTACTTTAGTGTGATTCTTGAGGATGGAAGACCTGAAATGTTTTACTGCCTTATAAACCGCGTAGCCTGTTTGTCTACAACAAGACAATTGAGCTTAGCTCCTTGAAGATTAGTACTCATAAATGACACAGGGGATTCATTGTTTCCATCATCCTTCTGAGTCAAAACTGCAGCTAGCGATTGATTGGAGGCAAAAGTATAAAGAAAAAATTTTCTGTTGAAATCGGGACTTCGCAAAATCGGGGCCCAGGAAATGACAGCTTTGATATTGTTGAAGGCATCTTTTCGCTCATCATCCCACTTAAATTCGACATATTTGCGTATCATCTTTTGTAAGGGTTTGATGATTAATGCGAAGTCAGGAGTGAAATTCCTCACAAAATTGATTTTGCCGAAAAAGGATTGGATATCTTTCTTATTATGGGGTAAGGGAAGTTGAGATATGGATTTAATCCTTTCAGGGTCTATGCGAATCCCTACCTGATATATAATGTGACCTAACAACTTACCTTCCTCAACACCGAAGATAGTTTTCTTAGGGTTTAAGGATATACCGTATTTCCTACACCTCTCGAAAATCTGAGTTAAGTGTTGGATGTTCTCTTCTCTGTTCTTTGAATACACTGTTACGTCATCTAGATACACTACCGCACACCTATTAATTAGTCCCCGGAAGGCTATGTCCATGGCTTTTTGGAAGGTTGCTTCTACATTGATTAACCCAAAAGGCATGCGCTTATAAGCGAAGGTTCCCCATTTGGTTCAGAAAGTGGTTTTTAAACGATCTCCCTCTGAAACAAGGACTTGGTTGTATCTTGAGAAATCATCTAGTAGAGAGAAAATCTCCAAGCCCGACACGGTCTGCAGGACTTGTTCCATCAGTGGGACTGGATAATTATATTTTTCCGAGGCCTTGTTGAGGTTCCTAAAATCTACGCATAGGTGGATCTCCGCTAACTTTTTCCTCACCGGAACAAGGTTTTCTACCCAAGCGGAATGCCAAACCTGAAAAATGATCTTGGCATCTAAGAGCTTCTTTAATTCCTGATACATAAGAGACTCCAGGGCTGGGTGATACTTTCAGAGCTTCTGTTGGAAAGGTTTTAATTCCGGTTTTAAAGGGATGGTATGTTGAATGATGCGGGTATCATACGTTTTCAAATCCCTATAGGACCACGTGAAGACATCCTAGTATTGTCTGAATAATTTGAGGTAAGATTTCCTCTCTTCCTTAGACATAGTCTTGCCCAGATTCACATTATTGGGACTCTCTGGGGTTCCAAGATTCTCAGTTTCATGCAAGGGGAAAGAGCTACTAGTCTTTCCATTTTTGGGTCCCTTAAATCTCTCCTTGAGATCAAAAATATTTTCTAGATTAGCTATCCCTTTTGGGATCATGTGAACCTTTGATTTATCCATAGGTTGTCCCATCCAAGGATCGGTTTCTGCGGATAGCTCATGGAATTATTCATTGTCAATAGTGAGGTCTTTGAAATTGTCTTGGTTAGTCAAGAAGTTTATGATTTGTTCATCTCCTTCGAATGCTTTCCAATTGGAAATGTTATTAGGTACCGACTGTTTGTAGAGTAGTTCCACAGTAAATTAGGAGGCTTCATAATATTCTAAAGGAGATAGCCTATAAGTGGCTGTGGCCAAGGAGTCATCGAGAATATTCTTTGTCCTAGGGACCCCAGTGATATTAAAGGCCTCAAAGTGTTTTATTAGCCTATGCACCTCCTGCTGATAGTTCTTCAGATGAGGAGAATTGCAATGTATAGTATTTATTACTTGTCTAACAATAATTTCAGAGTCCCTGAAAACTTTCAATCCTTTGATATCAAAATCTATAGCTTTCCTTAATCCTTGTACTAGAGCTTCATATTTGACAGTGTTGTTGGTACATTCAAATTCTATCCTACAGGACAAGAAATGACGTTTACCAATAGGATTGATGAGAATTCATTCTGCTCTAGATGCTTCATGATATTTAGATCCATCAAAATAGAGGGTCCAAATTTGTGAATGGGGATCGCTATTTTCGTTTCCCTTATTAGTTTCTTGTTCCCTGACCTCTCGTTTTGCAAGTTCTAGCACTAAGTTTTGGTAGAAGAAGGTTTCTCCTATTGGGATCGACAATTTGTCTTGAAATATCAATTCAGAGTTTTGAGTAAAAGGAACATCGGATAAGAGGGGAGCAAAGTTTCCAAAGTAGGAGTCACAGGAATAATTGCCCAGTATGGGGAAATCTGTGAACGAGGGTTCATTAGGGTCTTCTAAATCAGTGACCATATGTTTCAAATATATCTCCCTATCGATTCTGATCATGTTCTTGTATCCCTTCAGTGGTAGCCAAAGGTGTTCCCAGTCCGTACTGAAATAACCATTTAGCGTTTTAGACAAGTCTTGGCTTAGTAATAGCCCATGCATCTGGGATATCTACTACAATAATGTCAATCACTTGCACAAACGTGGGGTGCGTCAATATCCTGATCATCACGTCTTTGAGTTCTCCTATGACCTTGACCTGGGTCCTATCCAGTTGTATGACATGTTTATCAGTCTTGAGAGGAACAACATTCAATTTCTTGCAAACATACAAGGGCATGACATTAGAGGATGCTCCAGAATCTACTAAACAGTTGTGGATGTTTATATTGAATATTTCAAACGTTAGGAGGAATGGGTGGACAAAAGGTTTTTCTTTTCTATCTCTCGAACAGGCATTCACAGTTGGTTTGAACACTGGACCTGTGTGAGTCAAACTTCTTTCTGGACCATTTCCCGCTGTTGGGTTTTCCACAGATTTCAAGGCCTGTAATAGAAAGTCTTTCTGTTGAGGGATCCTGCATATATCCATAACTAAAATGTTGGCCTTTAGCTTCTTCAAATATTATACCATGTTGTAATCTAGTTTGGGTGACTCTTGAGTGTGAATGCTTATAGGAGTTTTACCGAGAACGAAAGACATTTTCGAGTGGTTGGGATTTAGCTTACTTTTTGAAGCTCAGGTGGTGTCGATATATTTTGAGTCGGGTAGACCCTTACTGCATGTCTGTATTGCTGAAACTTTCGCAGGTTGTTCCTGAGACTCAAAACAATCGCTGGAAGGCATGATCATGTTGGGATCCCATATTAGCATGGTTGTGTCTCATGGTGGGTCAAATTCTTCTTGGTCTGCCATATTCATAACCGAACTGCTTGGCTGTTCGGGTAGGGAGACTTCGTCTAGAACCGATTGGCCATCAAATTCATGGCATGTACCCATTGAGGGAAGTCTCTTTCAGAGTGGTTCTCCTGATGATAAGTACAGAAAGAATCAGATGCGACATTCCCTGGATTGATATTTAAGTTAGTGGGGGGAGGTTCAATTGCTTTGAAAGGCAGGTTTATTTTAAAGAAAGATTTATAGGGCCTTTGGCCTTGGTTTCCCTGCCCTACATTTCTCTTCATGTCTATGATTTCATTTGATAATTTCTTCACCATGCATTGTAGATCTTCTATGTCACCATTACCTTTGTCGGGAGTCTGTTCAACTGGTTTTCCCNGGGGGGGGATGGCTTTATTTTTTCACTAAGGAGAGATGGCCCTCTTTACATCCTTTCATCTGGAATTCTATTTTCTTGGCCTCCTCAAAATTTTACACCAGGGTTTTCTTAGCGACTCTTTTTACAAACATAGAAATAAAATTTAGGAGCATGTTGGCGTAAACCTCAATTTGTAACTCTTGAGTTTGTTTCACTGCGAGATGGAATTTGTTTAAGATGGTCATGAATCTCTAATTGAAATATTTGAACCTTTATTTCAGACTCATGGTGGCTGCGAACAACTCTGCCATCAGGGCTCCTGTAGTAGTTTCCTCTACAAATTCATCTAAAAAATCTTTCTGGAACTTAGTCCAGCTGGTTATCGATCCTACTTGCAAGTTGAAATACCACGTGGAAGCTGAATTTTGAATGTGTTGTGAAAAAGTATGCAGACTACGTCTTCATGTTGAATGCACATAAGTCTGATCGCGAGTATGAACTTCTTGATGTGATCTTCAGGTAAACTCAAGTTTCAGGTTCGTACTTAGTAATCAGTTTCTCCGAATGCTGAGGAAGATTATGTATTCGTCCGGGGACGACTACAGCATCTCCGACCAACTAGGGCTGATTATTCTGAAGCAAGATTTCTCTTTCTTCCTCATGGATATTATTTCCCTCCATATCTTCGAAATATGAGTCAAACTTTTATTCTTCCGAAAATTCGTTTGGCTCGGAGACGTCAGCAGTTGGCGTTTCGGGTATCAGATCGAGAGGTTCTTGGATTTTAGTAATTGCGAAATCTATTAATTCTTCTACGGAGTGTACGAAAAATTCGTTGGGAGTGCTAACCACTGGTCTCCTTTTAAGAACCAAATATCAATATAGCATAGACAAACCTCATAATAAGTACACAACGCCTTGAAAAAGAGAGAATTTTGGATAATAAGCCTCTTCGGGGGGGCAACCTCCTTTTACCCCACATAAATGTTCAAGTACAAGATGATTCCAAATGAAAATGTCTCCTTGGTATATATAGGAGACTAGGAGGTACAATTACAACTAATGGAATAAAGCCGACATAAATAAAATAACATTGCTAATGTAATATGCCCCAATTAAGGGGTAATGAGCCAATATTAGGGCTTAACATGCCCCTACCCTCGAGACAAGTGTTTTACGCAATGCTTGAGTAACTATGGATGCTTCTGTATAAAAGACTCATCTTCCCAAGTGGAATCTTCAGCCGGTAGTTTCCTCCATTTAATGAGATACTCTGAAATGGATCTATTCCTCAGCTGGAAAATTCTTGTGTCAGTGATGGCTTTAGGCTCCAATATGATTTTTCCTTCCTCTTCAAGTTCTGGAAATATAGTTTGAACTGGGATCTTGTCACCTATAACCTTTTTTAAGAATGAAACATGGAAAACTGGGTGTACTCGTGAAGATGCAGACAACTCCAATTTGTATGCCATAGTACCAATCTTTTGCAACACTTTATAAGGGCCATAGTACTTTGGTGATAATTTATTATCCTTCTTGGCTTGCTTGAGGGACATCTATTTGTATGGTTGTAGTCTTAAAAACACCCAATCCCCTACTTCAAAACTTCTTTCACTATGATGTTGATCTGCATGTTGTTTCATGCGGTTCTGTGCCATGATCAAGTTGTCCTTTAATATTTAGAGAACTAGTTGTTGATGCTCGGTGTGATCTTCCACTGCTTGAACCATAGATTTTTCTTTTAGAGAAGAAGTGATGGAAGGAGGGTGGTGTCCATAGAGTTCCATAAAGGGTATCATTTTTGTTGCACTATGAAAGGAAGTGTTATAACACCATTCTTCCAAGGGTAACCATTTGAACCATTGTGTTTGTTTATCAGAGACAAAGAAACAAAGGTATCCTTCTAGACATTTGTTCACTATATCAGTTTGTCCATCAGATTGAGGATGATAGGATGAGCTATGAGCCAATTGAGTACCCAAACAAGAAAATAATTCTGTCCAAAAATGTCCAGTGAAGATGGGATCTATGTCACTTGCAATAATCTTTGGGTTGCCCTGTAGCTTTCGAACTATCTCCATGAATGAGGTGGCAACTGTACTAGCTTTGAAGGGATGAGATAATGCACAAAAGTGTGCGTACTTGGTCAGTCTATCAACAATCACCATGATGACACTCTTTCCTTCAAACTTCGATAACCCTATGATGAAATCCATGGAAACCTCCTCCCAACGCTAACTTGGGATGGCTAATGGATGTAAAAGAACTGGGGTCTTAATTGTTTCCACCTTCTTTTGTTGGAAAACCAAACATTCTTCCACAAACCTTTGAACATTAGTTTTAAGGCCATCCAAAAAAAAATCCTTCTTGACTCTATGGTAGGTTTTCAAAAATCTCGAGTGCCCTCCTACTGGAGAGGTGTGCAATTCCAATAGTACCTTTTGTTTGAGTTGGGATTTCTTACATAAATATAAGTGATGTTTGTACCATAGTGAATAATTTTTCCATGTAAATGTATCTGATGCACTGGAATCCTGCTGCAACATTTGAATGAGAGTCCACACTTTTTCGTCATTCTTCCATTCATCCCTTGCTTCTATTATCCAATCAAGTTGGATGATCGAGATAGCACAGAGAAAGGCCCCAACATCTTCATCCTTTCTTGAGAGTGCATTTGCCACAACATTTTGCTTCCCATTTTTATAGACGATTTCAAAATCATAACCCAATATCTTGGTTACCCATTTTTGTTGTTCTTCTGAAGATAGTCTTTGTCCCAAGAAGTATTTAAGACTATCATGATCTATTTTGACCTTGAAGTGTCTACCTATTAGGCGAGGACACCATTTCTTCAATGCATGTAGTATTGCCATCATTTCCTTCTCATAAGTGGGTTTGTATAAGTCCTTTCCCTTGAGTGGTCGACTTTCAAAAGCAAGGGGCCTTCCTTCTTGCATTAGGACAACACCAATTCCATTTCCCGAGGCATCACATTCCACAATAAAGGTTTTTGTGAAGTCTGGAGTGGTCAAGACAGGAGCTTTGCACATCAGCTCTTTAAGTTGTTCAAAAGCTTTAGTTTCTTCTGGAGTCCATGAAAATGCATCCTTCTTAGTTAGTGCCATTAAAGGTGCTTCTATTCTTCCATAGTGCCGAACAAACTTGTGGTAGTAACCTGTCAAACCCAAAAATCCTCTAAGATTTTTCAATGTTTTGGGAATCGGCCAGTCCATCATGGCCTTAATCTTGTTAGGGTCTACCTTGACACCTTCATGAGATACAATATGACCCAAATACTCTACCTCCTTCACTCCAAAGAAACATTTGGATGGTTTGACATATAGTTGTTGCTCCTTTAGTAGTTGCAACAACTTGTCAACATGTCACAGCACATGATCCTCCCAAGACTTGCTATAGATTAGTATATCATCAAAAAATACTAACACAAATTTTCAAAGGAAGGGATTGAAAATGGAATTCATCAACCCTTGGAATGTGGAAGGTGCATTTGTAAGGCCAAAAGGAATGACCAAAAATACATAATGGCCTTCATGAGTTCGGAATGCTGTTTTTGGGATATCTTCTTCCTTCATTCTAATCTGATGATACCCTGAACGAAGATCCAATTTTGTGAAATAGATTGCTCTATGTAGTTCATCTAACAATTCATCAATGACAAGAATGGGAAACTTATCTTTAAAATTGATCTTGTTGAGCTATCTATAATCTGGACACATACGCCATGAGCTATCTTTCTTGAATACCATTACCACTAGTGTAGAGTAAGAACTTTGGCTAGGTCTAATAATTCCAGCCTCTAACATTTCTTCAACCATGCGCTCAATTTCACTCTTCTGGGAATAAGGGTATCCGTATGGCGTGATGTTAGGAGGAACACTCCCAGGAATTAGGTGAATTTCATGATCATGATTTTGAGTGGGTGGAAGACCTTTGGGAATATCTTCAAATACTTTGGAATGCTTATCAATGATCCCTTGGAGATCTTGAGGAATAAATGGCTTAGATGTTTGAACATCTAGTGAGAATAGTTGTGCAATAAAGCCTTGATGCCCCTTTTTTAATAATTTTGTCATGCCATTAGAGCTTATCACCTTACCGGGTTTCCCTGTGATACCTCTTAACTCAATTTCTTTTCCTTCCAATGAAAATTTCATGAAAAGTTCTTGAAAATTAAAAGCCATTGTTCCTAATGATTGTAACCATTGGATTCCTAGTACAACATCAACACCACCCATGGGTATAGAAAACATTGGAATATTCATTACATATTCCCCCATAGTAATATTGATCTTATTTCATTTTCCAGAGAAATTGATAGTTCCTCCATCTGCAATCATTACTTGAAACTCTGGCGCTGGATATACAAAGAAATTGAGAGCTTTGGATAATTTATAGTGAATGAAGTTATGAGTACTACCAGAATCAATTAGGACTACTACCTTTTTCTTTTTGATGTATCCTTCGATCTTGAGGGTTTGAGGAGTGCTAATTCCAACCAATGCATTACACGATATTGTGGGAGTCAACTCTTCAGAAGAAATTGCTTCTACATTTCCATCTTGAGATGGTTCTTGTTCTTGTTCTTCTTCCTCTTCACAATCTATGTAGAATAATTTATTCTCACCACACTTATGTCCCTTATTGTACTTGCTGTCACAATTAAAGCATAAACCTTTTTCTTTTCTTTCCTCCAATTGTTGAGGTGTCAACCTTTTAGGTTGAGGTGTTTTAGAAGAAGGAGCATTATTCTCTCTATAGATGTTAGGATTGGTCCTTCTAGTAGCCATAGCCATATTTTTACTTTCAACATTTCTTGCTACCTTAAATGCATTCTCCAATGATTTGGGTTCCCAAAGGCGAACTTCATGTTGAATGTTATCCTTTAAAGTTCCTATGAATACATCAATCAAGTGCTCATCTGGAATATCTGTTACCTTTATATTCAATCT
>JASDQU010738902.1:50042-63285 GCA_032191745.1 Picea mariana
CAAGCCAAGTTGAATGGTAAGCTTGTCACGACGATGGTTTTCAATGGTGCAACCCAAATTTGTGAAGAAAGAAGTTGTTCAACTCAATTTTTAGTTGGCATTGATGTAGTCCACATTTAAGGTAGTAAACTCAAAAGTGGGGAAGGTAGTTAACATAGTTGAAGGAGCCACCTTACAACTTAGATACTAGAGTGAAACTATTGGTTTCAAGGTAGTATCCATGGATGAATTTGAAATTTTCCTTGGACATGATATTTTGAGGATGGCACAAGTCACACTCATCCCTTACTTTGATTTTTTGTTGATCTTTGATGACCCAAAACTTCATGTCATTCTAACAGTGAGGAAGTAGTTGAGTGTTGTCACTAGAATGACTACTATGACCATGGTATAAACAACTAGTCAACCGATAGTCTGACCTTGCAAAGGGAAAGTTGGAGCTTTTGATATCTCATAAAATACCTTGGAAGGAGGTCTTGGGTAGCCTTTTGTGGATGAAGGCTCATTCAAAATGTTGGAATAAAGATTTATTGGGTTGGAAGCATAGTAAACACCATGGGGTCTATAGTATCTAGAGTAGTGGACCTTTATTTGGAGAATCAAGGAAGTCCATAATTAGGTGGAAGGGTGAATTCATTGGAGAGACAAGTTGATGGAGCATTCCACCAGAACTGTGTGAAATTGACAAGGAGCCAAGAAAAAAGGAGAGATGTCACCAAATATTGGTGTGAGATGGCCCAATGGGAGGAAACTCATTCCTTGGACCAACTTGAGTGAATGGGATATCACAATAATACAAATCTCAAAATAAATTTGGTTGAAGGTGGTGATAGAATTGGTTCTAACATACCCCTTGTAATGCATTTGAACATGAGGTATGATTATTTTGAAGATGCTTCACTTAACTTAGTAATTTCTGGAAAAGTTGATGGAGACTCTCAAGAAGAAATGGTTTCTCGTGTTAGTGGTATAAATGACATGGGCTTCCACTTGTCACTCTATTTTCAATAAATAGAATCACAATATGCCTCTCTACTAGTTTGGAAGGTAGTTGAACCATGGCACTCATAGGGAAGCATGTGCCTAGTTTGGTTGAAGTCAAGAAGACTTTGTTGATATTTGAGTGATAAAGACACTTGAGTATATTTAGGAGATCATATCTAGAACAATGTGATAATATAATTAGAAGAAATATCATTAGGTTCCAAAGAACATGATGGTGTGCTTTTGTGGGTTTGAACGCAAAGTTGGATTAGTTACCCAATTTTTTTGAAGGTATGAAGGCCAATGGTGAATAGGGGTATGGGTAGTTGGGGTAAAAGGTAGGTGTAGGTGGGTCTCATTGTGTGAAACAATTGAAATGATATAGTAATGAATGCATGGCGAGTCTAAGTAATAGGCTAATTGGTTGGAAAGAGAAGGAAGCATTCTTGAAGGTGTTGCTAGAGAAATAATGAATTTTATTGGGAAGTCCTTTTGTTTTCCCTTAGAGGACAAATAAAATTTCCCTTGTTTTGATATTGAAAACAACTACAAATGGAGTGGGTCATTATCAACTTTGGAAATAGACATACTAGATTCAAAAATAAAATGAGCCGCATCGCATGACAAAGGTTCTCTCTAGGGTGGGTTGAAATTTGAGTCATGGAGGTGTAAGACTGTTATGATGCATAATGAGTCATCTAGGGTAGGAAATGACTATAGTGATGGTTACCTTCATTAGATGAAGGCACACTATAGTCAAATGAAGAAAATATCCCAAAAAGGATGGAGTGGTGTGAAGTTATAACATGTCACCTTTACTAAGAATTGTGTAGAGTGATACAATGATATGCAGAAACATTCTAGGTGCAAATAAAATTGGTAGCAACAACACTCCAAGTTCATGAAGACTTGGAGAGGCATTGTTAGCATACTAAGGTGAAATTTGTAAAAATACAAGAAATATGATATGTAAGAATATATTTGGTCAAGACATTATTTTTTTGAGACGTTTGTTAGTGATGGAATAATGAAACTTCTTGGGGCACTATGGAGTGTTCCATGCCATGGTTTAGTGAGAAGATGATTGCAATCATGTTGGATATGATGGGCAATTTGCCATGCAATTGGGTACACTTACATTTGGCATGTGTAAAGGCACCCCACATTTTGGGGAAAGCAATCAAACTGTTATTTATATAAGTGAATCACAAGGTTTGGGCTAAGGTGTCATCCTTGGTGTTAGGGAATTAAGTGTTGATAATCATTGGAGTGGGATTCATTTGAAGGATTCAAGAAAATATGTTCAAGTGTAGATCTTAGAAGGAAGGTGAAGTTAGACTTGGTTATAATACATGTCTTGGGTTGGAGCTAATGTAAGTCTTAAAGGATGGAATGAGACTCCTAATGGGGTACTTTCTTGTGGATTAAGGAGGTGTTTGCACCATGGAAACTTGTCAGTGGCTTGCAAAGACTAAGTCCACTATTGAAACTTGCAAGTGGCTTATAAAGACTAAGTTTGGGACTTGGTGCATTTCAAGGGAAGGATTAATGTTCCAGCAAGTCGAGGAAGGGCATTCCAATATTGATAGAGGGTTTATGACTTGAGAAACTAGTTATATTAAGGATCACAGTGAGACTCCTTGTAGGAGGTAAGCTTGCAAGTGTTGGGAGGCTAATTGAGGGTGGAAACAAGTTTGTCGAGGCTTGTGCTTATTTGTATGTATGCAAGGTTGTGGTAGGTGGCCTAACCTACTCTTGTAAATACTTAGTTATAACAATATCTTAATAAATTTTTAAGTGTATAGCTTAAGAACTATCCTTACGATTGGGTGTGTTGGTCTACTTTATTGTTGAAGTGGTTGTGTTGAAGCCTTTTTTATTGGGAAATCTAGAAGGAATATTTGTTCCTAAACTTGCTATTCAATAGATAGGGTATTTACACACAGGTCAAACACCATCAACAATTGCTCACACAAAAAAATAAAGTATCAATACACCAACGCAATATGTGGTTAAAAACCTCAAAGAGGGAAATAGTCCATGGCCCTAGCCAATGCAACCGCTTGAGGAAATATTTAATGCATAATGAATTTTTTTACATGAGTTTATCATAATAAATATTCAACAAATGACCCTCCATGCTCTTTAAATAGAGATAATGGACCAACTAAGTGTTAAGTAATGGATCAATATATCTATTAGTATCAAGGAGAATATGAACCATCGGATCACTTTATGTCTAGAGCATATCATGATCGTTGGATTAGATAACTACAAATGCATACAAAGGAAACACACTTTACTTAAAGACACATTAAACCAAGTTTATCTTAACTAACTCTTAAGTGTCTAAATATCCTAACATCCCCTTAAAGAACAACTTGGGATAGGATTGAAGGATTTACAAATGTGATACAAAAAGATAAGGAAGGAGGCATTAGATCCTATCCACCCTTAATGAAAACTTCCTGAACTCCTCACATAGATCGAAGTTTGGAAAAATTTTCTTCTACAAGAGACTTTTTGATAATGTCTACAACATGATCATCTATGGGGAAATAGGGCACTTTGAGAACACAACGTTGAATAATCTTTTTCATGAATTGCATGTGTAGCTCAATGTTCTTGTTGCACTAATGTTAAACTAGACATTTGAAAATATTTATGGTACCCTAATTGTTACACCAAAGTATGGTTGGATGTTGCTACTAGAATCCAAACTATGAAAGGATATGTCAAAGACACACAACTTCTTGACTTGCATTAATTGTTGCTTGATACCCTAATTCTATTGAAGATTGAGAAAGATCTTGTTGCTTCTTACAAGCCCAAGTGACAAGTCCAAAACCAAGATTGAAAACATAACCCATAGTAGACTTCCAATCATCAAGGTCATCATCCCAATTAGAATCAGTGAAACCAATAAACAAGGAGTCCCCCCTAAACTATAATGTATCCCAAATTGAACTATACCCCAAATATATCAAAATATTGTTTTAGATTTTTGGATGTAAACTGTGCATGGAGTTTTTGAAACATCCAATGTTTTGAGTGGACACTCCACCCATCATCAGGGATAGTTGAATCAATGAGAGTTGAAAAAAGTGTTGAGAGAAGGGGGTTTATAAAGGCTGAGAAAAAGGACATTGGGAAAAGTGGACAAAAACTAGTCATTGGAAATTATTATTTTTAATAGTTAAGATGGTAAAATAATGATGGGAAGATAAATAAAACGATAATTAATTAATTAGTAATTAAAAATATAATTAATTAATTAGTAACTAAATGTGAATAGAGAAACTAAACCATTAACGAAATAATGATGAGGAGGTAGGGTGAAACGGGAAAAGTGATAATGAGAACAAATTATTAATAATTATTTAGCAAAAAATATATAAACAAAGTTTAATAGATAATAAGGTATTAGGGTGAATTATCGTTGTAAATAAGAAAAATTAATAATAATAAAGAAGAAGAAAAAGAGGACAAAAGGTAGAGAAAAAGGATAAATTAATATTCTTTTGCTGAGGAGAGTTATCGAAATATCGTTTTTTGTTTCTTTCCAATAACTCTCATGGGGTGTTTTCATATACCAAGAAACAATACCAATATCAAAGGAAATATCAGGATGGGTATGAGTCAAATACAAAGGGATACCAACTAACTAATGGTACAAAGTGGCATCTACTTTGGGTGTAGTATAGGTGGTAGAAATTTTGACTCTAGACTAGAAGGGAGATGGATCTGGTTTACAATATTACATGTGAAAGTGGTGAAGAAGATCACATGCATACTTAAACTGGGAAATGGAAGTTCCTTCCTTGGTTTGAAATACTTGGAGGCCATGGAAATAATGCAAATATCCTAAGTCTATCATTTCAAATTTTTTCTTAAGGATTGATTTCACATGGTCTAAAAGTTTGGGGCCATTGCCAATGAGAACAAGGTAATCAACATAAAGAACAAGTATTATGAGATGGTTACCTACTATCTTGGTATAGAAATTGGGTTAGAATGACATCTAGAAAATTCAATGTCAAGAAGAAAGCTATCCATTTTATCATATCGAGATTGAGTAACATGCTTAAGACCATAGAGAGATTTGTTAAGGTGACAAACAAGGACATAGTCATTCTAAACATAGCCATGAGGTTGTTCCATGTAAACTTTTTATGCACATACCTATGAAAGAATGAAATTTTCACATCCATTTGATGGACCTCTCATTTATGTGAGGTGGAAAGGACTAGAACAAGGCAAATGGAATTCATTTTTCATATGAGGGAAAATGTTTCATTATAGTCAATCCCTTCAACTTGAGAAAATCCTTTGGCGACTAACCTGACCTTATGTATTTCAACACTTCTATTTGATGTACACTTAGTTCTATACACCCATTCACATCTAAAAAAAAATCTTCGTTTTGAAAGAGGTACAAGATCCCAAGTATTGGTTTCCATTAAGGAACAATATTCTTCATTCATTGTTGTGTTCCAATCTAGATGGCCAAAATATTTTGAAAATGTTTCTAGATCATGAGTCTCTGAAACTTAATCCAAAAGAGAGGAGGCTCACTAGAACCGTGAACATGTACGATGTTCATTTGTAGGACCACCGACAATGTCGTTAATTGTTTCTCATATTGTATAGACCCATCTAGAAAGTCGTGGCACTGGTGTAGGTTCACATTCATTAGATCCAATTGGAGGAAGGAGATCAAGTAGAGGTGGATTTTCATCCTTATTGTTACCAATTGAAGAAGAAACCATAATAGGATCACCAACAAAAAAGTTGGGAATAGAAGATGACAAAAACTTCAAAGATGTCACAAACATTGAATTAGGCTCACGGGTCCAGAAACCTTCATAAAATTTAACATCTCTCTTAATGATAATTTCATTGGAAGGAGGTTGAAGAAGTTTATAACCTTTAACATCTTCGAAATATCTAATAATAAAACACTTCTCACTTTTATGTTGTAATTCTTTCATCTTCTCCTCAAGAATAGTGAACCCATGCTTTTCTATCAAACACATGAAAGTGACTTGCATCTGGTTTAATTTTACTTCATGCTTATTTTGGTGTTATATCTTTTAAATCTTTTATGGGAGTGTAATTAACTATGTAATTGGTACAATTAATGGCTTCTGCCCAAAAATGAGGACTTAATTACTTAGATTGGATCATACAATTTGTCATTTCCTTTAATGTTTTATTATTTCTCTTGGCAACACCATTTTTTCATGGTGTATATGGAGCAATATGTTGCATTTGAATGCCCTTTGTAGTGTAATAAGTTGTAAAATTTTTGTTAACATATTCGTCACCATTATCTATTCATAACTTTTTTAGTTGATGTCTAGATTGTTTTTCTACAAGGGCCTTCTAGGCCAAAAGCATGTCAAAAATTGACTCTTAAGGTTTAAGAAATAAACCGAAGTGTATCTAGAAAAATTATCAATGAAAGTTAAGAAGTACTTGAACCCAAAGAAACAGGAGAAGGAATTAGACCACATAAATTTCTATGAGCAATATACAAGGGGGGCAAGGTGTGCCAAGAGGCACACTTGTCAAAATTGTCCCGATGATGTTTATCGAGAATACAACTGACACAAACATCATTTCTGCAACAAATGATAAAAGTAATAGTCACCATATTCTAATTACATAATTGTTGCAATGAATGTTAGTTTACATGCAAATCGCTCATGCCAAATTTTCTTAGGTCATTTTTATAAGCAATAAAAAGTGATGGAAAATATGGTGACCCAAATTTGTCAAATCTATACAACCTAGTAATATCATCAACAATTCTAGCTGTCAGATATTCTTAGAATATTTGAAATCCTTGATTACGACTTGTTTTGGTGAAAAATCTACTATTTTACCTTCACTTGAATGAGTTATATGATATACTATAGAATATTGTAGGATAGACTTGGAACACATAATACATCATTAAAATGACCATCATCTAGCAAAACTATTCGAGACCCTACAACACTAAGAGTTCTATGATCACCAACAAATATTTGTTTGGTGTTACACTCATTAAGAGTAGAAAAAATGGCTTTATCCTTATCCAAATCATAAGATGATATAGAATTAGTAAGCCATTCATTACAAGAATAAGTAGATGTTGTATTGAAAGAAAAACTAGACACAGAAAGTGCATGCCCATAAGAAGAAGAGTTAGAAGAAGAAGAATCAAAATTGATGGTGTACTTCTTCATTGCTACTTTTAAGGCTTCCATCTTCTTAAAACATTTAGACTCAAAATGACCATATCGCCCACAAAAATTACAATGTATCTTAGTCTTATTACTTTTCAATTTAGTTCTGTTGTCATCTTTGGAAGTAGAAGTTGAGTGAGAGGGTTTGGGACCCTTGTTTTTCTTGTTGTTGCAAGGATATTGCATCTTCGAATGATTGGTTTTATTCTTATGTTGGGACACTATGCTTTGTTAGTTGTAATTACAATGTTGATCACTCCAAGTTGCAAGAGCTTAACTTGCTCTCTAATCATATACTCACAAAAGCTTCAAGAGTGAATGTTTTGTAAGAAGCCCCTAGAACTTATCCGATGGAGTGAAAAGTAGATATAAAGATGAAATATGGACTAACAAGCTTAGAAAGAATAACATATATAAATTGGTCATCCTTTTTTGATATGCTACAATCTTCGACTAAAAGTCTAAGTGTTTTAAACTTAGATAGATATTCTTCAATGCAAGAGAAACCATTGGGATTTAAATAAATTAATTGGTTTTCAAGCTATTGGGCTTGAATCTCATTATATTTACCAAATATGTTTTCTAGCTTTGTCCAAGTGTCATATGGCTTTTCAATTCCTTAAAGGTGAAATGTAAATCACTAGATATGAGCATTATGATTAATCCATATGCTTCATCATTTTTATTATCCCATTTGGCTTTCTTTGAGGCATTAATAGGGGTAGTTTATTTTCCCAAGATAATCCAGTAAAGTCCTTTACTTTGTAGTACATCCTCCATAAAAACTTTCCATGAGAATTATTTTGAATTGGTACGCATAAGATCACTTCGAGTAGCCATATTAATATGTGAAAGCAAGCTGAATTCAAAAGTAGAAACTAACTATATGGGTGAAAGTTTTTAGAAAAAATAGCCAGTTTTATAAAAAAAATGACTATTAAAATAGACCTCGGATGTCAAAGTTATGTCGTTTTTAAGAATGGCATAAAAGGTAATCAAAGTGCCACATGACAAGTGGAGGTTGGTCCATGTGGTGATGGGTGCACAATGAGGTTGTTGTGTAGAAAAGAAGAACCTAAAAGTTCACTTTTACAAATAAGTTACTTTTACAATAAATGACCTACTTTTAACTTTTTAAAAGTACATTAAATTTATTTTATAGTGATTCACTTTTATAATTTAAGTGAAATGCATTTTATAATAGAATTATGTGATAAGTTAAAGTTGCATGAACCTTTTTGAAAAGTAATTTAATAAAAAGAAAGGCTTGAACTCAAGACCTCCTATTTAATAAAATAGCTTTCAACTAAGTGAGCTAATGTAAAATATATAACAAATGTTATCAATAAGAAGAAGGGGGACCTTTTAAAAAAAAACATCTTTGCCTCAAAGTGCATGCTTACCCCCAAAACCCTTATTTTTACTTGCAAAAAAATTCAACATAATTGCACATAGAAACAAATACAATTAAACAATAATCTGAAACTTGATAAGATTGTGGTTAGATCTCAGTTGGCCTATTCAGAAAATGTAAGTTTTCTCTCAATTTTGTATTTGTTAAGATCACATAAAGCGCAAAACAAATAGCATACATAGAAAATAAAACACTTTATGCTCTATTTATGGTTTGTTGAGATCACATAAAGTGGATGGAAAAGGGCATACACATACTGGAAAGGTAACAAAAAATATAAATAGGAAAACTAAAATATTAACACGGTGTATAAAAAAGTAAAAAAACATAATGAAACTTTATACCTCCAGATTTGACAAAAGTGGTCATATCTTGAGAACCTGAAAACCTTTTCGGGTGAAATGAAAAATGTTTCCAACCAAAAACAATTCTCCACGTGTAATGGAACAACTCTTCCAACCCATAAATGCATAAAAATAGTAGAATCCATAAATCCTTTCATGCATGCAATGACATAGGTTCATGATCTTAATCAACTACAGAGCAGGTTTTCGTATGAGCTATGATACCATGTTAGATAAACACGGTATTTCCACACAAGTTGAACATTCACAAAGACACATCAAAGATCAATAAGCGAGTGTATTATGTGGTTAAAATCCTTAAAAAATGAAACAGTCTATGGCCCCAACTAAGGTGACCACTTGTAGCAAAATATTAATGCAAAATGATTTTTTTTTACATATGAATTTCTTAGAATTAATCATCAACAAATGGTCCTTCATACTCTTTAAATAGAGATTATGGACCAACTAGGTGCTAAGCCATGGATCAATATAGTCGTCAATATTGAAGAGAATATGAATTGTTGGACCATTTTATGTCTAAAATATTTCGTGAATGTRTGATTATATAACTACAAATGCATATTAATGCATACTAAGGAAACACATTAAAAAAAATACACTTTACCTAAAAACAAATTAGACCAAATTGATCTTAACTAACTCCTAAGTGTCTAAATATMTTAACACTTGCATGCCAGYCTCATTGTAGCACTACTAATAGAACTTGGGTTGGGTTTTATTTGAGGAGGCATAGTGTGTTTGCACTCAACCAATGGGGACCAAGTCCCTAGGACCAARGCAAGCTAGCGCTACATGTCTTAGAGGTACCAAAACAAAGCAAAAAATGGGTGTAAATGCCAAGGGTCRTGACAYCTTGAACATGGAGGTTTTCTTGGTTAGAAAAGTGGAAGATATTTAAATAAAKAAATTTATGACAAAGAATTGAGCACACTTTTCAAAGTCTTCGAACATTAAGTTTTGCATGGTTCATGTTTTTTCATTTTTTTTTATTGTTTTTATGTCAAGCTAAGTGGCACGAGCATGGTTGAAAATAAATCGGGTTTTATGTTTAATTCAAAGTGAATTAATAAGTGGACAAACTCAACTTTTCAACTTTTTTAGTTAATCCATTTAGTTCCCTCTTGAGTCACTCATTCTTTTTGAAATTATAACGATATGGAAATATTTAAGGGCAAAGTTTCCACATCACTAGATTAAACTATAACTTCCAACAAATTTCCTATCAAATTTGAAAAAAAAATAATTAAAAATAAATAAATTTATTCACTTATTGACTTACTTTTAATTTAATAATTTACTCTGTTTAATTGAGAGAATTTTCCTAAAAACCCCACTAGATATGACAATCCTTATCAAAATTCATGTTGAAGTGTTGGGCATCTTCTTGCTTATCTAAGATCATGTGTTCAACACACTAGAACCATTAAGGCTACTAATTCTGAGTCTTGCATGTTTGCAATGTGCATGGGGATGCATCTCCCTTTGCTATTCTGAATGTGAGCCCGATTTTACTTTTCTCACAATATCGTTGTCATGCATATATTGTGGCTAAACAACCCCATTGCGAAAAGAAATTCACACTAGTATTGTTGATTAAATATTTTTTAAAACAAATGAGATTTATGACTTTGGTATTAATAATCATGTAAAAATAGTATTGATGAAATATTGTAGAAACAAATGTTATTTATGACTTCAATACTAAGAATTATGTAAAAAGAGAGTAGTGAGTTTGTCAATTAATATAATGTAAAAATAGTATTGATGAAATATTGTAGAAACAAATGTTATTTATGACTTCAGTACTAAGAATTATGTAAACAAAGAGTAAAGAGTTTGTCAATTAATATAATATAATCTCCACGAAGGGCGTAAGACCCTTCCAGGGTGAGCGGGCAAGGATGGATCGAGAGTCAGAGGATGACAGAGGCGACGGAGGATTCGAGCCCTGTGATCGATGTGTCAATGCATTGGTATGGACGTGTGAACCTTCTGTGGTGGCATCGGCTTCTTTGAGGCAACGTTTAGGGCCCAAGTTTCGGGACCGCTCCCCGAGCCTACGTCTGTCTGAATTGGTGAGGCTTCATTTGTGATTGGAGACAGAGTTTTTGCGGTGGAGGTGGCTTTGGGGTTTTGTTGCATCCGGTTTCTTGTTTCCTTTCAGTTTTCTGGACCCTCTTGACCTCTTCCTCCTTGGTTTGAAGAGGTTTTAGACCAGATCTTAGAGGTCCACTGGGGCCATGTGGTGTTTTGGTTAACACCTTGAGGTCCTTTGGGGGCATGCGGTGTTGGGTATACACTTCGAGGTCCTTCGGGGGTGTGCGGCTTCTGGTTTAACTTCTTTTCTTTTTTTTGTTGGGATTTTTCCCTGTTTGGTATCTCTTTTGCAGCCTGTGTGCTTGTTTTCTTCTCTGATGACTTTCTGGGGATGTATGTAATTTTTTTTTTAGCATGGTCTATGGACTATACTGCTATGAACCTATAGGATCAAGAAAATGTAAAAAAATTATATTTTCATTAATATAATTGAGTGAATTTTCTATTAAAAATTTAATATAATATAACGGTGAAAATTTAATAAAGATTATATGTAGCATATTTATTTTATTTAAAAAATTGGATATTCTTAACAATTTTGAGTTTTTAATAGTTTTTATCACTTAAAACTTTTTCTTTTTAAAAATCACTAAATTATTAGTATTTTTGAATTGTTTTT
This sequence comes from Picea mariana, assembly GCA_032191745.1. Lineage (NCBI taxonomy): Eukaryota > Viridiplantae > Streptophyta > Pinopsida > Pinales > Pinaceae > Picea > Picea mariana. The sequence continues at coordinate 61,758 of JASDQU010738902.1, forward strand.
ATTATTTACAATTTTTTCTTTTTAAAAATTATTACTAAATTACTATTAGTTAAGAAGATTGGTTTCCACTAATATATAAATTCAAATATATCAATATTCTTATGTTAATGGGATAGTTAAAAGAGAATAGTGCCTCTTACTAATATAATCATAGAAAATCATTAATTGAGTGTACTCTTTAAAACTCTTTTATTTATTAATCTTTGTCAAGATAGTTAAAAGAGAATAGTGCCTCTTACTAATATAATCATAGAAAATCATTAATTAAGTGTACTCTTTAAAAATCTTTTATTAATCTTTGTCAAAACAGGATTGTAACACTAAGTTTTTCATTGATCAATGATTAATTTATAGTTTTTCTAAAAAAAAAAAAAAAATCAATTTTTCATAGTTAAACTTTACAAATTAAATTTTATTATTATTTTTAAATATTTAAATTTATTTATCTATAATATTATTGAATTATTTTCTTAAAATCATAAAACAATGATGACATGCTTAATCAATGTACTCATTGTACAAACTATTATTAAAAAACATTTACAAGACTATTACTTAAAAAAAATTGATTTTAACAACAATATTTTATTATACTTAATTTTGATCTACGCTAATTTCAAAAGACATTATGGCAGAGACCTAACCACTATAGTAGTGGTACTTGTTAACATAACATAATTAATGTAAATATTATATAATATTCCATTAAAGTGTTATCAATTTCTTTTATTCAATCAAGATGTCTATTTATGCTTTAAGTTGAAACAAAGAAACATGTAAAGGGTAAGAGAGAAGGGTATATATATATATATATATACCCTTCTCTCTTACCCTTTACATGTTTCTTTGTTTCAGCAGATATATATATATATATCTGTTGCAGGTGAAGAAACTACTGCATATGAATCTTCAACTAAAGAATCAATTAGATCAATTGCTGGATCAACCTTGGCTACTAGTTCTTGATCTCGCTTTCGAACGGCTCGTAGCTGCTAGGTATTTCTTTCTATCTCGATCTGTTACTGGAGACTCTGCGATTTGATCTAGATAGGGAACTGAAGAATCTCAAACGGGCTATGGCTCTTCAATGGGCTTTGAAACTCGGGCAACTGTATCTTCAACGGGATCAATTCGGTCGACTGTAATAGAAATAGGCTCAACCTCTGTGCCCACGTCTACCTTTGTTGCCTTCCCCTCTTATGGTCCTTAAGTTGCCACTGGGTAAACCCTCTATGTTCCCTCAGCTGTCTGTTCCTGAAACAAAGAAACATGTAAAGGGTAAGAGAGAAGGGTATATATATATATATATATATATATATATATATATTCTTTATGAGAGCATTAATATGGGTCTTCTACTACATAACAAATGGTTGTATAGAATGTATAACTTGCATAATGTACTATTATATAAGTTGATAATGTAATAAGGGGTTATTTTTGAATGGAGTGTCAACTTGATTAATTGTACATGTGAATTGAGAATCATCTCTCTGCCACTTTGCCACTTAGGGGGTGTGGCACTCCA
>JASDQU010738902.1:103125-118043 GCA_032191745.1 Picea mariana
TATATATATATATATATATATATATATATATATACAAGTATATTAAAAAAGGGGTGCATGTGAAAAGGTGAAATGGTGATTTCAAACCCATGGGTTTGGGGTATTTTCCCATGGTATTGGGAACTAATTATCTATTTAAGGGACATGTCTCTTCATGAAGGGTTATGAAAAAGTATAAAAAGAGAATGCATTGAGAGAAAGTAAGTTTGTGAAAAATGGACTAGCAAAGATTGAATTGTGAAATTAGTTTTAGGTCATCTTGGCATTTTCGTGATAACCTTTTTCCTAGGATGTTTCAAACCCTAAAATTTGGAAGATACAGAGGGGATATCTTGGTGTACATGTGGTACAAATCTAATATTTTGGTTTGGTATACTTCCAAAGTTATGCCCTGTGGAAGTTAGGGTTCCTGAATTCTCCTCAAATCAATTTCAAATAGGTCATCTTGGCACTTTCGCTATAACCTATATTTTGGGATGGTTCAGAACTGGAAACTTTGCAGAGACATAGGAGATATTTTGGTGTAAATGTGGTACAAATTTCATATGTTGTTTCTCTATTCTTTTGGAGATACTCCCTGTGGAAGTTAGGGTTCCTAAATGCCCATGAAATTAGTTTCAAACATGTCATCTTGGCACTTTCGCTATAACTTATTTTATGGGATGGTTCATACATTGAAACTTTAGAGAGATAGAGGAGCCATCATGGTGTACATTTGGTACAAATTTTAGATGTTGGTTCTATACACTGTCAAAGATATTTCCATGTAGAAGTTAGGGCTCCTAAATGCTCATGAAATCAGTTTCAAATAGGTCAGTGTGGCCCTTTCACTATAACTTGTTTTTTGGGATGTTTCAGACCTTGAAAATTTGCAAATATAGAGGAGAGATCTTGGTGTACATGTACAAATTTCAAATTTTGGTTCTCTATACTTTCATATATATGCCTTGTGGAAGTTAGGGTTCTTGAATGCTCTTGAAATCAATTTCAAACATGTCAGCTTGACATTTTCATTATAACTTATTTTTTGGGACTCTTTAGACTGTGAAAATTTTAGAGAACATAGGAGACATATTGAGGTACCTTAGGTAACAGTTTCAGAATCAGATTTGAAAAATTGGATACGGGGCATGTTGAACAAGTTCATTCTTGGGAAGAGGCCCAAAACAACAAGGATTGATAAAGTTACCATTTGGAAATTCAAATTTTGGTTAGGCATAGTAAAGGTAGAAGTAGTGAGCAGACATGATGAATTCAAAAGTAGTGAGTAAACCTGGTGAAGGAAGAAGCAACAAGTAGACCTAGTGAAGGAATAAGTAGCAAGAAGACTTAGTGAAGGTTAGTGTAGTTTACACAGAGAGTTTGGTGTCTCTTGCTAAGTTGGTGCTTAGTGGTGGGGATTGGTGTCTCTGGTAGAATGATTTTTTACGAAGATATGTAAGAGATTGGTGTCTCTTTCTAAGTTGGTTCTTAGCTATGGGGATTGGTGTCTACGAATATCTATAAGAGTAGGTTCGTGCCTACAAAGAATTATAAATATTAGTTTTATGGTTTTCTCCTGAAAGGGTTTCCACATAAATATTGTGTTCCATGTTATGCAATGTGATTGTTTTCTTATGGTTTATAAACGTTTGAAAAAATAAAAAATTGTCTTGTATTGATTCACCCCCCCACCCCACTCTCATTATAAGTGTGTGCTCAACACCAAGTGGATTCCATGTTAGCTCATATTACTCACACATGTGGAGCTATCCATGTCTATACTTTCAATAAGATTCTAGAGGGTCCAAAACCCTAACCCTAATTGGGAGTTAAGGCATGTTAAATCTCTAACCCTAACCCAAGATGACCATTAATACATGTAAAAAAATTGGGCTACTAGAGACACCAAGTCCCATATTTCTTAAGTATAAGAAAGATTGGTGCACAATGAGAGATGTTAGGTTTAATGAACCCTTTATCCATGAATAGATCCTAAATTTTCCTTTTAAATTCATTACTTTGAATCTTTGAAGTGTCATATAAAGGTTCATTGGGAAGAGAGACCTTGGAAAGAACATCAATTGTATGATTGATTACACTATGTGAACTAGGTGTTGTTGGTTCTTGGAACACATTTGAATAGGTTTGTAAAAGTTGATTAATATTTGCATGTGGTGTAGAAATTACGATATTTTCTTGGCTTTCATGATATTGAGGCCTTAAGAAAATTAATGCCAGTGTTGTTTCTTGATTAACTGATTTATGTTCTTGCTTGCAAGTAAATACCAAATTAGTTGATTTTGGTGTGCTTATGATTAGGTAATTTTAAGTGTCTTTATGTAGCATATATGTATTTTTATATGCATCATAGAAAGATTTCCTATCATTAACTAATGGGGAATACCAAGAAACAACCCACAAAAATCCATATCAGTCACATCACATGTGACCTTATCCACAAACTTAGGACCAAAAGCAAATAACACAGTGCATGTGTGTGTGATTTGTGTATATGAACCATTATCCTTCCTATACAAGTGCATATGGATGAGGATGAGAGACCATTGGTAAATGAATCTTTCCAAAAATGACCTTCACAATCATAGTTTTTTTCCAGTCATTGTCAATTATACAATCCACTAAAAAATCATGTGTGAGGTGGGCATGAGTGACAAAGAAACTGTCACACCCCCCTTGAATAGGATGATGGTGAATTGAATAAACCTTATTGTGTTGGCCTTTTATCTCTTCGTAAGTCCTACCATCACTATTGGTCTCTATAGGAGCATCATTAGCTAATTGTTCTTGAGAAGATACAAGAAAATATTTATTCTTTAATTTAAAACATTTAGATTTGTCATGCTCTATTTTCTTATGATATCTACAAAATTTTGTCATTTTTCTTGGAATCAAAAGAATAAGAAGAAGACAAATGCTTACTTTTCATGACATGAGGTGTGGGATTTGTGGATGTTGTTATGTGCTTTTTGAAGAAGGATGAGAATTGTTGAACTCTATGCTTATCATAAAGATTTTATTTGGCCACTTATGTGAGATTGTATGCAACATCAAGTGTGGTGGTCTCTGTTTACTTTATCTCTCAATAAATGTACCTACAATCCACTTTTAAATTTAAGAACAAGATTTTCAACTAGATGAGAAAAGTTGAGAAGGATTTGTAACCAATTGAACATGTAGATGTACTCTTGTATGGGCATGTTGAAACATTGAAGCAGGTGAAGCCACTTGATGTTCATATCATGTTTGTAGTTGGATGTATAGAACACACAGATAAGGGCTTCCACAAACCTTGTCTACAAGATTTTGATTCACCTCACAGTTTGCAACAAACGTTTGGCAAGTCCAGTGAGCTTCAGTTTGGCAAACAAAACATTCTTGTCGTCAAGAATTAGGTTTTAATCAAATCAGGTGTCATGTGGAGAATCCAAATGTCAATCAATTATAAATCATGAATCCATCATAAATAGGCACCTCAAACTTGGCGCGTTGGAAATATGGCTTGCTGGAAGAGATATCATTAACCTTTGTGGCTAATGAAATAGTGACGTTGACTAATTCTACAACCTTTTAGCAAGCGTCGGTGTTTCCATGGMTCATGTAATTTTCATCATTAATGCCAAGGAAAAAGGCCACTCATACAATKTTTAACAACCTCACATGACTTAGTTTGAAAATAACAAGTATTTAAATTGAATTCTCGAAACAATTCTAATATAATAGCAATGTGACCACTTCTTGTTGGAAAAAAATGATACTTGGACCATGTTAATTAGTATMTTTTAACACCTTCCATATAGTATCCTCCTTTTTAATTCTTATCCAGATTGGGCTTAAGYGGGATGTCACCCAATGGATAATGGCTTGTGTTTCAAATGTTAGTATGGCAGTTCTTATTGACGAATCCCCTACCTCYTTTTTTAAAAGTCATCGAGGTTTGAGAYAGGGATGTCCCCTCTCACCTCTTATATTCCTTCTTATAATCGATTGCCTAAGCAGGCAGATCGAAAAGGCATCTTCAAATGGATCTTTCAAAGGAATAAAAATAGATGTTGACACCTTCATTTCACACTTATTGTTCGTTGATGATGTCCTCATACTGAGGAATACTAATTTCGAAGAGTGGTCCACTTTTCACACAATCTTAAGACTCTTTTGCAAAGCCTCGGGCATGGTCATCAATTGCCAAAAATCTTGTTTCATAGCCTAGAACATTGATCCGGATCTAGCCAGAAACCTAAGCACAGTTTTAATATTCATTTCCAGGTGTTCGAAGATGGAATGAAGTATCTTGGATACTTCCTTAAAGCAAATAATTATAGAGTGGAAGATTGGAATTGACTAATTAAGAAAATAGAAAAGAGAATAGGGCGTTGGTCTTTTCGATGGCTTTCCTTTTGTTACAGGTGAATCCTCCTATGGACAAGTGGATTCCCTCTTGGTATATAGACCCCTAAAATCAAGACAGAATGGGTGCTATCATTGGTCACTAACATCCTTTAAGATCTAATTAAGCTAATGAATGAAGAGGAAGAAGAAAAGTGTACCTTTTTAAATGGCGTTTTTCCTCGCAAAGTCCAAGTTGAGCTTCAATCCCAAGCTCCTCGATAGGTCCTGTAGAACAAACAATGATACAACAAGCTTCCTATTCTACTGAGATAATCTCAAATACAGATCTATCTACCGAAGACAATTTCATGTGGAACAAACATAAACTTGAAAGAAACAGGCCAAGCATGTATGTATATTAATGAGAAAAAATGAAGAGTACTTATAATCCTCTGATGAAGGTGCAATAGCTTCTTTGAACTCTCCTTGTCCAATCCCTTTGCTCAAGTAATCTACACTGATTATGCTTCAATGGCATCTCACTTATGGGATCATAAGTTTGGTGTAATTCTCAATCTCCATATCTCTTACTATATGTTGCCTATGAGATCATAGGTTTCATACCTCCAATATTTTCATGTCTCTTTCACCATGAGAAGGCATCCTTATATAAGCTTGGATAGACCCAACCACTTGAGAGATATTTGGGATCTTCCCTAAGATCATGCCTTAAAATCATATTCGAATCCAACCAACTTCAGAGATTGAGGGCATTCTTCCCTGATTTATCTCAACAAACCAAAATTCGCTCAGGAAGGGTAGTGCTCCCCCAAAAGGGTGCACAGAGCATTTCAACACTCCCCCAAAGAAGGCTAGGGGGCATCGACGCTCCCTGACGGTGGGTAGGGGAGCGCTACCTTCCAAAAATAATTTTTAAGTAGTTTTTTCAGTGGAAAAAGGATTGTACTCCTTATCAAGTGATTTCTCCTCTTCAAACCCAGTCTTTGAGGCGTCTTAAGTGTCCCTCTGATGTCATTAGAGGCACGACATAGGAAATATGAAAGTATGATGTTTTCAACATGTGTGGTCAATATGCGACACTTGCGGACAAGATGCGACACTTACAACACTTGTAATGACGACACTTGCGACACTATTGAAGTGAGTAATTTTGATGTGTAACAGATTGCCCCCCAAAGTGCGAAGTCAGAAGACAATGATGACTAAACTACTTTGTAGAATTTTTCGAGCAAGGGTATGGACACAGAGAATCTGGTAGAAGCTACACACAACCATCAAACAAATATTATGACATGTTTCAAACCCAAGGCAAGAATACCTATGCTTGAGTGATGAAGACTTTTTCAGGTAAGACCTCCATAGAATACACTGCAGATCCATAATTGTATTGACAAAAAATATATAGCCACCAAACATACAATGTGGATCTATTCTTCCATGACTTGAACTGATCGTAGCCACGAAAAATACACTGTGGATCTATAAGATGACAAGACATAGCCACGGACCAATACAAAGTGGATCTATGTGACAATATATGTATCAATATTCAAGAGAAACTCCATCACAACGTGGGTAAAGTATATATCAAAGCGAATGAATTAACCCAGGGTCTTCTTACCAATCCCAATGTAGTACGAATCTAACCATGTGAATAGATTTCCTGATGTTGAACATGGCAGAAACCACTTGATTACCGGTCAATAATGTAAACCGTTAACAAGCACAAGGGAAATCACCATTGATGTCAATGATTCCCAAGGTACCCTAGTACATTCCAACGAGTGTGAATAGATGAGATGAAGTCGAAAATCCATGGAATCATCCAATCAGAGGTAAATGATGTAAACCCGTTGTCGAAAACGAGGAGGCTTGCCATTGACGCATGTAGGTCCCAAGGTACTAATTGGTTTCTAAGTCTAGCTCCTGGATAATGTGCTGAAGTCGACAGGAATAGAATCGTCGCAGGAGGGCCTTGATGTATTCCCCGTCAATGACACGAAACTGACACAGAGATGTAATTGGTGGATCAAATGAACATGGACTGACACAGGTATTAAAACAGGATATTTGTGATGGCTGACTCTCGAGGCAGATACTTCCCTTGAACACTAAGGCACAACAATAGAAACATGACATGGACCAAAACTTGATGATGCAGTGGATGTTGTGACTTTCATCAGGTGACCCAAAGGAGTAAAAGAAACTCAGAGGATTGGCTTAGTGTAGAGGTTCAGCGGATTAAAATGAGTGCAAAGACAAAGTGTCATGTTCAAGGGAAACTGTAAGGTCACTAGTAAAGTTCTCAAAAACTGCTCGGCTTGATTCTTTCAATTTTTTCCCCCATCCAGATAGACTAGTACCTCTTTTTAATTTAACGAGCTCGAGGAGGGTAACACATGCTCGATATAACTCATCTTCGGTAAGTTCCTCTTCCTTTGTTTAACAAACTGGAAGAAGTAAGGGTTCGGTCCCATATGGGCCCTTCAATGTATGATTTTTTTTAACAAGTCCAGAGAAGGTAAACTCGATGATTTTTCATGTTTGGAGAGTCTGAAAAGAACTTAAAGACGACTGTTTGTCCTTTTTCGTAATGTTAGTCTCGTGAGGCTGAAAAAGATATAAATTATCACTTGAAAGACGCCCTTTCAAACCTTTTAACGAGTGGAAAAGGAAGCAAGATCACTCAACAATCTTTTCACATTTAGAGAGTCTGAAAAGAGCTTAAAGGAGACTCCAAGGGGTTCCTTTTTCCTGTATCCATGCGAGCCCGAAAAAGAGATAAAAGGTTGCTCGGTTACATTCTCATGTTTTTACAAGTGCGAGAAAGAACAAAGACTAAGCTCGGTATTCCCCCAGCTTGAAAAGCTAGTGGCTTAACTCCAGAATGATCATCAAAGGCTGGAGACATGCCCCCCAAGCTGCAATTCATTCACCAACTTTGAGGTTATCACCAATTTCTGTACTAGATGGAGAAAAAGGATACAGGTGGATGAAATGAAGGTTCAAATATGAGACCTAACAAAATACTCGACTCAACATCTACGAGATCTAGCGAAAGACTCCACTTGACAGGAAAGGTGACTGCTTCATTTTTTAACGAGCTTGACATAGAAAAATAACTATGCTCAAGGCTCTAGGTTCAATCCCCAGATTTTTGTTTCATTTTTTAACGAGATTGCTACAGAGAGGAAAACTGTGCTCGTAGCCTCTGTTTCATTTTTTAACGAGATTGCCACAAAGAAGAAAACTGTGCTCGTAGCTTCTATTTCATTTTTTAATGAGCTTGTCACAGAGAAGAGAAAATATGCTCGTGGCCTCTTCTTGATCATGGATTCTAAGAAGATAATGCTCTGGAAGGACACCATGTCAAGGGACAAAACTCGGTCATGACTTCCAAGAGATCTTCATTGGATGGGAGAATAATGCTCTGGAAGGAAAACATGTCGAGGGTCTCGCCAGGGGTAAGGAGATCAGTCTCCAATAGCCCTACCGAAGAGATCACCATGTCAACTACCGGATCCAAGTCATCTGAAGTTGAAGTCATGGGAGATAACGCCACATAATTGACTTGTGGTAGAGGTGATACCGACTGCATATAAGGCCCATTTAGGGAGGTCATTGGGTTGATGGTCAAGTCAGGGACAACAAACAAAAGTTGATCAATAGTCACCATTCTTCCATCGCGCGAGAAATATATCACATGGAAAAGAGTGGACACGATAGATTTCATGGAATAGACATAATCTCTCCCAAGGAGTAAATTGAAATCCAAGGGGTCCTGGACTACCATAACATCAATAAAGATTGTTTTCCCTCCCAAAGTTATGGGAAATTGAGGAAGGATCCCTAAAGGGTGACTGGTTCTTTTGTTAAAGGTGAACAAAGTCTGGGTAACTGACATAAGCTGAGGATAACCCAAAGCTTTCGAAGCAATAGAGTAAAAAATACTAATGGATGAACTTTCATCTATCAGTGTATGAGGAACGTCCTGACCACAAAATTTTATTGTAATCTTGAAAGGAATGTGAGAGGGAATACGAGGTCCAATTAGAACACCCCAATCAAAAAGGATGGCCTCATTACTTGGAAGGGTTTTCACAGGAGAAGGAGGAATTCCCCCCAGCACGGTAGATCTCGTTTCAACGAGAAAAATGTGGGCAGAATTGGGTTTACTCTCTAGCAGGAGAGTAGGATTGATTGATGATGGGATCGAATCGACCACCTTGGCACTCTTAAAAGGAAGAGTGGGATTGACTGATGATGTAACCGGAGCAACCACTTTGGCACTCGTCATAGGAATAATGGGATTGACCAATGATGTAATCGGAGAAACCACTTTGGCACTCTTCGGATGAAGGGTAGGACTGACCGATGAAGGGATTGGATTGGTCACTTTAGCACTCATCAGAGGAGGAGTGGGATTGATCGATGAAGTAACCGGAGAAATCACTTTGACACTTCTCAAAGGAGGAGTGGGATCGACCGATGGCGGAGTGGGATCGACCGATGGCGGAGTTGGGTCAACCACTTTGACACTCTTTGAATGAAGGGTGGGACTGACCAATGACGGGACTGGATCAGTCACTTGGGTTTCACTTTCCAGATGAAATGTGGGGCTGATCGATGACGGAACTGGATCAACTACTTTTGTGAGTGGTTCAACCGAGGATGAGACTAGATTGACCACCTGATCAACTGAATTGACCGGGGATGGAATTGGATTGAACAGTCCATCAACTAACGATGGTTTGGGAGAAAACTTACGATAACCTTTTGGAAGTTGAATCTTTTCCAAAAAAGAATAAGCCTCGTCCATATGAGGACAAAGGTGAGACTAATGATCACCTTTGCATAACATGCAAGGCAATTTGACAGTTTTTTTCTTCTTACCAACCTTAACGTCACTAGTTGATGGGGTATCACTGGCATGAACAACAGGTGCCGATGATATGGAGGACCACATTTCTAAGACCTTGGGAATACCATGGAAATCCCTCAGAAAGTGGTCACCCTTACAAAGACTGCAAGGGAATTTGGATTTCAAATTCTTTTTTTTAAACCTTATCTACCTTATCAACACTCCCAGTACTATTAACAGTATTTGGTTGCTTAGATCCAACATTTGATGTAGTTGGAGGCTTGGTCCCTTTCTAATTATTCTTCTTCTTCTCTTTTTGTTTCTTCTTCTTCTTATCAATCTGGCTACTCGCTTGAGAGATTTCACTAGGCGAAGAAGGAGAAATGGAAGGAGAATTGACGGGCAAAGAAGGTGAAAGGTCTACATGAGGTTGATGTGTGGGTGGTGTTCTTACATCTTAGGCACTTGCATTCGAGATGAATGGAGTGGAAAAAAACCATACCGGTAACCCAATTGTGAGACCTGGAAGGCTCAAAGTAGCGATGTAAGGAGGACCAATGTTTGCGTAAGAAGGAAAAACAAAGGGTTCCCCTGACAAAGGGGTTCCTTCATTGGTCATCCCGGGAACTGACGCCATAAAAATAAAGCTCCAACCTAGATTCTACTAGGGAGAACAAACAACACACGCTAAAAATATAGTAAGCAAGCAAGCAAACAAAACCTTCTCACAATGAGCACACTATTTGGTGATGAAATCCAGCGTTGCAGGAACAAAGTAAGAAGGGGCTGAGATAGAGCGGGTGGAAAAGTTACATTGATGACCTGCTTAACAGACTTACACCCTGGTGCAAGATCCCACACATAATCATGGGTATACCCTCCAAGGAGCCCGAGTGAGTCTGGTCAACGTCGATTCCAGGTACCATGAAGACTGTCCCCTCCACAGTCACCTTGTGTAAAGACCCTAAAGAGATAGGCCACTAAGGTTACCAACTACAACGATGATGCCTGGGGAAACAGTTGACGGTCCGATCCACGCGCAAGGGCAGGGTATCTAGCCCAAAATCAACTTGAAAGGCTTCCATTGATCATTGTGAGTATACCTTCAAGTGACCCCCATAATACACACAATCTCTACACCAAGACCAACAAAGTAGGGTGAGTAACTCTGCTAGTCTCAATGCGACCTCATGATTGACCCTCGTGTGAGAAGGGCTTCCCAAAACAAAATGCAACAATTGGATTTCACCGCTCCCTAAAACAAGATCCTATGTTTGTTTGCAGCTTTGGAAATTTATCTTTCACACCTATTCCAAATTTCTACAACTAATATAATGTAGGTTTGCTACTAGAAAATGTAAAAATGTCTAATCAATTTTAGTTTAGCACTTAATTTTTAAAGTTGTTGTTACTCAAAAGGAAAATGGCGTGGACAATATGGTGTTTTGGCCGAATCGAAATTTATGCAAAGATACGAAGATGCAATATTTTCATTTTGATGAAAACTATCTTACGAGAAGGAGAAAACATTCATCATTCCAGATGCACAATGTCCCAAAATGTCAAAAAACATGCAATTCCACTACTTTAAATGCAAGCATTCAAGGAAGACAATAAAATGCGAAGAAGAATCCAAGAAAAGATAGGGAGAATAGAGAAACCACTAAAAACTTAATTTCTTGGGAAAATGACCTCAAAGATCAAATGGAAAGGTGCATAGATATTTGAATTTCCTCACAAAAGCTTCCACTCAATCAGATAAATGAGAAGAAAATAGTAAGTTGACTCTAAATCAACAAAGACAAAGAGTGACTTGTAGGTAAGGAAGAAAAATGTCAAAATTCCAAACAAAAGGTGATCAATTCTTAGAAAGCAGAGTGTTGAAGGCCAAATCAAGGATGTAATGAGATGATAAGACTCTGAGAAAGTGCCAAAAACAAAAATTGAACTTTAGAGAAGGAAACCCTAAAGAATTTTGCACAGAAAAGGGGCAGTGCTTTGGTGTAAGGGGCAATAGAGAGTTCCAACACCCTGTGTAAGCCTAGTAGGGAGCGTTAGTGCTCTGGTAACAAGGGTAGGGGGAAGTTGGCCTCTAAAAATTCAAAAAAAATGCCCAGAAAGTCAAAGAATCAAGCAAACTCAGTGAATCAATTTGAAGGTGATGAAATCAAGAGACAATCAATCAGATCTAAGAATCAAAGACAGTATGGAGAAGGTCAAGAAGTGGGCAAAGGGCCAAAACAAGATCTAGGAAAGGAAACAAAATTCAGAGCTCCTCCCCAATGGAGTCGCCAATTTCTATTACAGGTGAATCCTCCTGCGGACAAGTGGATTCCGTCTTGGTATCTAGACCCTAAAACCAAGACAGAAAGGGTGCTATCATTGGTCACTAACATCCTTTTATATCTAATTAAGCTAATGAATGAAGAGGAAGAAGAAAAGTGTATCTTTTTAAATGGCGTTTGTCCTCGCAAAGTCCAAGTTGAGATTCAATCCCAAGCTCCTCGATAGGTCCTGTAGAACAAACAAAGATACAACAAGCTTCTTATTCTACTGAGATTAGCTGAAATACAGATCTATCTACTGAAGACAAGTTCATGTGGAACAAACATAAACTTGAAAGAAATAGGCCAAGCATGTATGTATATTAATGAGAACAAATGAAGAGTACCTACAATCCTCTAATGAAGGTGCAACAACTTCTTCCAGCTCTCCTTGTCCACCCCGTTTCTCAAGTAATCTACATTGATTATGCTTCAATGGAATCTCACTTATGGGATCATAAGTTTGGTGTAATTCTCAATCTCCATATCTCTTACTGTATGTTGCCTATGAGATCATAGGTTTCACACCTCCAATCTTTTCATGTCTCTTTCACCATGAGAAGGCCTCCTTATATAATCTTGGAGAGACCCAACCACTTGAGAGATATTTGGGATAAGTTGAGGATTCCTCTCCTTCAGTTGTGGATTTTCCTTAATATCATGCCTCGAACTCATATTCGAATCCAACCAACTTCAGAGATTGAGGGGATTCTTCCGTGATTTATCTCAACAAACCAAAATTCGCTCAAGAAGGGTAGCACTCCCCCAAAAGGGTGCAGAGAGCGTTTCCATGCTCCCCCAAAGAAGGCTAGGGAGCGTCGGTGCTCCCTGACAGTGGGTAGGGAAGCGCTACCTTCCAAAAATCATTTTTAAGTATTTTTTTCAGTGGAAAAAGGATTGTACTCCTTGTCAAGTGATTTCTCCTCTTCAAAACCAGTCTTTGAGGTGTCTTAAGTGTCCTTGTGATGTCGTTAGATACACGACATAGGAAAGATGACAGTATGACATTTGCGACACTTGCAACACTTGTGGTCAAGATGCGACACTTACAACACTTGTTTTGACGACACTTGTGACACTATTGAAGTGAGTAATTTTGATGTGTAACACCCTTGGCGACAGATTCGTTCTTGCAAAAGCAGTACTTTAGAGTATTCTTGTTTATTGTCTCAGCTTAGTTAAAATTCCTTCAACCTCCCTGCATCGCATCAAACAATTAATCACAAACTTCATTTGGCGAGGGTCCAGGAAATCAAATGGTTTCCACCTAGCTAGTTGGAAAAAGATAGCACTCCCAAAGGATTGCAGAGGATGGGGATTAAGGAATCTAAAGTGGTTTGCCCAAGCACTTGCAGTGAAATCATGTTGGAGAGGCCTCTTTGGAAGCAGACTGTGGAGCACAGTGTTGTGGAAGAAATATCTGAAGGGAATTGATGTTCCCTCCTGGATTAAAACAAACAAATTCAACTTCCCTACTGCTTCCATCATTTGGAGGAACCTTATGACAACTCTTTCTATCATTCTAAGGTGGATAGCATGGACTGTAGGAAGCAGTAATCAAATTTCTCTCGGCCTTGATGCCTTTATCGGAGGTAATGACTTGTTTTTTTTGTCCCCAACACTCATTTCTCATATTCACATTCTAAATTTATTCACTCTTGCCCAAGCAGCCCATCCCAATGTTACAGCCTCCCCGAATGTGTGGTTCAATTCAAAACAACTAAAGCTAACTGGAGATCTTGCTATAGAATGGGACTCTTTCGTCCTCGACCTTCTAACAAATGGAATCACATTAATCGATTCCAATGACCAGCTATTTTGGTCATGGAATCACTCACTAGGCACTGTTCTTGTCAATTCAGCTTATCAGTCCATCATTTATACAAATTACAAGGATGAGAAGCGGTGGTGGTATAAAGCCATCTAGTTGGTAAAAGTCCCGGGTAAAATTACTTGTTTTATATGGTTATGTTTAAAAGACAACATACTTTCAGGGGCCAATTACCAACACAGAGGGGGAATTGGGCCTAATGCTTGCAGTTTGTGCCTAAATGCCGAAGACACAACAAAACATATCTTCACATCATGCAAAGTCTAAAAATATTTATGGAAAGAGATCCTCTCTCAATTGATGATACATGATGATTGGAGAGACTAGAATTTGGAAGGAAACCTACTCAACTAGTTTTTTCGACACCCAAAGAAGAGACACATCCCTTTCATGGTGATATGGGGCATTTGGAAATATAGGAATAAGATATTATTTGAAAATTGGAATAGACAAGATTCTTCCATAGCAAAAAAATATGTTTCTATCTATCCAAGAAATACAAGAAGACACAAAAACTGATAGGTTGGATTCCATTCTAAGTCCAGTCTATTTTGATGACTCTCCAATTGGCTTCTTTGATGGGGCTTCTTCAGGAAACAGGTGTGGCATTGGTTTATTTATCAAACTCAACAATGCACACAACTTCAAATCTTTTTTTGCAGGAGGAGAGGGCAACAATATGAAAGTAGAACTTTTAGGACTTTGGGGACTTTTACATTTGGCTACACTTCTTTCTCTGAGCAGGTTAATGGTAGATGGTGATTCTAAAACTACTATTGAATGGATCAAACGTGTCTCAAGACTCAATTGTATTTACCTCAGGCCTTGGCAACATAAAATCAAATCACTTCAAGAACAATTTGAAAGTTTAAAATACATTCATGTGCACATAAGCTTCAACCATATCGCCGATCAACTCTCAAAACATGCACTGGATTGCTCCCCTGGGTGGCTCTTCCTTGAGGAACATTTAGATGGAGCAACAGTGCACACAGAAAAACTCCTTATGTTATAGTCTCATTATGTTTTTTTCAGATCTTAGTTTTTGATATAAGACAATGTTATGATGAAGTAATTAAGTGGACAGTAAGACATTATCCAGGATGAAATAATTATATATGTTTTGTAGTCAAGTTACATGAAACTTTTGATTTTCTCATGACTTTATTGAGAAATATAAAGTCAAAAGTAGATTGTTAAAATATATGTACTTATGATAGTTTCGCTTGATTCTCAATAAAATAACAGTGAGACTGTTTTTTTCTTTGTGAAAAAAAAAGTATCCTCTTTTTACAAACTTGTGTAATAAACTCCCGTCTTTTAAATATTACAAAATAACATAAAAGTAAATATAATATTTTTAGGATATATATATATATATAACAATCTTGTGTAATAAACTCCCGTCTTTTAAATATTACAAAATAACATAAAAATAAATATAATATTTTCATTGCTAGGATATATATATATATATACCAAATTCAAAGGAAAAAAAAAAAAAGTAAAGAAGGTTCACCTTTTTACAATTCATCTATATGCTTTATTTTCT
>JASDQU010738902.1:128245-141145 GCA_032191745.1 Picea mariana
TACTATGGCCCTTATAAGGTGTTGCAAAAGATTGGTACTATGGCATACAAATTGGAGTTTCTTGCATCTTCACGAGTACACCCAGTTTTCCATGTTTCATGCTTAAAGAAGATTATAGGTGACAAGATCCCAGTTCAAACTATATTGCTAGAACTTGATGAGGAAGGAAAAATCATATTGGAGCCTGAAGCCATCACTGACACACGAATTCACCAACTGAGGAATAGATCCATTTCAGAGTATCTCATTAAAAGGAGGAAACTACCAACTGAAGATTCTACTTGGGAAGATGAGTCTTTTATACAGAAGCATCCATAGTTACTCAAGCATTGCGGACAACACTGGTCTCAAGGGGAGGGGCATGTTAAGCCCTAATATTGTCTCATTACCCCTTAATTGGGGCATATTATAATAGTAATGCTATTTTATTTATGTCGGCTTTAGGCCATTAGTTGTAATTATACCTCCTAGTCTCCTATATATACCAAGGAGACATTTTCATTTTGAATCATCTTGTACTTGAACATTTAAGTGGGGTAAAAGTAGGTTGCCCCCTTGAAGAGGCTTATTATCTGAAATTATCTCTTTTTCAAGGCATTAAGTACTTTTTCTGAAGTTTTTCTATGCTATATTGATATTTGGTTCTTAACATTGATGACCTTTGATTGGTCGTTTGTTTGGGGGTGGAAAGTAGTGGATTTTGTGAGCTTGGTGTCCAACAGTGACCAGAGACTCGACCAAAATGTGTTGAGGAACCTGTTCTCCCGGTCGGAGATGATAGTCTGTCATATCCCAAAGTGGACCCACTCTCGTTCGAAGAAGAGCTTGGAAGTATCTGTCATTGTGATATTCTTCTTCCAGGCTATGAGGATGGTCATCTTCAAAAACTAATCAATGACCACAAATACACAGTCATTTCCTTGCTTGGTGGATGGAAGGCCCGACATGTAATCCATTGAGATGGATTCCCAAGGATTCTCAGGAGTAGGAAGAGGGGTGTATAAGCCTTGCTTCTTGATGGTTGGCTTGGAAATGGCACAGGTAGTGCAAGATCTGATATACTTGCTGACGTTTTGTCGAAGTTTTGGCCAATAAAAATGTTTCTGAAGAACGACCACAGTTTTGTCCATGCCAAAATGTCCTATCATTCGACTATAGTGGGATTCCCAAATCATCTTTGCACGCTCGCTTGTAGGAACAAAGAGATGGCCTAGGTGTCATAAGAGTCAGTTCTGAATGTGAAAATCGGTGACAATCGTGCCTATACCTAATAGCTGATAGGTGGTGGCAAAGCCTGGATCTTGTTGATAAAGTTGGGGCCACTCAGATGCTTCATGTCAACGGGA
Source organism: Picea mariana (assembly GCA_032191745.1). Taxonomy (NCBI): domain Eukaryota; kingdom Viridiplantae; phylum Streptophyta; class Pinopsida; order Pinales; family Pinaceae; genus Picea; species Picea mariana. The sequence goes on from JASDQU010738902.1 coordinate 129,592, forward strand.
ATGGAGCACAGTGGTGAGTATAGCCACAGGAGGTTGACTAAGGTAGTCAACAACACGATTTGAGATACATGTCTTATACTTGATGTTGATATGAAACTGATGCAGGTATGTGGACCACTTATGATGGCGGTCATTCTGCAATTTTCCTTGTATCTGTATGAACTGCAGAGGCTTGTGATCAGTGTGTATGATCATCTCTTTTCCGAGAATGTAATGTTTCCATTGATGACAAGCTTATACAATGGAATACATTTCCTTGTCATAGGTGGGGTATTTCCAAACAGTATCTGAGAGTGTCTCACTATGGTATTCCACCAAATGAACATGCTCAGTGAGAACTGTGCCCACAACATAGTCAGATGCATCAGTCTCAATCTCGAACGGTTGTTGCAGATCGGGCAAGGAGAGTACTGGAGCTAAGCACAAGCGATGCTTCAAATCATCGAATGTTCATTGTTGTTCCTTCCCCCACATGAACTTGGCCCTGCCATTGCTCTTGGTCACTTGGCTGAGGGCCCATGCAATATGGGAGAATCCCAACACAAACTGTCGGTAGAAGTTGGCTAGTCCCAAGAAGTTCTAAATCTTGGTCAATGTGGTCTGGGCTGGCTAGTCACGGATGACTTGGATCTTAGCTAGATCAACATGTACCCCATGCTCATCAACAATGTAGCCCAATTATTGGACCTTGTTCATGCCAAAAGAGAATTTTTTCGAGTTGGCATATAGCTTGTGGTGTCATAGAGTGTGCAAAACCTGTTGAATATGTCGCATGTGCTCCTCCCACATTCTGTTGAAGATGAAGATATCATCCACATATACCACCACAAAGGAGTTGGTGAAGGGTCTTAGTACATCATCCATCAACCTGATTAAAGTGGTTGGTGCATTTGTTAAGCCAAAGGGCATGACTAGCCATTCGAAGAGACCTTCTTTAGATTTGAAGGTTGTCTTCCATACATTAGTTGATTCAATGGGAACCTGGTGGTAGCTAGACTTTAGGTCAATCTTGCTGAATAACTTTTCCCCCTTGAGTTGGTCAAGAGGGTCATCAATCCTAGGAATGGGGTACCGGTTCCTGACTGTGATTTTGTTTAAGGCTCTGTAATCAATGCAGAGTCGCCAAGTCCCATCCTTCTTCTTCACCAGTACAATCGGGATTTTGCTAGGGGAGGAGTTGGGTCTGATGTGCCACTTTTGAATAATCTCTTAGATCTGACGCCTGATTTCGTCATTTTCCATCAAGGAGCGACAATAGACTAGTCCATTAGGTAGAGGTGCGTTGGGGGTCAGATCAATTGGATGCTTGAATTGGCAGTGTGTCGGTACCCCTATAGGTGAGGAGAAGATGTCTCTGTATTCTTCCATGATCTTGTGCACTTTCTTATGCTGCAAAGAGAGGCTCTGTGTGGAGACCACGGATGTGGCAGCAACCTTCTTCTTACTGTGAGCATGGATCACAAAGAAGATGAACTTCATGGTCTTTGATATGACCTTACTGCATTGCTTAGTAGAGATTAAAGAAATAGTAGTAGGCGGTGCTACCTCTGGTATCCTGTACAATTGTCTACCCAAAGTAATAATAACACTGCGAGGTCTAGACTCATACACAACATGACACTTCCACAAATATGGTTGTCCTAAAAGAACATCACAAACTTCAAAGGGAGAAATATCACATAGTACCTCATCTTTGAAAGGCTTGATGTCGTAGGGCAGACGACATTGTTGGCTAACACAGAGATCTCTTCCTTGGCGAAGCTAGCCGATGGTGTAGGGTTGTGGGTGTGGTGTCGTTGGCAGGTCCAACCACTTGACGACCTCTACTGAAATCAGTTTCTTCTAACTACCGCTATTGACAATGAAATGAAGCGGAGCCCCCTTTACCCACATCTACAAGTGAAAGAGGTGTTCCCCTTCCTCTGGTTCTTCTAGTTTGCTTGGCTGGAATTTGGTGGTAGTGACAGTGGCACTGGGTTGAACATCGATAATCTGCTTCCCTTCTTCAGGATTTGATTCGAAATTAGAATCAACCTCTAACTCGGAAGCCTTCAATTCGTCCATGAGGGACTTCTTAGAGCAACATTCTTCGGTGTTGTGCCAAGGGATTTTATGGTACTCACACCATTTTCTCGTGCCCTTCTTTGTCTTATCATTTCCCTTCTTGTGTTCCATCTTGGATTAGTTGTCCTGAGGGCAGGCATCTCGACCTCCCTTACTGTGTGGGTTGGGGCTGCCTTTTCCCTGCTTTGGCTGTGAGGGGTTTGCAGATCCAAATTCTCGCCTTTTCTTCTTAAATTTCTGCTCGATCTTGACAGCGTATCTATAAGTTGTGACCAATGACACGATGTCCAGAAACTCCATTTCTATTTGAATGTATCTATGTAAACAGTCACGGTATTTGAGCACCAAATGACGCTCAGAGTCTTTGATACTCAATTTGGTGCGTAGGGTATGGAAAATATTGGTGAAATCCGGTACTGTCTGGTCCCTTTCTTGACGTAGGGTGGTCCATCTGGTACACACATCCTCGTAGCTTCCAACAGGGTAGTATTATTCTTTAATGGCATCCTAGAAGGAATCCCATGTAGGGGCCACCACAAACATTGCAGATTCCTCCACGACTCTTTGCTCAGAGTAAGTATCCCACCAGTATTTAACATGGGGAACGACCTTAAGGAGTGAACAAGTGATATTTTCCCTATCGGCAAAATTGTGGAGCGAAAAATACCCTTCGAGTAGATTCAACCATTTATCTACAATATTTGCATCTATCAGTCCTTCAAATAATGGAATATGAAAATTCACTTGTACCTTGAAGGGGGTTACATGGTCGCTTGATGAAGATGCTTCTCCTGTGGGCATTCGTTGAAGGATTTGCGCGATGTTGTCCATCATTTCGTTCCTTTGTCGCACGAGGGCTTCCTCGAGTAACGTTTTAATAGGATCTCATGCTCCATCATCTTTCTTTTCGTCCCCCATGGGTTGTTGTCGAGCTCGGTGCGACCGATCTTGTAATGGCTTGATTGGTTCGAGTCCCAACTTCTTGTACCTAGATCTTGTCGGAGACATGCATGAAGAAAAATAAATGAAGAGAGTCATATTCATAATTTCTTTTAAAAAGAGGGGGTTTATTGTAATGTCAAGAGTTTTTGGAGGGGTTTTTTGCTGGTATGAACTATGGAGATGTTGAAAATGTGTACACAATTTATATTTCTAATATAAATGAGTAATTTTTCTGTTGAAAAAATACTAGTGTATCTAAACTTATGGATTTTTTTAAGGTCGTAAAATCTATTATAATTTAGTTGTTGATTGGTAGTGAGGATACTTATTATTGGTTGTTATTCACAAATACGAACTAATTCATCTCCGTTATTTAAGGAAAACTGTACCACCTAAAATAATTCATTGATGATACATAAAAAAAAAAAGCCATAAACTTTCATTCTTACCTAATACTCGTTATTTTATTTTTTTATCAAATTACTTTAAATTGAAGAATTTGAAATTTGATTTTTATTCTAGTTTTTAATTACATGTATCTTGTGTGTACTACACCCACTCTATATTCATTTTAAGTTTAATTCTTAAAAATCTCACTATATTCATTTTAAGTTTAGTTCTTAAAAATCTCGCTATTTACTTTGAGTATGTTGTATTTTAGGTTTGTATCGAATTGCTTTAGATACTTTTGTTTGTTTGGTGGGGATGTATGAACTTATGCGCCATACTAATTTTCTTTTCTTTGTTTGGTGGGGAAGTATGAAGCGATGCCCCATATTAATATAAAATAAGTTGTATTTTAAATTATATATATAAATATTTTTAAAATTAATTTTATTTATTAAAATATATGTTCAAAATATGTTAGTCAAGGAAGATTTTAAATTATAAAGTCAAATTTTAAATTATAAAGTCAAATTCGAGATGAAGTTATTAAGAATTATCGCATATGGATGATAATTGAACCACTTTTCTTTTTAAATATTTTAAAGAAAAATAATTATAATAATTTTTAGAAAAAATAATTAGCATTTCACTTTACCCCTTGAACATATAAAATAACTTTTTTAAACATATTCTTAATTTTAAACTTGCCACTTGAATATATAAAATAACATTTTGTAAACATGTTCTTAAATTTAAATTTGTAAACAAGATAGAGTTTGATTATATTTCTATTGAGAGATAAAGTGTTATAGGACATACAACGAACAAACAAACAATTTATAGGAACGTGGTGAAATAGAGATGTACACGCTATACAAATAGAAACCTAATAATTCTAGAAACATATTTTTAAATAAGACACATGTTACAACTTTTAAAGAACAAAGTCATTAATTTCAAATAGACAACTTTATTTAATGGATTTTATAATTTTGACCTTTATTTTAATTTTTTAGAATGAGATGTTAGTTTATTTGATTGTTGTTGGTCATAGGTTTGATTTTCTTGAACGAGGCCTAGTAATTAGGGTTGATAATTTATCTCGCTTACCATCTATGGAACATAGAGAAGTATTCTAAAGATTTTTCATGAATATATTTCCTTATAATAAAAAAATGTAATAAAATTTATATTCAATTGAGTTTAGCTTACTTTATCTAGAAAAATATATTTTCCCCACAGAAATTCAATTCTTACAAGTAACATATTAAATTCATAACAAGTATATTGTTATAATTGCTTTGAATCTTATTTTCACCAACTTAATAAAAATGTTTTTTTCTTATCTAAAAAAATTAAATTCACCATATATAAATTTAATAAAATTAAATTTATATTATAACGATTAATAAAAACCTTAGTGAGTTCGCAAAGTTCTTAGTGCCATGTGAAGTAAGATGAAGCTTTAAAAAGGTCCATAGTCATGAACAAGGTCCCGACATTAATTCTTAGGAGAAATAAGTACTTTGTCTTACTCCTCCTTTCTTGCTTGCTTGATGTGATGTTTCGTGATAGCCACCTAGCCATTTTATTATGTTTTCCTCACTTTGTCTATATTGTCCATAAAATTTAACAATACAATTTTTTATAATTTATATGAAAAAATATTATACCTTCACTTTCTCTATGTTGCCTCTAAAATATATTGGACAATATTAACTTGCGTGGAGAAGATATATACGTTAAACCATTAATGGTTAAAGTTATTATATTTTAGATATATATGTTAACCCACTAATGGTTAAAGTTATTATATTTTAAATTTTTCTTTCTGGGTGGTCTGCTTTAATAAAATAATCTATTTTATTTTTCATACATAACTAAGTAGGTTAATAAAAAATATTTTAACTAAAGAAGAGCATATGGCATTGGCATTACCTTGTAAATGATATATTATTTCAAATCCTAGAATAATCATAATATGAATTATATTAAATTTGCATATGGCTTAAGTAACCACAATATATCACTTTTCTTGACAACCAATCACTTTAGTTACATTTAATTGACGACCACATCATTCTTTTATTAAATATCCCATGACCAAATACTTTTTAATTCACCCTTGCCTTACCATAAAGTTTGAAATGATTATAAACTTGTAGAAAATTAGGCACTAATTTGGGTTCAACATTTTAATTTACTAATTAATAAATTACATTATAGTCTAATCTAATGTTGCATTTTACTAACATCAACAAAAACATTCTCATTTACTAAACAATTATGAAGCTCGGTAATAATAAGAATGGAACAACTTCAAACTAGTCTATTGGAATTATTGATGTTGATTTAGTTTATTGTATTTTAGGATTAATTAGTTTTATTAGGAAAAATAAAGAATAATTAATAAGTTTTATTATGGAGAATAAATGAATTTAAAGTGAATATGTTTTGATTTTGATTTTTATATATGAATATGATGGAAATGAAAGTAGTAAGGTTACTATAGTTTTCGTAAATGAAGAGGTTTTGGAGAATATTTAAGCTATGGTATAATGTAAAATTATATCTTATATTAGTAAGGATAAAGCATGTTAAAAAGAAATAATGTTTATCTTCAATCTCTTTTATATCAAAAAATTTGCAAACTCTCTCATCCCATGGTCTTTTTATGAGGTAGTCTAGTGATTGGTTTCACTATAAAGGTCGTGAGCTTTGGACTTGATTTTGACAATAGTCATTTTTGTTTTTAAGCTTATAATATCGGAACATTACTTTTGATCATAGAAATTAGAATGGATAGAATTTTTATAATATTTCAACTTCCTTTTATTAACGATTTTATTGTCATTTTGTGTTTTATCTTTAAACTTCATAGAGATGTGAGATTTGATATTAGTGTTATTGTTAGTTTGATTGTCTTCTTTTATGTTCCAATAGTTATGTAAAGTCTTTAAATTTCTAGCTCAATTACTTTTAAGCATATGGTGACCACTACTCATAGCATAAGCAATAACAAAGGATATATCCTTTTTTAATTTGATCAATTCATGTTTATATTTTATATACCTAATCATGACTTTAGAATCCATGAAATTACATCCAACTTCAATTAAGACAATAGAGTAAGTTACAATTAATTTTAAAATTGTAAGTTATACAACATTTTTGTATTTGCTCAATTTTATTTCATATCTCACCAAAAAACACTTTCTTAAAAGATCTAAATATATATGATAATGAAAACCATAATAGCAAGGAAACTAATTTAAATTTTTTTCTTAAAGAGTTGTAACAATAAACAAGAATGGTAAAAATTCCCTAATAAACTATATTCTAAGGTGAAAAGTCCTTAGTAAACTATATTCTAATTCTTAGAGATTTACATTTTTTCAACAAAAAAAATTCCACATGTTCACAAATTTCAAATCACATACAATATTTCAAATCACATAAAATATGTTTGGCATGGGAAGCATAAAGATAAATATGATTATTAAGTAATGGTTGTATCAAGAAAATCCAAATTATGTACTTTATTTTGAAATTATTAAAAAAATAGTTTTTTTTTTTTTAACATTTTTTTATAAAAGAAATAAATATGACCAATATAAATCTATCATAATATTGAATTTATCAAACAATGAGAAATCAAATCTCTTAAAATATAAATTTACAAATATAAGTTCATATAAAAATACGATATTAATTATTATTAAGTTTTTATATTTGTATTATAATAATATTTTTATGTAAATATAAATAATTTTTTATTTATTTGTAAATCTTGTATTTCTCTTTTATCATTTTATATAAAGTATTTATATTAGGTATACATATTATTTTTCTAACTTTTAAATATAAAAATATTCATATTTTTGTGTGTATCACTATTTAGCTAATATATTATTATGAGCTATACCACATAGTGTAGCTAATATATTATTTTTGAGTTTTCATAAGAAAAGGTACATCATATAGTGTGTATTTAAGGAAAGACTCACAAAGAAACTTCCAGGAACTTTCCCACATTTGTGGATAATACTTAGTGTAAACCCATTAGTATTTATTATGACACCTAACCCAACAAGGACATCAAGTGAGGCACAAAATAGAGGTAGCAAACCCAAAGAATTAATCTTGAGACCTCTTATATGAAGTTCAAATCCCTCAACCGATCGAGAAAGGAGGACTCGACTCTAACAAACTCTGACGAGGGTTTTCAAGGCTAGGGTTCGTGGGTTACAATGTAAGCAACAATCAACATGGTGACCAGAGAGGGAGGGAACGAGACTCCCTCCTATAAGTAGGTAGTGGTGGATAGAGGGAAAGGTCCACACAGTGTGGGATTTAAGGAACCCTTTACAGGTACCTCAAGATTGGGGACAAAGAATAATAAAGAGGTTAACCAATGCAAAAATGACCGAGTGGAGGAGGATGCTAGGGAATCTCGGAGTAGTACACCAGAAATGGCTAACCTAAGTGGGGTAGGTGGGCACAATCCATGCAAGCCAAAAACAACGTTAATCCCAAAAGTTATCCTGGAAGATCCCCAAACTCAACTCTTCTGGGATTAGATGAAGACACATGCCCTAATCTGCAAGTTTATGGGCATGTGGCCCACAGAAAATACTTTGCGTAGTTAGATAAAATACCAATGTAAGTTGAGTGGAGAAGTCAACTTCCACCTGGGATCAAAAGGTTTCTTCACAGCATTTTTTATGAACTTAGAGGACGGGGACAAAATCTTTGAGGGGGGACCATATTTCCATGCCTCAACAGGGTTGTACATGCAACCGTGGAAGGAAAACTTCTCCCCTAAAAAGGATACTTTTAAAAACGTCCCAGTCTAACTTAGGCTTTATTCCCTACCACTATATTAATGGTTGTCGTCCACCTTCAAAGCCATAGGGAACAAGCTGGGGAAATATGTTAAGACATCGGAAGCAATATTAAAGGGGAAGTATACATCCTATGCGAGGATATGTATAGAGATGGATGTCTTGGGGGCTCTCTCAGAGGCTATAAGTCTCAAGTTTAGGGATGAGGAATGGATCCAAAGTATAGACTATGAGAAGATCATGTTTCGATGTAGAAGGTGCCATGAACATGGGCGCCTACTAAGAGAATGCCCACTAAACAATAAATCTGAACAAGAAAACTCTAAACAACAGCAGGATGAGGATGGATTTGTGAGACCGAATTACAAAGGTAGGGGAAATAAGAGACAAGGCAATCCCCCCATAGGGAGTAACCCGGAAGCCAGGAATAGAGCAGAAGGAAGGGGAAACCCTAAAAATGGGAAGAAGAGGAAAAAATCAAGGGAGACAAATGAACAGGAAACCCATGAGACCACAGAAAATCAAAACGCCAAAGGAGATCAGGGACACAATGAGAGAACGAGGGAAGAAGGAGATAAAGACACAAATACCCCAATGCAGGAGGTAGACGGAGATTCATAAATGACACCAAGCGAGGTAGGAACAGAAGACCCAGACCTCAGAGACATTGTGGAAAGGGAAGGGATAGACCTCCCGAACATATTGGAACAATGGAAAAAGTAGAGAGACGACAATATACCAACGGAGAAATTGGACCGAATTCAATACCTTTTCCTTCTTAGGGAGGAGGAAAAAACGAGAGGAATCAAGCGCATGCATGGCGAGATAGGAAACTTGGGTATCAAAACTAAAGAGGGACAACCACAACACTCAACAAAGTAGACAAGATAGAAGAAAGGGAGGAAATCAAACAACGTAGCCCTATAGGAACTAGAAGCCCTGCTGATAAATTCAGGTAAGATCAAAAATTTATTTCCTAACTCCTCCCCACATGTTTAAATGAAGGTTAATTATAATATAAAAGGCTCGAACAACCATAGAAAACAACGAATCCTTAAAAAAAAACTGAGGAAGGAACAACCTGATATTTGTTTCATACAAGAGACAAAGTGCAATATGGAAAGAATGGAAATAATCAGTAAGAAACACTAGAATAAGTATAAGTTTTTGACTGTAGAGAGTCAAAACACGGCGGGAGGTATACTCACTATGTGGAACCCACAATTGGTGAACCTATTCTCTGTTGAAGCTACTAGGAACACATTATCTGTTAAAATGCAAGTGATAGGGAACAAGGAGGAGGTCCTTTGTATAAATGTGTATGGACCTCAAGTGTTGGAGGAAAAAAGAAGAATTCTCCTAGACCTAGAAAATCTAAAGGAGCGTACCAATAACCTTCATTGGATTCTGGTTGGGGATTTCAACATTATAACTACATTGGTTGACAAAAAAGTGGGAAACCAGAGATTGGACAGAGATGCAGAAGAATTCACAACCTTCATAGATACAATGGAGCTAGTGGACATCAGGACTATCAATGGCTAGTTTACATGGAATAAAAAAAAGACTAGCACACTACCAGGTGGCCACAAAGGTTACACAGATTCCTAGTCTCAGAGTCCATCATTATGCATGGTTTAGCGTTGGATTGCAGTATCCTTCCCTGGGGGGGGTCAGATCATTGGCCAGTGCAATTGGAGGAAAATTTTCAAACAACTCCAAAGAACAGACCCTTCAGATTCAAGAAATTTTGGATCGACCACCCAACCTTCAAGGAGAACATCAAAACACGGTGGCAAGAGGAACTCCCGGAAAAAGGGACAAAGATGTTTAGGCTACACAAAAAACTCAAGTACATAAAGTAAAGATTGAAGGAGTGGAACTGAGGAGTTTTTGGGAACATTAACCAGGGGAAAACAATGATTGAGGATAGAATGGGAGAGCTGCAAGAGCAATGCATCCAAGAGGGCTATATTGAGGAAAGGAAAAAAGAAGAAAATGAATTAATCTAGAATTGGGAAGCTAGATGTAAGAAAGAAGTGACCCTGTGGCGACAAAAATCCAGAATCAGGTGGATTAAGGAAGGGGAGAGGAATACCAAGTTCTTCCACAGAACAACTATAGCAAGAAGATCTCATAATAAAATTTTGAAGATCCGAGATCAAGATGGGATAGAGAGAGAGTCCCACTAGGACATTGAAAACACACTAGTCAAACACTTCCAGGGGATAGCCAAAGAACCCAACCGAGACAGGACTGCTTCCATCTAGAGGATAGTTAGGCACATCCCCAAGATGGTCATAGAGGAACATAATGTCAACCTATGCATACCCATAGAAAAGGAAGAAGTCGACCAAGTGGTCTAGGAGATGCCTAATCAGAAGGCCCCAGGCCCAAACGACTTCATGTGGACTTTTTCAAAGCTTGTTGGGATGTGGTTAAGCATGATATTTATGGTATAGTGTAGGAATCCAGACGCTTAGCCTCCATCCTAAAGGCACTGAATGCCACGATGATCACTCTGATCCAAAAACAAAATGAAGCAAGAACTCCAGATCGCTATAGGCCGATAGCCCCGTGCAATTTGGTGTATATGATAATTTCCAAAGTAATAGCTAATAGATTGAAACCACTCTTACCAACATTGATATCATAGGCACAGGTGGGATTTGTGGAAGGGATATAGATTCTAGATAACATCATACACGCCCATGAAATAATACACACACTGAAAAGTAAAAGGAAAGTGGGGATGCTGATCTAGCTAGACTTGGCGAAGGCTTATGACAAAATAAGCTGGCACAATATGGCGAAGACGATGGAAGATTTTGGGTTCAACCAACATTTGATTAAATGGATCATCAACCTAGTTTCTACAAAAAGATTCTCATTGTTAGTCAATGGATCCCTAGCCAAGCCTTTCTATCCAACGAGAGGCATAAGACAAGGGGATCCGCTATCCCCCTTCATGTTCATTCTAATGATGAAAGGAATAAGCAGGAGCATAAAAAAAGAAACGACTGTAGATGAAATAAAAGGCCTAAAATCGTTCAAATATTGCCCGATCTCAACTCACCAACAGTTTGTGGATGACACCTTGCTCCATGGCACCCCCACGGTTAAGGAAGCAAAGGCATATAAAAAAATCTTAGAGGATTTTAGAGAGGCCTTGGGGGCTGAAATAAATCACTCCAAATCCATGATATATTTTTTCAATACAAATTCTGCAATCCAAAGGAACCTGGCCAACATATTGGGGTTTGAGCATAAAACACTCCCAAGGAAATATTTGGGAGTACCCCTGACGGACAGGACAT
>JASDQU010738903.1:28886-39732 GCA_032191745.1 Picea mariana
CATATTTTGTTTGATGGTTACAAGTGGTTTGAAGGAGGTCTTAATTTATTTTTTGCTAAGGACTCTGGCAATCTTATCAGTCACTCCTTGGATGTAAGGGAGGCAAGCGTCTCTATTAGGGTTCTGTTCTTTGGGGATAGTGGGCTTATTGCGTGTTTTTTCTAGGGCTTTGTTTATTCCATTCTTAATGTCTTTGTGTTTATAACCTATGTTCTTAAAATTCTTTGTAATGTGATCTATTTCTTTTTCTAGGTTTTCTTCATCGGAGATTCTTATGGCTCTAGTGGCTAAAGTTTTTAGGACGCCTAGTTTTTGGTTGGGATGGTGATGGGAGTTTGCGTGGAGATAGTTCTAAGTGTGGGTCTTTTTTCTATACACTGCATGTCCTAGATCCCCATTGCTTTTTCTCTTGATAAGAACGTCTAGAAAGGGGATGTTGTCATTCTCCTCGAGTTCCATTGTGAATTTTATTTCATCGGATATGTTGTTTAGGTGTTGAAGGAAATTTTGTAATTATTCTTTACCATGGGGCCAGAGAACATTGGTGTCATCAACATATCTTTTCCATCTTAAAGGTTTTAGGGGAAAGGAGTCTAAGGCTCTCTTTTCAAAATTTTCCATAAAAAGGTTAGTAATGAAAACCCCAACCACAGAAATATTTTTAATGTGTATACTTTTAGATCTGATATAGATGATTATGATTGGTGCTTGATCCACTAGATCTGATCTGTCTTACTGTTGCTAAGTGTTGAAATACATTAGATCTGGATATATATTGTGATGCTCTGTTATGTCGACGAAGTAGATCTAAGTGGAATAGTAATGAACTATCTATGCTAAGTGTTGTAATCAAAGATCTGTGTCCCAGCTAAGGTTGCAAACACTTGATTCTTGCAACCACCCCTGCCTCTACCTCGGGTGAGACTTCATCTTCTTTGTAGTTGTTTCCGAAAGGTCCGATAGTTAGGGATTTGTTGGTGCACTCTTGAGTTTTGAATCCTGGGTCTGCCCCTGTTCCAACAGTCGCAGTGATAATGTACCTCGCTCCTAACCTTTTTGCTGGTGGGTTAAATGGTCCCACAAAATATATTTCCAATTTGTCTAATACCTGCAAGGTTACTTATGGTTTCAGGGGCATCTCATCCCTTCTATTTGGTTTCCCAACCCTTTGACATACATTGCATTTTTGACAATAGTCCTTTGAGTCTCTATGAATAGTCAGCCACCATAGTCCTGCACGCAATACCTTTTGTGTGGTAGCTTTTCCTGCATAATGTCCTCCTACTATTCCCTCATGGACTTCTGCTAAAATCCTAGGTCTTTCATGTTCTAGCATACATATTCTCAAGATGTTATCTGCACCCATTTTGTATAAGTTTCTTGCAATCAATTGATAGTCTGCATCCCTCACTACCATATTTTTCTTCTGCGCAGTGTTGAATTCCTGTGGCACAGTCCCTGTACTCAAGTACTGGATGATGTCTGTGAAGTATTCTTCACCTATCTGGACTGAAAATAGTTGTGCGTCGGGAAATTTTTCCTCTATATTTATAGGTTCCTCCCCATTAGTGATCGTTGACAGGTGATGAGGTCCTGCGTTCAACTTTCCTAGTTTGACTATCACTTCAAAGTCAAATTCCTGGAACAACAATAACCATCTACAAATTCTCCCCCCTAACACTGGCTTGTTGACGAGGTATTTGAGCGTTGAATGGTCTGTGAACATCTTGAAATTTTTCCCCAACAAATAATGTATGAATTTTTGAAGCACATAAACCATAGTTAAGCCTTCTCTTTCTGTGGTATTGTAATTTTTCTCCGATTTTGACATTTTTCTACTAGTGAATGTTATAGGATGGTCTAATTCCCCTTCTCTTGGCTATGCTAGAATAGCTCCAAGTGGTATGGCTAATGCATCTACATGTACATGGAATGTCTTTTCCCGATCTGGGAATACTAGTATTGGTGTGGTTACCATCTTCTCTTTCAGGGTGTCCAATCCGTGCTGACAGTCCTCATTCCACTGAAACTTGTTGTCTTTTCTTAGCAATTTCTCCATTGGTGAAGTGATATGTGCATACCCCTTTATAAATTTCCTGTAGTATCCCATGTCCTAGTGTCACTCTTAACTGACAGATTTTTCTTGGTGGTTCTAAGTTAACAATTACTATAATCTTGGCAGGATCTACTAGCAAGCCTTGCTTACATACTATATGGCCCAATAGTATTCCAAAAGGTGTTCTGAAGATGCACTTCTTGATGTTTAACGATATCTGACACTGCTTGCATCTTTATAGCATCAACCTCAACACCCCTACATGGTCTTTCAACAAACTATATACTATCCAATCGTCCAGATATACCTCCAGAAACTGGTGGATGAATTCTTTGAATGCAACTATGACTACTCTGGAAAATATTGTTGGTGCATTCTTCAGTCCAAATGACATGACTGTATACTGGTAGGATCCCCATTCCCTGGAAAAAGTGGTATTGTATATGTCTTCTGGTGCTATCTTGATCCGATGGTATCCTGAGAATCCGTTAGTAAATGAATAAGCTTCCTGTCCTCCTACATTCTCCAACACTTCATTTGTGAAAGGAGTAGGGAACGGGTCATGTAGGCACGCATCATTCAACTTCCTCAGGTCAACACATATCCTTATTCCCCCTTGTTTCTTCTCCTAAACTACCATCAGGCTTACCCATTCGGACTCCTCTATAGGTTCTATGATTCTAGCCTCCAACATTCTATCGATTTCAGCTCTGACTTTTTGCTTATATATCCACTCTTGCAATATGTGCGGGAAATCACCAAAATATACTTCATGCAAGTCGATGAATATGTACTTGTCCAGGTATTTGTGCGGTGTCAACTTCGGGTTTCTGTTATATTTCTGTGCAAACTCCAGCTCCTTTGTCTTCAACCATCTCTCTATCTTTACCTTCATGGGATTCCAAGGTCTCAACATCCCTTTTAGATTCTCATTCTCTTCAATGTCTTTTTATCTGGTCTGACATTCTTCTGACGTGTCCTCCACAAATCTCATATACTCAATCCCATTTTCTTCCAATAAACTGGAAACAGAACCATTTGTTGGATTTCATCTAATCTACTATTAGTCTTGAGGATTCTTTATGGGGTATTATGATTCTATGTTACTATCATTGATTGACCCTGATTTAGATTTGATAAGCTTCCCAACAAAATCCCTTTAAACTATCGGATCCTCTGGTAAACCAGAAGGAAATGAAACACACAGAGTGTACTACGCAGTCTAACCCGATATAGCTCTATGGGTGGATGCAATACTCAGGTGTTTGCAACCTGAGACTGATCAGATATCTATGGTTGCACATTGTACTCTTTATTATTCAGTCTAACATCTAGTTATAACATTCATTCTATGCATGCATGTGGAATACCAGATCTACTTAATACTTCATTCATCTAACATTCACCAATTAATCAGACATAAATACACATACATTCACTCATATAACATATTTTTTACCATGGTTCACCCCCTTCTGGGCTACGTCCACAACGATCTGGATTTCAATCTTTTATTATAGTTTAGAAATATATCATGTCGTGCGTGTTTACAATCTTAGGTCTCTCCCTTTTCCATAGGCTCCTCGATCCCTGTGAGGCTGACTAGATCGCACCAGGATCCTCAACCTGTGATCTGACCCTCGGGATCGAGTTTCTCACTCCTTCCCCATATCACTAGCTTAATGGCTCATACAGTTCTTACAAATCTCTCTCTCTCTCTCTCTCTGTGTGTGTGTGTGTGTGTGTGTGTGTGTGTGTGTGTGTGTGTCCTCTCTATCCCTCTCCCCACTGGTGTCTAAGTACATTTGTTGGCTTTCATCTACTCTACTATTGGTCTTGAGGATTATTTATGGGGTATTCTAATTCTATGTTACTATCAATGATTGACCTTGGTTCATGTAACATCTCGGTTCTAACCCTTATGAACTATAATGTATTATGTAAATATGACTTAGGCTGGTGAGCCAGTAAAGTTGAAAAAGGGCTAGAGTGCCTAGGAAATGTAATAATTCATATACTTTAATAAAATACACCGCTGGTTGCAAGACCGACAAGGAGAAAAGAGATAGAGGGCTATGATTCCACGAGAGAGGGGGATTGAGGGGATAATTCTTTTATTACTATTTTATTTACGCATAATTGATTTTATGGAGAAAAGGGGTTACATGAGCTTCTTGGGGAGGCCATGTGGTTCTTGATTTCCAAGTAATTATATAAACCCATCTTTGGTTTGGGTGGGAGTTTACTAGTTCTTATTGGTTCACTGGTTCTTATTCACTCATTGTTACACCTTTTCCACTCCTCATTTTTGGGAGCCTCACTCTTGCTGCATTTGTATGCTCTTGTTCTGAGCATGGATATGAATAGTTACGTGAGGATGGCTTGGGGTGAAGATAGGGGATCGTTATTCCCCTGATTCGTCTTCTTCCCCTTGTTCTTCGTCTTCTTCCCCTTGTTCTCTTGTTCTTCTTCCTCTTCACTCACTACTGCTAGTTCGTGTTCTCTTGGGATGAGCATGGAAACGAATGGCAGGAAGAGGAGAGCAATCACTAAATGGCTATAATTATTTATTGATCATTACCAGAGGGAATGGATGCTTGTGTGCATGAGCTTGATGGCAGTTCGGATGGAACTGTTCACAGTTGAGAGTCCTTGGAGTTTCCAGTAGGGAGATTTACTGACCAGTAGCATTGGAGCCCTGGAGAGAAATGAAACAGCCTTAGGGATTGCATGGCAGAGAAAGGTGTTCATTTATTGTGGTTGTGCAGGCTGAAAGGGAAAGAGAGATGGAAATTAGGATTTGTTGTGAGGTTGGGAAACCTGAGAGCTACTTAGCCAACTGATGTGTGTTTAGACTTGGACTAGGACCTATCCTTGTGGATTCATAGCCCTGGCTTAGGGGTGACCTGCTGTTGAGAGTAAATGAATAATAGTGTCTATGGTTGGGAGGAACGTCTTTGATCTACAACCATTTGGTGAACATTTACTTGCAAAGATAAGTGCTCTCTGTGTTTTCTGTGTAATGTTTATTTTTGCTGTGTATTTAATTATCTCTGAGATATGTATTCTAATATGCCTGTTTTTTGGTTATTTGTTGTGCATGGAATGTAGTTTACTTATTTATGTTGTAGCATGGATATTGTCTTATGCATGTGGTTTTCATGCCTCTAACGTTCATGAACAGTCCTTTGATTTTGAGATAAGATCAGAAAACCGAGTCTTGGGACTGCAGCATGCCTTGCCTACTAGTGGATGGGTGTGTTGCAGTCAGATTAAGTGGCGTAGCCAGGCCTATGGGTTGCTGGGTATGTTACAAATTGGTATTAGATATTTTGGTTGAAACACCGGGCCTATATGGGTCAGATATGTTGGTTAGAGTCTCATGGTTGAGATCGATTTATGACCATGAATTCATAAAGCTCAAGAGGAATGGTGTTGTAGATTCCACACAGAAGTTAGAACATCAAAGATCCTTTGTAAGGGATAAAAGGATCGTGACTATCCCTTTCAAATATGGGAGCAATTGCCACTGTGAGATCAAGAGAGATCTGGATCGTTGGATCAGAGGGAAGATGAGTAGGAGTTGTCCAATGAAGGAAAAATCAGAAGTTGGGAAAGGTTAAGTCCCAGTCGTCAGATATAAATTGTTGATCGCTAGTCATCAATCGAGGCCAAGTGCGAAGGGTAATACTTCGTAACTTTTCCGCTTTGGCAATCTTGGTAGGCATGAAAATCTTGAACTGAAGAAGGCCAGAGTCCTGAAGTCTCGTCGAACGTTAGATGGAGAGGTGGATTTTGGGAGTGTTAGGGACTGTCAGATCTAGCAAGTATTCGGCAGTATGGGGGTCGTCTGGAGAGAGAAACCCCAAAGCTGAAGCCAGAGTTAATCACAGTAGTTGGCTGTGGGAGGAGTGTGAGCCATCGATTTCAGTTCAGAGTTTGGGAGAAATGGAGTGTGATGATGCACAAACTCCCCAAGTCCCGAAGTCTGGAGTTCATCCAGACTGTTCATCAAAAGGGACAGGTCTCGACAGATCTAATAGTTCAGAAGTTCGGTGTTCGGGAGAAATGGAATGTGTTGAGGCGAAATCTCCCGAAGGCCCAAAGGCCAGAGTACATATCGACCGTTGATTCCAAAATACACGCGACAATAGATCTTGTAGTCCAGAGATTTGGTACTCCAAGGGTTTTCAAGTCTCTATGAGTGAAATGTGTCAACACCCGATGTCACGAAGGCATGTAGGTCATCGATCTAAGATCCCTTCAAGATATTTCTTGACCGTTAGATAAAATAATGGAAGGATGGCGTAAGCACTTTGACATATATCACTTCGAGGAGTTGAGTGACTCGAGATTTGAAATGTCCCGAAGTCTCGGAATAGCGAATTCACGCAGTCCATTGATATAAGACCCTTTGAGAGTTCTTGTGACCATTGGATCCAAAAGAGGGAGTAGAGGTAAGTACTTTGAAGGATTGTCACTCCAGGGAAGTGGAAGACTCAGGAATGAAAATACCCCGGAGCGCTGAATTTTCGAATTGGTTGAGCGTCGTCCGTCTCAACGCCTGACTAAGTCGTATCTGTTGATCTCGTTGAAGCCTCCAGATGGGGGTAGGACCATCCATTCAACAAGAGATTACATCTTGATCGTCTATTTTTTCTAGTGGAGTTATTAAAGGCTTCAACGAAATACAACTTCGGGGGGAAAACAGCTGAAGGCTGAAGTCCGAAGTAATTAGTCCCAACGCTGGTCTCATGCTAAGGTAAAAGGGGCCTGGAAGTAAACCAACCCTCACACTTGGTGTTCGCGCAAGCTCCCATGTTGAAGAACACGGATCAAGGTGCTAAAGGGTGATTAAGCCCATGGTTTCAAGCCGTGGTCACGTGGAACTTGGTTTGAAGGAAGCGCCTTTGTAGTTTTCGATTTCCTGTACCAGCTCAGGGGGATGAAAGTGGTTTTTCAGGGAGCCCTAACTTTCAACTCCGATATCCAATTGGGGAGAGATTTCAGTCGTTGGAAAGATGATTCAGAGGAGAATGACTTGGAATCATTCTATTTTTGGATAACTATTACAATTGATATAATTTTCTTCATAAATTAAATAGAAAAGGTACTTGTAAATTTAATTGACAATTTTTGTATAATATGTATAATTCTAACCAGATGATTTCTTGCAGGTTTGGCAGGATTAGAGGTATAATCAGATCAATTCAAGAACAATATCATATATTAGAGTCATGGAAGCATGACAAAGCTTATAGAAGTTGGATAAGGTACAACAAAAGTAAGAACCCTCACATAAGAAATGAAGCTAGCAGGTTAGAGATGTCATGGATGGGCATAAAAGGAAAAGTGTGAAAGAGATCCACTCTTGATATCAGAGTTCACAAAGGAAAGCAGGATGCCAATGTAGAGAATTGGGAATGCCCTCTCACTTAAAAAGTTGTAAATTTTCAGACCCCAACCGAGTTTCAGTCTCGCTGATTTTTCAGCCAAAGTTTAATGCCCAAACCTAGTTTTATATCAGCAAATAAAACTCAACAGAAAATTAATTTCAGAACTGAAACATGAGGATTCTGAACTTCATTTTTAACACAGAAATAAAATATCAGCAACACATAAAAAATCAGAAAATTATCGACACATATATTTTCTGTCTAACATTGACCCTAGAAAAACCCACAAGGGGAAAACCAGTGAGAGAGGGCTTTTTATTATTTATGGGCTTCTGAGAAATTTTCTTATAGCATATTCATCTTCAGAAATTTACACAAACTTATCTGAACAGTCCCAGAGATTTCTCCTCGATTTCTGAACCAGAAATTCGTACAACTGTACGGTTGTCCCAGCCATAAATGTTGTACAGGTTGTCCTTGTTTTGTGTGTCAAACTTCTGTTGCAACTGTGCAAAAATGCCCAGCAGTGAAATGCCTTGAAAAACATGCCAAATACCTTGAAAACCATGCCTAGAATTTATGACAGTATGACCCTTGATTTTTGTGCAGGTCCGTACAGACTGTACGGATTTTTCTTGCCCAGAAAAATGTGCCCAGCACCCTCAATTTATGTGCCTGAAAACACTGTACGAAAGCCTTGGAATGTGTGCCAATGCTCTTAGAAAATATTCCTTCTATCCTCCTCGATTTATGTGCTCATTAATGGTTGTATGACCTCTTCAAATCCATACTGTATGGCTTGTTTCTCCTTGTTGTCAGCTGCCTTGAAAATTGTTCCCTCTAGCTGCCTTGGGATGCATGCCTCTTCTGCAAATGTTGCCTCTTCTCTTAGCTCGACCTCTCTCCTTCTCTTTCTCTCCAAAAAAATTGAATGAACAACCTCTCAAAGATGCACCCCCCATACCCTAATCGACCTCATGAGGTAGGTGAGGAGTTTTCTAATCCAATGGCTAAGATTAGATTAGATGGGTGGATGAGATTTAATGTCTCTTCACTCACCCTCACTATATTCATAAAGTCACATTTTAATTTGTATCTCACAAATTAAGTGACTAGGGCCCACTGTAGGCACTTTCTCACCCCTTAGGCGCCTAGAGATAAGAAACACTTGCCTAGGTACTTTTTAATTAAAAAATTTAACACTCCCTCTTACCGAGGAAAGTGTTACTCACCACTCCAAGCTTGTCCCTGAAAAATACAAACTTGCCTCTGCTCAATGCCTTGGTGAGTATGTCTGAAACCTGCTCCTCTGTAGATATGTATTGTAGCTCCACAACTCCTCTCTGAACATAGTCACGGATGAAGTGATAACAAATCTCGATATGTTTAGACTGGTCATGAAAACTGGATTCTTCGAGAGTTTAATGCAACTCTGATTATCACAGTGAATCACGATAGGTCTCAACTGCACACCGAACAATCCCACCAACAACTTGTGAAGCCAAAGGGCCTCACAACTAGCCTGACTGGTTGCCATATACTCAACCTCTGCAGAAATCAAAGCCACTGATTTTTTCTTCTGACTGAACCAAGACACAACTGTTGAGCCCAATCCAAAGCAACACCCTGAAGCACTCTTCCTATCACTGACACATCCTGCCCAATCTAAATTTGTATAGCCAACCAGCTGAACTCCATATCCTCTCTGATAGTCTAGACCATAATCTACCATACCACAAAGATACCTAAGCACATGTTTTGTTGCCACCTAGTGCACTCTCCTAGGTTCCACCATGAATTGACTGAGAGTGTTGACAGCAAAACAAATATCTGGCCTGGTATTGACCAAATACATCAATGACCTGATAAAATGATGATACAAAGTGGAATCCACCAACTGTGACTCAGAAGAATGAAGCGTCTTCCAGTTGGTTATCATAGGAGTGGTCATGGGCCTGCAATCCTCCATCTAAAATCTGCTCAGAATGTCACACACATACTTTCCCTATCCCAAGAAGATGTGTCCAGGCTCCTGCCAAACCTCCAATCCCAAAAAATAATGCATCAGTTCGATATCAATCGTCTCAAACTCTGAAGAAAGGATCTCCTTGCAGCCGCTGATGAGTCTCTCTACCCCTGTAATGAAAATATCATCCACATATAGCAGAAGAATGAGAGGATCCTCTCCAACCACAATGAAGTATAGGTTGGGATCTGACTCACTCTTCTCAAAACCCAACTGCTGCAAATAGGAATCTATCCTCGAATACCAAGCTCTGGGATCTTGCTTCATCCCATACAATGCCTTCTTCAGTCTACACGCATGAGACTCTCTCCCATGCACCTCAAAGACCAATGGTTTCTCAATATACACCTCCTCCTGAATAAGACCATTCAGAAATGCGGTCTTCACATCCATCTGGTGGATCTTCTAACCGATCTCTGCTACAATGGAGATCGCTGCCCTGATCAAAGTGTATCTAGCAACTGGCACAAAGGTCTCATCATAGTCGACTCCCTCAACCTGTGAAAACCCCCAAGCCACAAAGTGAGCTTTGTACTTCTCAATGCTTTCATCTGTAGCATGCTTGAGTTTATAGATCCATCTGGAAGTCACCACTGACTTCCCCTCAGGTCTAAGAACAACTTCCCAGACATCGTTCTTCATGATGGAATTGTACTCTTCCAACATGGAATCTCTCCACACCTGTCAACCAGTAGCCTCCATAAAAGTGGAAGGCTCAGACTCCTGAATATTTCTCACCATCATGATGTAGCTACAAAACCTCTCAGGAGGTTTACTCTCCCTCACTTCTTGTCTGGGATTCCCCACTGAACTTTGTGCCTCCCTCAAAGTATACTAAATCCACTTGGGCTTCCTCCTCTCTGAAGTAGTGTCCTGTGGAGGGGACTCTCCCTACTCAACCCCATCTCCTGAAGACAATGATCTTGAAGTAGACTCTGGAGTACTCGATCCTGAAACCTGTGGACCAGTAGCCTACAAACCTGAATCCTGTGGCCCTGTCACCTGTGAACTTGTCGTCACCGAAGTTGGTGGCCCCGAAATCTGTGTCACTGTATTCTACTGTGGACTCACCTCAATTTGTGGTGAATACTTCTCACCCTTCTCTGTCCCCCTAGACTTCCTAAAGGATTTGTCCTCCTAAAATCTAACATCCCTCCTCAAGACAGTCTTCCTCAAAGAAGGAAGGTATATACGAAAATCCTTTGAAGTCTCACTATACCCAACAAAGATCCCTCTCTCTGTCGTCGGCTCCAGCTTTGTCCTCTTCTTAGAAGGGACATATGAATAAGTGATGCACCCAAAAATCCAAAAGTGCCACACCTTAGGCTTCTTCCCAGAAAAATCCTCCTCAGGAGTCATGCTTCCCAC
>JASDQU010738903.1:71362-83750 GCA_032191745.1 Picea mariana
CTCAGGAGACTAGTTTTTGGATCAGTCACAAACCCTAACTTCAAACAAGAATAACTCCAAACATGTAATGAATGAAGGTCTGAACATTGTATACAATATTATTCAATATCTTCTCTACAATTTCTTCAGGTTTCACTACTTGGAACCTCCTAGAAAAGGAGTTATAGGAAAAATGAAAAATCTTGTTTAATTCTAGCTTATTCTAGAGACTCAATTTGTATAGAACACCAAACATGGAATATTTGATATCTGGATCTAAAAAACACACAAAACATACTAAGGATTGTAATCTATCCAATTCATTTGGTCTCACTAAATTTGGATCTTCTATAAAGAGGTTATGACCTTTTTACAAAGGAACACATGTTTGAGACTAGTTTCAGGACTAGCCCAAAACCTTATCTTCCACAAAGTCTATCTCCCAAAATAAAACAACCCAGAAGATGAAATATATACCAAAGGTATCGTTCTATGTCCTATCAATGTCCTCCAGTTGTTTCTATCTGAATAATTCTAGAAAAACGGTTATATCTAAAATGGTAAGATGACTTGTAAATAACATACCTGAGAACACATCCTCACAAGACTTCATCCCCCCTTGCAATTTTGACCTCATTTACTTCATATTACCTCTGAAAAACGCCTCAGATATCCTTTTTTACCTCATATAAGAATCACTTGATCAATTAGATAGATATTCAATGAACTTGTGTGTATATATCATGTACTTATGAGAGACTTCTTGAGGTGTATTTATACTTTTTCTAGGTAACCTCTTTCCTTAACTTTAGGACCTATTTCCTTAACTTTAGGGTTTCTTTGACTTTCTTGTTACAAACACTTTACTGTTTCATTAAAGACTTGTAACCAAATAGGGGATTCTTGACCATTCTTCGGGGCTTCCAACTTCACAAAGACATATCTCCCTAACCGTGAGGAACCACATGGTGTTCCACATATCACCAAAAATGGAACAACAAGTACTATCCATATATGAGTGTCCTACCTGCATTTACAATGCCCTTCATGTCCAAAAAATCATTCAAATTTGGGTACAATAAACACACCTCTGGGCTTCATGTAGATTTCATCAAATGTATCCATCACATATGTTTAAATCAACTAACTCACAATCAATATCGATTATACAGATGATAACCAATTTTCCAACGATCTCATCCACATCTATGGGGCTTCTAGACTTCTCCAAGGGTTGACATAAATCTCTAAGAGTTGACATCAATCTCCAATATCACTCTCCAAGGGTTGAAATTAATGAAAACCAACTGTCCAAACCAACTGTCCAACAAGTAGCAAAGGGAAAAGTCAAAATACGAGACTGTACACTCCATTTCTCGTACCTGAAGGACCTTGGGAAGATGTGAGCATGGATTTTTTTTTGGGGCTACCTAGGAAACAAAGGAAGCACGATTTTGTGATGGTTATAGTAGATTGGTTTTCAAAGATGGCACATTTCATAGTGTGCAAGAAGACAAGTGATGCAACTGAATTCATTGTTTTATTCTTCAAAGAAGTTGTGAGACTTCATGGTTTTCCAAGGAGTATTACTTCAGACCGATACACGATATTTGTTGGTCACTTTTGGAGGAAAATTTGGAGGAAAATGGGATCCAAGTTATTGTATAGTTCAACCTGTTATCCCCATTTTGTGGATAACTAAGAAGATGATGTCTCGAGGCCCTTAGGTTGCAGTTATGGAGTGTCGAGAGACTATATAACCAACAGTACCCTTTTCACACATGGAAACCCACTCACCATAATAGATGGTCATAGGTTTGTAGATGGCATCCACCACATCAGCTGGCTTCTGGAAGGAAGTGGGCCTTGCTCCATGAGGTACAAGCCAGTATTATGTTGAGAATCATTTCAATATTCAATCCATTTGATTATGTTGTATCTTAGATTTCTCTAGACTTCACGATATGTGCTTGGACATTATGCCTTTTTCCCTACTTCACCTTGGTGTTTGACATTGTTTCGTACTAAGTGGTTTTCCTTGGAGATGGGTTTGCTACTGGGAACTCCCTTACTGATTCATTGTACCATTCCTGACCATACTTACCACTTTTCATCATTATTCACCTCCATTTCCTTATCTCTTGGGATTTTAGGGTATATTGACCCAAGAAGGGGTTGTGCCTCATTCTATGGGAAGAAGGGGCTAAAGGCCCAGAGGGGTTGGTGTTGGGTAAAAGATAAAGTCCTTATATAAACATTCCAGATGCTTCACCCAGGGATCACCCAAGAAAACAATGAAAATCTTAAATTTGAATAAATGGGACCCACAATATAATAAATAATGCTTAAAAGGTTAAGTTGATGGATAGGAGGTCTCATCACAAGCCGACCTATCACATCCATAGATATCTAGTGGTATGACATTGTCATAATCTTTTCACCAAACCATAGCAATGGCTTTTAGTTGCATGGTTGAGAGAAAGGGGGTCTCATCACGAGCCAACCTTCTCATTTTCACTAGGTGTTTGTGGATGACATTTCCATCATCGATCACCATGCCAAGGCAGTGACCTTCAATCTCTCCTTATGCTATTATGAAATAAAATACAAAGAAATAAAGATAAAAGGAAATTGATGGGCTTGGAAAAAGTGCATTGCGGACAAAGGTACCACACACCCTCTACAAAGGAACTCATGAATGAGACACTATGACCCCTTGTATGTCATGATCCCTATGCCCATTGAGTCTTGACCCCTACCACTTCATCCACTCTACATGGATTAGAGAGGGATTTCTTTGATTCTCTCATTGACCTGAGGAAAGACTTACCCAATATGACACCTCGACAACCCTCCCATATTTAATCTTGACAAGTTGCATAGTGTCTTTGCATTGTTAATCTTTGTCATTTTTAATATTATGCAACTTCCATATTCATATCAACAAGAGTTCTTCATTAATCTTTGTCAAATAATATGCAAATAAAATTAATATAATTCATTCGAATACTTCAAAGTTTATACAACATACCTTAAAGTTCAAACAAAATACACCTATGTCATACATCTTCCAAATTGAAGGGTTGAGATAGTTGTCTATTACTATTACTCTAAGAGTTTATTCATTTATATTTTGTTAAGGTTCATTTATAAGTTGTTATTAATGCTTCTGATGATGATGATGTTAACCATTTTTTACTGAGATTCACTCTGTCAAATCTTAAGAAAACTATTATCTTATGTGGGTAGTATTTTTGAAATTTTATATTTAATTTGAATGATTTTAGATATGGATTTGGAGATGAGATTGTTAAGATTGATGTGGATAAAATTTTGACTAGCTAAAGTGGTGGGTAACAATCACATTAACTAAAATCAAAGAATGCATGTACATATCATGGGAAGAAATCATGTCATCATTGTGAATATAGGAAAAGTTGAAGAGTATGTATATAATCATAAGTATCATCATGTACAAAATGTGGAATATAATATACAAAATCAAGCTCCCTAGCCCCTAATAATACATATATAGCTAGTAGTAAAAAATAGATGCATCTAGGATTCAGAACTTGGGTCATTATGGGCCTCATGGTATCACATGATGGAATTCACCACCCGTCAGAAGATCCATACCCAGGCTCATGGTACTCCAACCACCTATATTTGAATGCACTCTGGAAGGTCCTCTATCTATGTCGTTGGAATATGGCATGTCAACCCGTCCAGGTTCCTCTACACTGTCTGTAACACCCTTTTGTCCTCTCCCATGGACTATTCCTTGTCTCTACCCCTGTTCCAATGCCTCAAGTAACCCTTTGGTCGCACTAGTCCAATACATGTGTGATTAGACCATTTTTTTAGTCGTATTCCACACCAAAAAGAATTTTTTACCTCTTGCATTTTGTTATCATCTTAAAATTGATAAAAATTAAATAACTTGAAGTTTTAAAAATTTTTAACTAATCAATGTATCCCCTTGCATCATCCGGGGTAGCGGTAATTTTGGATCCCACTGGAAGTTCTATCCATTTTATGGATAGTCATCGACGACTATAATATAGTGGGACCACCAATTGAAGAAACCATCATAGAATGTGCTAATCACACACCCACCCCCAATTCTATGCATCGGATCTTCCTATTAGACCATCCTGGGATTCTGTATCCCAAGAGGGGAGAGTGAGATATGCATATGCATCATTCTAACTTGATCAAGAAAAAAAGTACATGATATTCTTATGTACCCAAAGTTCTTTTGTCTCCCCATTTTTCACTTTGTCAAATGGGCCTTCATATTTTCCAAGAGTCTTGTGCATCAGTCAAATACTATAGGTCACAAGCACTCAACCCCATAATACATCTATGGATGTGAGGCTAAGTGAGGTGTCGTGGAAATAGCTACTCTTGCTATCATTCAGAGGATGATCTTTAGACTCATGTCTTCTATACTATTTATGGGAACTTGGGAGCTAATTTTTTGAGTTCCCGCAGAGCAATAAATGTTGATGTTGTTAGAATAATGAGAGGGGGCGGGTGAATCAATATGATTACTTTATTACCACTTTTAACCATAATGTTTATTCTTTAAATTATGAGTAGTATTCAATAGTTTAACATTAGCATTTAATGTATCATCATCATTATAAATAAACCGTGAACAATAAGCAACCACAAATACATAATACACCTGAATTTTATGTGGAAACCCAATACGGAAGAAAACCATGGAATCATTTTCTTATATGTCATAAGAAATACATTCATAGGAATCACCAACTTCCTTATTTTTAAGCTACAAGTGGAAGGAGGCTCCAACACCCTAGTTTTCAAGCTCCAACCTGAAGGAAGCTCCAAATCCCCAATTCTCCGGCACCAACCGGAAGGAGGCTACAACCCCCTTTACTTGCCCTATCCAACCACCCATATATATAAATGTAGAAAACCTATCACTACCATTGAATCAATCAACATGTTATTGATCTGGCATTGTCACTAGCACAACCTGCCACTATTGTTATACTTCATCAATTGTTACCACTCAAACCCTTATGTGTCAAACTCTCATACCAAGGTCCACAACAATGTCTTCCAAATAAAATAGTCATGAACTACTAAGACATTTCTATGATGGACTACTGTAGAATATAGACAATAACATACACAGTAAAACAAACCTCTCAAACTGTAGCTGACATGATGTATTTTCTATTATGAACTTCATTTTTCCCAACAAATCTACACGATGTGCTCTGTAGACTCATGGTTTTCTGCACTCTATCCCACTATGGCTCGCAGATGTCCACGCCCTACTTCCTCTGCAACTCACATATTTCTTTGCTTCTCTTTGTGCCCATGTTTTCCTTCACTAAACGTTGTGTATGTTCATGCTTCTCCAATTATACAACTCATGGATGTTCATGCTCTTCCTTCACTACAAATCGTGGATAACCTCAGGAAAAACCTATAACAATAAGCTTAACTTCATCCCTTCAACTATGAAAACTTCTCTCTTCACTAAACTGTGTTTCCTCAAGCTCACTTCTTCAAATCTGTCAATAGTACCTACCCATAACAATTTATAACATAGATATTCAATGTGCTCAATAGGTGTTAATAAGAGTCTCATGAATTTTTATTTATAATTTCCAAGTGACTTCCTTTAGGGGATAGCTTGTTACTATCTTACTCATTTTCTTTACCCACACTCTCTTGTTGCAACCACTTTACCCTTAATTAAATTGTTGTTGCAACTAATTTACCCTTAATAAATGTTGAAATATTGTAACTTCGAAGAATATTCTACCTGAGAGAAAGTTGAATAATATTATTATATTATATTTAATTAGGCCCTATTGTGCCTTAGTAAAAGTTGGCCCTATTGTGCCTTGAAAATTAATTGTAAATTAAGAGGGTTAAGTGACAGGTCGGTCCAGACCTAATTATAGGCTATCCAGACCACTATTTATAAGAGAGGCCAGTACTTCATTTGGACACACACACACACCACCTAGCTCTGCAGTGCGTAAGTCTTGGAGGAGAAACGATTGCAACTGGAGGTGACGTCAAGGAGGGTTTCTGGTCTATCTCATGGTATTTCTTGGTCATGTGGTGTGCTACTCTTCATAGTGAAGGATTAGAGGACGATCTTTTGTTCAGTCTTTGGTCTATCTATATTGAGGAAGTTTTTGCTAGTTTTTCTCCCCCTTGAGGGTTTCCTAGGATAATCTATGTGTCTCTAGTGTTTATGTGATTGTCTCTCTTTCAACGATCTTATTATGAAGTTAATGTGATAAATTATTATAATAATAAAGAAAAAATGTAACTACTAGTTATATAAGTAAAAATTCAACATGGTATTAGAGCATGCCTAAAAGAGACCAACTCATAGTTTATAAGAAGTGGCTAGCTTCAATGCACCCTCTCCAAGATTCATTTTTCAATGTTGTAGCTGTTGCAGAATTAGGGTATCTACATAAACCCTAAGTGTGGTGTTTTCCTTGTTTGAGGGGGAAGTTGGAGAAAGTAACCACACCTAGGAACTCGCCCTAAGAGGGCGCATCTAGTACCTGGATGAGAATTATGAAATTTGAAGTTTAAGAAATTAGGGTTTCCTCATAAAACCCTAAGTTGCAGTTGCAGTTGCAGTACCAATTGTAGTTGTAGTACCAGTTGTAGTTGCAGTATCAGTGGCAATTTCAGTGCTAGTTACTTTGTGTCAATTTCTTCATGGAATTTGCAATACCACTTGCAGTGAAATTTTTTGTGAAGTGTTGGGACATATTTTTATTTTCCTAGTGCGCCTTACCCTACCAAATCTCTAACTACCTTTAGATTACAAATTGCAACACCTTTGAAGTTTTAAAGGTTTGTTATTGCTTGTCATTAATGTTGGATGGTTGCACTACCTGTCGATGTTTTCAAAGGTATGTACTTACATATGTTTAAGCTGTATAATTATTTTAAAAGGTACTTGCAGGAGAAAGGATCTTTTGTTTAAGAAATAATCATAGATCTAGAAGGATCCCAGATCTAGCACAATCAGAGGAACTATGCACCCCATGTTTGATTACTTTGATAAGCCTCTACTTGTTATGGAATTATTTTAATCTTATGAATATACATGTTTCATTTTGATCTGTTGAATTTATCATACTAACCATTGGTCAAAATTAAAGTCAAAGTATTATATTGATTAAAGTTGAGATTATAGATTTTATTCCGTAACTAAGATTTCTGTCAAGATAACATATTGTCTTAGGAAAAAGGACAGGTTGAAGAAGGTACTTTTCATCTTGAGTGAAGGAGACTCAGAAGAAAGTCAACACACTCATTCTTGAGGACAAGACTCCAGGTTCCAGGCTTGATTGATTAAATTAATAAAATTCAAATTTACACATATCAAGTTTGATAACTGCTAAGCACTCTAGTTGTGATAGAAATATTTAAAAAAAATTATTATTGAATACTTGGTAGCATGTAAGGACTATTGAGATAAATGCTTACTTTAATCATTCATTAGATATAACTAACATGTCCTCTAGGAGAAACTTCCTGTTTTGTTTCTAGGTTACCATGGAGGAATGATTGATCACAACACTAGAAGAGTGTTTTTCTCATTCCTTATTATTGTATTTCTTACTTTTTACCCTTGTTTAAAGAAGGTCACAAGTGATAGCTCTAAAGGAACTACTATGACGATTGTTCTTTCTGTTGTTTTATTATTATTATAAAGAGTATTATTCTTGTATGTTGTTTCTCCCTTGTTGTCATTGTTCCAGGTAGATCACAAGTGATAACCCTGAGGAAGTTATAGTGACAGTTGCAAGAGGAAACATATTAGATGAGACATGGAGCAGACTATCCAAGTTGTATACATGATTGTATACATCCATGTACCAAAGAAGATGACGAAGAAGCTACTTTTGAGATACAGAGTATCTCATATGGAGATTGATTGTAAGGAGCAGAAGGCTCCAAATTTGATCGAACATTAGAATAGAACTCACTCTAGACTTGGTCAATGGATAATGAATCCACCTTGATAGGAAGCAAAATTCATTTGAAGTCCGACTCAACTTTTCATATTAAGACTTGGTATTCAACACCAAGTATATCCTGTAGAGACTGTGAAGTTTTTTTATCTCAGAATAAATCAAGACTCGGAGTAAGCCTGATCTCATAAAGGATCAAATGGGAAAAAGACACATCTTCTAGGACTGGTAGACAAATCCCATGAGTTAAGAAGACTATATCATAGCTTCAGAGACCTCTAGGAGACACGAAATATCCTGAGAATATTCCCTTGTTTCAATGATAGAGGAGGAAGCCAGTCAAAAGGACTGGGATATGGATTTTTCCTTAAGATCGGAAGGGAAGTTAGTGGTGACTTCCAATATTTATCTAATAGATCAAGCATGTTGCAGATAATAGTATAAATACGTACAGATCATGATTTGTTTCCAGAGGATTCTCCCAGCAACGGGAGAAGACTACGAAGAGAAACTTTCTCTAGTAATCGAATAAATAGTTTTAGTGTTTGAGAAGATAGCCAGAAAAACCATGATTTTGATACAGTATGAGATTCAGAGGGAGTAGTCTCTGTACTTGATGTTGAGTTGCCTCCATGAAAGAATAAAATCTACCTTCGGTATCAACCACTCTCAGTTTCATATGAATCTATTTCCGTGATAGAATAGAGGAGATACTCTCAAAGTTCAACAACTACAATGATAATAGAGTAGTCATTCTCAGCTTCAGAGCAGCTGCAAGTGCAAAATCCCAGTCCCAAAGGAATAGTTGTAGAGAGAGTAGAGAACATACTCTCAGGAAGTGAGATAGATAGTTCTTTACAGAAAGCACATACAACTAGCACATGATTGTGCATATTAAGTTGCAGCTAAGCAAGTGTACCATGTTGGTACAATGAGATGTGAAAATTTGATTTCGAAGTATAGGACACGAAGACTCATGTCTGCAAGTTGAAGCAAGCTCCAAGAGCTTGGTATGGCAGGATTGATAGTTTTTATGATGAGATTCATCTTTACCAAGAGTAAAGTTAATCCCAAACTTTACTTCAAGATTGATATTGATGGACCAATTGTATTGCTGCTATATGTGGATGACTTATTCTTGACAGATGAAGAAATCTCATCACAGCTTGTAAGAAGAAGCTTGTCGCTAATTTGAAATGAAGGACCTAGGCCCGATGCATTATTTATTAGGTCTTGAAGTTTGGCAGAGACCATATAATATCTTCCTTAACAAAGGGTAGTACGCAGTTGAAATAATGAAGAATTTTGACATTTTGGAATGTAAATCCATGGCCACACCCATGGAGACGAATTTGAAGCTCTTGGTTGATACTTCGTGAGAGTTATTTTATGCTACTTTATACAGACAAATTATTGGGTCGTTGATGTATTTGATGAATACCAGGACAGATATATTCTTTGTTGTGAACACCTTGAGTCTATATTTGGTGGATCCTATACATGTTCACCTTGTACCTACAAAGCATTTGATGAGATACCTTAAGGGTACGTTGGATTATGGTCTCTATTATACTGGATATCATGACTTCAGATCGTATGGCTGGCTATACTGATTCAGATTAGGCTGGAAGTTCTTCAGAAAAAAAAAATCACTTCAGGATGTTGTTTTAGTTTGGGGTCATCCATGACTTCATGGAAAAGCAGGAAGCAATCCATTATTACTCTCAGCACAGCAGAAGCAGAGTACATTGTAGCATGTTTCGCTATTTTTGAAGGCATATGGATTCGAAAGTTGTTGACAGGTCTCGATATGGAGATGGAAGCTACCATGATTCTATGTGATAACCAGAGTTGCATAAATATGACAAAGAACCCAGTGTTCCATGATAAGACGAAGCATATAGAGATATAGTATCAATACATGTGTGACATGGTGCAAAAGGGAGTTGTAAAGATCCAATATGTTGGCACAGATGAGTAGGTTGTAGATGTGTTAACTAAGAATCTGTTTCGTGTGAATTTTGAGTACTTACAAGACAATCTTGGTGTAGTCCAAAAGGACCTCCCTCAAAAGGGGGAGTGATGATGATGATACTATGGTATCCTGACCAATAGTGGGTACCTCAGTTAGTATTTTATATCCTACGAGACTGATCATCCCTGGGCATATCCCGAAGGTCCGGTAAGGATGGTCTGTCAGAGTACCTGTGCATGTATATGCCAGTTGTGGTCAGTAGTGGTAGCTCAGTTAGGATTTTATATCCTAGGGAATCTTATGATTCTTGGGCAAATCCCAAAGATTCGGTAAGGATGGTATGTCAGAGTACCACATGGTAGCTCAGTTAGGATTATATATTCTAGGGAATCTTATGATTCCTAGGAAAATATCGAAGGTCCGGTAAGGACATTCTGTCAGAGTACCACAAATGTTTTTTGTTGATTCACTTGCCTCATTATGTTGCCACATATAGATGGTGATGTTACAACTTCATGTTTTTGATGATGTTATTCTATCTTCGTGTTGTTGATGATGTTTTTGTTCCAACTTCGTGTTGTTGTTGTTAATGTTGATGTTCCAACTTTATGTTTTTTATGATGTTGTTTTAGCTTTGTTCCATTGATGTTTTTGTTCCAAATTCATGCTATTGATGTTGATGTTGATGTTGATGATGATGTTACTCCAGCTCCATGTTGCATATGATGGTGATGTTCAGTTTCTACTGATGTTAATGATGAGAAAAACTTTCGATGACCTATAGATATGACCGATACTGTTCCTGACGCCAATGTATTGATTCTAATCAATTGTTATTAATTTTGTTAGTAGAATATTGTTCTTTTTAAGGGGGGGTGTTGAAATTTTGTAACTTCTAAGAATATTCTACCTGAGAGAAAGTTGAATAATATTATTATATTATATTTAATTAGGCCCTATTATGCCTTAGTAAAAGTTGGCCCTATTGTGCCTTGACAATTAATTGTAAATTAAGAGGGTAAAGTGATAGGTCGTCCCATACCTAATTATAGGATGGCCATACCACTATTTATAAGAGAGGCCAATATCTCATTTGGGCACACACACACCACATAGCTCTGCAGTGCGCAAGTCTTGGAGGAGAAACTGTTGCAACTAGTGGTGATGTCAAGGATGGTTTTTGGTTTATATCTTGGTATTTCCTGGTCAAGTGGTGTGCTACTCTTCCTAGTGAAGGAGTAGAGGAGGATCTTATGTTCAGTCTTTGGTCTATCTATATTGAAATTTTTTTTTTTGGGTTTTCTCCCCTATGATGGTTTCCCGGGATAATTTGTGTGTCTCTATTGTTTATGTGATTGTCTCTCTTTCAGCAATCTTATTATGCAGCTAATGTGATAAATGATTATAATAATAAATAATAACCATAACTGCTAGTTTTATAAGTAAACACTTCAACAATTAATGACATGTAACTTCTTTTTGACCTTCTAGGGGCTTCTAGATCATTCTTCAGGGTCCTACAACTTCACAAGGCCATAGCTCCTCAATCGTGAGGAACCATGTGGCATACCACATATAATCAGAAATCACATGATACGTATTTTCCATCCCTGAATGAGTTACATGCATTTACATTTTCCTTTGTGTCCTTTTTCCTTGATTAATTGTTGGTTTCATAACCATACCTTCAGAGTTTCCTGGCTTCTTCAAGGGTTGACATCAATGATAACCAATTTTTCAACAATCTCCCCCTTTAGCAT
The DNA here is from genome assembly GCA_032191745.1 of Picea mariana. Lineage (NCBI taxonomy): Eukaryota > Viridiplantae > Streptophyta > Pinopsida > Pinales > Pinaceae > Picea > Picea mariana. The sequence goes on from JASDQU010738903.1 coordinate 83,071, forward strand.
TGATGGAAACACTCTGATGCAACACCTCAACATTGATGGAATGGAAATGCATATGCACATGCTTATACCCCCCCTATGACCATCTCTCCCTCTGTCTTTATACCTTTGATATTTCTCTTTTTTTCCCTGCATCTCCTCATTCTCTCCCATTTTGACATCAATGGAAAAGGGTAACTTTCCTTGGGGCTACTCCCCCTATCTGAATTATCCTTGGGGTTGCTCCCCCTGTCTGCACTCTTCTTGGGGATGCTCCCCTTGTATTCACTCTCCTTGGGGTTGATCCCTCTGTCTGCACTCTCCTTGGGGTTTCTCCCCATGTCTGCAAGCTTTGAATCATTCTACTAACTTTTTCTCGTCATGGTGCTTCCTCGTGTAAATCATTGACATATATGAAAAAAAAATAAAAAATTCTTGACTTTGAGTCTTCATGACTTGTCATTTTTATTTCTTCTCTCACCCTATCATGTTGTGCTTGATGTTGTGAAGTTCACTATGGGGTAGAAAAAACTCCAAGTCTCTATTGAAGATACTCAAAACTTTCCCTCAGAAGAGGTTTGGTGAAGATATCTGTAATATGTTATTTTTTCCCAATGTACTCTAGCTTGATGTTCTTCTCTGTATCATGTTCCCCTAGAAAGTAATACTTGATTGGAATGTGTTTTGTCTTGGAATGCATCACT
>JASDQU010738903.1:85496-107503 GCA_032191745.1 Picea mariana
CCAGGTATCAAAATTTCTTTCTTGGTCATTGTTATACTTGCAAAAATTTTGGACATAAGGCAATTAATTGCAGAATCAATGAAAGGAACAAATACGCAAGAAACATGAATGGTGTAAACATAAGATATGGAAATAATCATGAATTTGTCAACATAAGTTATAATTCATTTTACCTGTGGGAAGGAAACCAAGGTTAAAGGCCATATAAACCTTTTTTCAAAATAAATCCACCATTCAAAGCAATTGAACCTCCCCCAACTAACTTAAACATTGATCTGAGAAATGTAGCATTTGACTCTTTCTGCACCTATCACCAAGAGAATCACTCTAAAAGAGACTTCCCTCAATGGGTGCATGCCATGAATTTGATGGCCAACCAGTTTCTAGATGAAGTCTCCCTAATTGAACAATCAAGCGAGTCAGTTATGAATATCGTTGATCAGGAAGAAGTCGATACACCAGAATAAACAACCATGTTGATATGGGACCCTGACCTACCTATGCCTTCCGATGACTTATTTGAGGTTCAAGAACCACCCACATAAGTCTTGGCTGTGAAACACGAAATAGGGGTCAACCTGTCTCAAACAACCTTACTACGGCCCCAAATTCAGGAGGAAAACCAGCTCCCGATCACCCGAAATTACCTTTTTCTCCCCGAAGAAACCCTATAAACATCCATACACGAGAATCGCCCAAGCTAGATTACAACATAGTAGAAGATTTGAAGAAGTCAAAGGAAAATATATCAATTATGGACATATGTAGAATCCCTCAGCAAAAGGATTTTCTGTCACAAGCTTTGAAATCAATAGAAAATCCTACAACAAGTACATGTAGCAGATATGTTGACCAAGCCTCTGTTAGGGACAATCTTGGAGTGGTCCAAATGTTTCTTCTCCAGTAGTGAGAAGTGATGTGTTCCCCAGTAGAGTGAAGTGATGAGATCCCCAGTAGTGGGAGCTACTCCAACGCAGGTTGGTACTCCAACACAGGCTGGTATGCTACCCCAACGCAGGCTGGTATGCTACCCTAGCATAGATTGGTACTCCAACGTAGGCTAGTATGCTACCCTAGTGGAGGTTGGTACTCCAACGCAAGCTGGTATGCTACCCCAGCGCAGGTTGGTACTCCAACATAGGCTAGTATGCTACCCCAGTGCAGGTTGGTACTCCAATGTAGGTTGGAATGCTACCCTAGTGAAAATTGGTACTCCAACGCAGGCTGTTATGCTACTTTAGCGTAGGTTGGTACTCCAATGTAGGATGGTATGCTACCCCAACGCCGACTGGTATGCTACCCCAACACAGGCTCGTATGCTACCCCAACGTAGGTTGGTACTCCAACACAGGCTGGTATGCTACCCCAAAACAGGTTGGTACTCCAACGCAGGCTGGTATGATACCCCAACGCAGGTTGGTACTCTACTCCAACGTAGACTATTATATTACCCCAGCGCAGGTTGGTATGCTACTCCAACGAAGGATGGTACACTACTCCAGTGAAAGTGCAGAACTTCCTATGACATATAGATATGTGATTGACAATATGACAATGACTGAGGTGTGCAGAAGCATAGAAGCAGTGATGATGATCGTGCCAAGAGGAATACCTTCCTCATTAAGAGGGAGTGTTAAATTTTGGAGTCAGATTTTTTGTGAGATGTCGAGTTACTAGTTTTGTATGAACTATATGTCGACCTGTAGTTTTTGAAATGATTCCCAGTTAGAGTGTCGATCAATAGAATCAGAGGTTACTAGCCGAAGGGAAAACTAGTAGTGTTGGAGGTGTTTTTCAGCTAGATGGCTAATGTGTGACTGTGATGGTGATACTTGTTACATAAATTGTTTGATCATATGATAGCCTATGTGGATATGGTGATGCTACCTGTAGACTGGTCTGCAAGACCATTTGAGTCTTTCCCATGCCATGTGAGATGGATGGATGTGTTTGAGACCACTACATGAAGAGCATATTAGTTAATACCTCCCTAGCTAAGAGGCAGTGTTGATGTTTTGGTAGCTGCGTGAGGTATTAACCTCCACATGTAACCTATAACTTATAATAGAATATTTCAGAAGCAAGTGAACCATTAAACAGATGTGTGGAAACCCTAGAACATAAGTCATCCTAGTAGAATAAATAATATTAGAATATTATCTTCTAGAAATATAAGTCACCATAGGAAAAAGATAAACATAAAATATAATTACCAGAAATTCAGGTCGGCCCATCCATAAAAGTCACTAGACATATTAATATAAATAGAGGACGTTTTAGCTCATTTGTACACCCAGTTAGTGCACAAGTCTTGTGGAGAGTTGCAGTTGCAGTTGCAACTACATATGCAAGGAGGAATAAGGGCACATGGTCATCTCTTGGCCTTGGTATCTTTCTTGGTGATTTTCTTGGTGATATTTTGGGTGATATTCTTGGTCATAGTCTTGCTAAGTATGGCTCAAGTTTGAGAGAGAGAGTAGTGCAACTACAACTGCTGTAGTTCTGTATGGTACTTCTTTTTTGGATATGGAGACTCTCTCTCTTGTGCGCTACCCTTGGAGAAGGAGCACTCTACTTGTCTTGAGTTGTTGCTATAGTTAGTAGCTAGGGTTTATCTGTTGGTTCTGGAGTAGGCTTACCGAAATTATTCTAAGTAAAGGTTAGTGTGCTTGGGGGTGGCATATGTGAATTCCTATGGTAGGGTGACAATGATGTGACATTGTCTATGGATTAAACGATCATTCCAAAATTTCAACAGGTCCATCCAACTCCTTATCACGTTTCATGGTTGAAAAGAGGACAACAGGTGACTATGACTGAGAAATTTTTATTAAGATTTCATATAGGAAGTGTTTAGGAGAAGGTATTATGTGATGTGGTTGAGATGCATGTGTGCCACATACTACTTGTAAGGTCGTGGCTATTTGACCGACAAGTTCACCATGATGGAAAGGAAAATACATATGAGTTCAATAAAAATGGATAGAGATATAAATTAACCCCAATGCTGGAAAATGTAGTGGAAGTAGAAAAAAATTGTGTTGGTATAAGCACTAATAACAACAAAATCATGCTATGTTCCCCCAACGATTTTTTGCAGGAAGAAAGAAGAGTGACATTTTTTTTAGCAGTGATTCGAAAAGAAGTAATGAAGGGAGAGGATCTAAATGTTGTACCTGTAGAAATAAAGCCTTTTTTGAATGAATTTAAGGAAATTATTGTTGATGATTTACCAAAGGGATTACCTATGGTGAAAAGTATTTCTCATCAAATTTATTTAATTCCTAGATCAAGCTTACCTAACAATGCACCTTATAGGGTGACTCTTGCAGAGAGTGAAGAGTTGAACCAATAAGTACAAGAGCTGCTAGATAGAGGATTGATTAGAGAAAGTTTAAGCCCATGTGTAGTGCCAGTAACATTGACTCCAAAGAAAAAAKGAGAGTGGTGGATGTACAYGGATTCACGAGCCATAAATYRAATCACCATCAAGTACCGATTTCCTTTGCCAAGGATGGAAGATATTATGGACTATTTAAGTGGGGTTGCATACTTCACAAATATTTATTTGAAGAGTGGTTATCATCAAATCCGAATAAGGGAAGGTTATGAGTCGAAAAAATCCTTTAATACTAAAGATGGATTGTTTGAATGGTTAGTTATTCCATTTGGGATAACTATTGCTCCCAGTACATTTATAAGGCTTATGAATGAAGTCTTGAAACCATTACTGGGAAAGTTTGTTGTAGTGTACTTGGATGACATTTTACTTTTCAGCAGGGATAAGGAAGAACACTTGAAGCATGTGAGACAACTGTTACAATGATTGCAAGAGGAAAGGTTGTTGATTAACCTGAAGAAATGCACATTTCTACACACATAATTAGTTTACTTCGGATTTGTGGTTTCCAAGGAAGGATTGAAGATGGATTCCGAAAAGGTGAAAGATATTTCGGAATGGACAACACCACAATCCACTTTTGAGGTGATAATCTTCCATGGATTGGTGAGTTTCTATTTGAAGTTCATTAGAAACTTCAGTAAAATTTGTGCACCACTTACTAAATGCATGAAGAAAGGAAAATTTGAATGGACAACACCAACAATGAAGGAATTTTCATATTTGAAAAAGAAGGTGACAACGAAGCTTGTTTTGGCACTTCCAAACTTTGACAAAATAATTCAAGTTGATTATGATGCGAGCAGGACAACAATTGGAGAAGTTTTAAACCAAGAAGGGAGACCAATAACATTCTTCATTGAAAAGTTGAACGATGCTAAAAGAAAGTATTATGTGTATGATCGGGACTTTTATGTGATAGTGCAAGCTTTGAACAAGTGGAGACACTATTTGTTGCCTAAATAATTTGTCTTGTTTACTGATGACAAAGAATTGCAATACATCAATAGTGAAGGTAAGTTAAATAAAAAAAATTCTAAAAGGGTTGAATTTTGACAAGTTTTCACTTTTGTTCTGAATCATAGATTCAGAAAGTCAAATAAAGTGGTAGATGCCTTGAGTAAAAGAGTGTTACTACTTAACACTTTATCTGTGGAAGTGGTGAGTTTGGAAAGGATGAAGGAATTGTATGAAGAAGATGCATATTTTGGAGAAGCTTGGAAAGCTTACAAGATACCATTGAGTGTCAATATAACAATGTTCCTTGATTATCACATACAGGAAGGATTCTTGTTTAAAAATTAGTGGTTGTGCATTCCTCAAGGGTCAGTAATATTGAATCTTATCAAAGAACTGCATGGTGGAGGATTAGGTGGACATTTTGGCATAGATAAGACCTCTGCGTTGGTAAAAGAAATGTATTTTTGGCCTAGCATCAAGAAGGATGTTAGAAAGTTTGTTGAATGTTGTATAATTTTCAAAGTAGTGTTGGAATATTGAGAGCGGGGGGAATCAGTATGACCACTTTATACTACTTTTAAACACGATATATATTCTTTCACTTTATCAACAATGTTCAACAATTTATCATCAATGTATCATCTATGATTGCATTCAATATATATATATATATATATATATATATATATATATATATATATATAAATAGGGGTTTTAGCCTCCTTCTTGTTGCAGATGGAGAATTGGGAAGCTGGTGCTTCCTATGAATGAATTCTTGACATATATAAGAAAGCATTCTGTGGTTTTATCCCATTTGGGTTTCCATGTAAATAATGGTGTAATGTGTTCTTGATGTGATGATGCTTATGATTACATGATTATGATATATATATCATAATCATGTAATCATAAGCATCATCACATCAAGAACACATTACACTAGTATTTACATGGAAACCCAAATGGGATAAAACCACAAAATGATTTCTTATATATGTCAAGAATTCATTCATAGGAAGCACCAGCTTCCCAATTCTCCATCTGCAACTGGAAGGAGGCTACAAAACCCTATTTACAGGCTCTAACCTAAAGGAAGCTACAACTCCCTGAATTCTCTGGCTCCAACCAGAAGGAGGCTAAAACCCCCTCGGTCCTCCGGCTCCAACCACCTAGTTCTTAGGCTCCAACATGAAGGAAGCTCCAACTCCTTGATTCTACGACTCCAACTGGAAGGAGGCTACAACCCCATTTTGAAATATAAGTGTAGACCAACTATTATTACCACAATCACTTCCACTATCACTACCACTGTCACTGTCACTACTACTATCAAATCAATCTATAACATGTCACTATATCCAACTGTCACATCAACCTGTCACTGTATCCAACCTGTCACATCAACCTATCACTGATCAACTTGTCCAACCTATCACTGTCATTGATACTCAACCAGATCCTCTCACATGGATGACACACCAAGGACACCTTTCAACTAGATGTCCAACATCACCAACAAATGCCTCTACCAAGCATGTACCAGGATCACCAATATAACATCACAATATATGTGTCTCAACCATGTACCAAAGAATGTACCAAACCATCAACATTTACCATGATACCAAGCATAAACTATGTACCACAACCTATACCAAAACAAGTGCATCAACCATGCACCAACACCTGTACCATACCATGTGCCAACCATTCACGTTAACCATTTACATCAACCTATACCATAACCATGTACATCAACCTGTAACACAACCAGTGCATCAACCATGCACCAAACCTCCACCAATATGCCAATATCACCAAGATGTCCCTCAAGCACTATGCCAACATAAAGTGTCCAACATGCACCTCAAGCATGTGCTAAACCAAGAACCTGGCTATGCCTCAACAATTATTATATAAATATCAATAAGACATGCATCTAATCATGTACCTCAAACCATATGCCTCAACCATATACCATATCACTCATGATATGTCTCAATCATGCCATACAACAAAACATCATCAACATGTAACCCTAAAAACATGCAGATAAACATAGATGTAACTCTGTAAAAAACCTGGTGTATATGATCACATACTGGCATACCTTCCTCAACTTCAACAACAAGAGAATATCATCTTCATCAAACTTTACCTTAGTCTTACGGGATTAGTTTTTGGATCAGTCACAAACCCTAACTTTAAACAAGCATAAATCCATACTTTTAATGAATAAATGTATCAAAATTGTACACAATATTCTTCAATATCTTCTCTACAATTCCTCCAGGTTTCACTTCTTGGAACCTCCCAAAAAAGGAGTTATAGAAAAATGGCAGACCTTGATGAATTCTATCTTATTCTAGAGACATAACATGTATAGCACACCACACATGGAATATTTGATATTTGGATATGAAAATAACACACAACATAATATGGATTTTACTCTATCCACTTCATTTGGTCTTATTGAATTTGGATAGTCTATGAAGAAGTTATGACCTTTCTACCCGGAACACCTGTTTGAGACTAGTTCTAGGACTAGCCCAAAACCCTATCTTCCACGGATTGTATCTCCCAAAATACAATGACCCAAAAGCTGAAATTTCTACCAAAGGTATCGTTCTATGTACTATCTATGTCCTCCAGGTTTCTCTATATGAATCATTTTAGAAACAAATTTATAGAGAAAATGGTAAGATGACCTGTAAATAACATACCTTAGAACATATCCTCACAAGAATTCATCCTCCCTTGCAATTTCAACCTTATTTACTTCATCTTCCCTCTGAAAAATGCCTCAGATATCCTTGGTTACCTCATATAAGAATCACTTGATCAATTAGATATATATTCAATGAACTTGTGTGTATATATGATGTGCTTATGAGATACTTCTTGAGGTGTATTTATACTTTTTATAAGTAACCTCTTTCCTTAACTTTAGGACCTCTTTCCTTAACTTTAGGGATTCTTTAACTTCCTTGTTACAACCACTTTACCCTTTCATTAGAGACTTGTAACCAACTAGGGGCTTCTTTACCATTCTTCTAGTCTTCCAACTTCACAAATACATGTCGCCCTAACCGTGAGGAACCACGTGGTGTTCAACATATCACCGGAAATGGAACGATGAGTACTACCCATATATGAGTGTCCTACCTGCATTTACACTATCCTTCATGTCTACTTTATACCACTTTTAACCACAATATATATTCTTTCACTTTATCAACAATGTTCAACAATTTATCATCAATGTATCATATATGATTGCATTCAATANTAAGCATGTACTCATAAGCAACATCATATCAAGAACACAGTACACTAGTATTTACATGGAAACCCAAATTGGAGAAAACCATAGAATGATTTCCTATATATATCAAGAATTCATTCATAGGAAGCACCAACTTCCCAATTCTCCAGTTGCAAGTGGAAGGAGGATACAACCCACTATTTATAGGCTCCATCATAAAGGAAGCTACAACTCCATAAATTATTTGGCTCCAACCAAAATGAGGCAACAACCCCCTGGATTCTCTGCCTCCAATAGGAAGGTGGCTACAACCACCTAGTTCTCAGGATCCAATTTGAAGGAAGCTCCAACTCCCTTATTCTCTGGCTCCAACCGAAAGGAGGCTACAACCTTCTTTCCTTGCCCCGTCCCGTCGCATTGAAATATAAGTGTAGACCAACTCTCACTACCACAATCACTCCCACTGCCACTGCCATTTTCATTGTCACTACCATTGTCACATCAACCTGTAACATGTCACTGTATTCAACCTATCACTGATCAACCTTTCCAACTTGTCACTGCCACCGATACTCAACCAGATTGTCTCACATTGATCATACACCAAGGAAACCTCTTAACTAGATTTCCAACATCACCAACACATGCCTCTACCAAGCATGTACCAATATCACCAATATACGATCACAAGGTATGTGTATCAACCATGTACCACAACCTGTAACACAACAAGTGCATCAACCATGCACCAAAACCTGTACCATACCATGTGAAAACCATGCACGTCAACCACGTACATCAACTTGTACCATAACCATGTACATCAACCTGTAACACAACCAGTGCATCAACCATGCACCAAACCTCCACCAATATGCCAATATCACCAATATGTGTCTCAAGCACTATGCCAACATCAAGTTTCCAACATGCACCTCAATCATGTGCTACACCAAGAACCAAGCTATGCCTTAACAATTATTATACCAATATCAACAAGACACGCATCCAATCATGTATCTCAAGCCATGTGCCTCAACCATATACCATATCACTCATGATATGTCTCAATCATGCCATACACTATGACATCATCAACATGTAACCCTAAAAACATGCATATAAAAATACATGTAACTCTATAATAGACCTGGTGTATGTGATCACAGACCTGTGGACCTTTCTCAACTTCACCAACAAGATAATAACTTCTTCATCAAACTTTATCTTAGGCTCAGGAGACTAGTTTTTGGATCAGTCACAAACCCTAACTTCAAACAAGAATAACTCCAAACATGTAATGAATAAAGGTCTGAACATTGTATACAATATTATTCAATATCTTCTCTACAATTTCTCCAGGTTTCACTGCTTGGAACCTCCTAGAAAAGGAGTTATAGGAAAAATGGAAAATCTTGTTTAATTCTAGCTTATTCTAGAGACTGAATTTGTAGAGAACACAAAACACGGAATATTTGATATCTGGATATAAAAATCACACAAAACATACTAAGGATTGTAATATATCCAATTCATTTGGTCTCACTGAATTTGGATCTTCTATAAATAGGTTATGACCTTTTTACAAAGGAACACATGTTTGAGACTAGTTTTAGGACTAGCCCAAAACCTTATCTTCCACAAGTCTATCTCCCAAAATACAACAACCTAGAAGTTGAAATTTATACCAAAGGTACCGTTCTATGTCCTATCAATGTCCTCTAGTTGTTGCTATCTAAATAATTCTAGAAAAAAATTTATAGCTAAAATGGGAAGATGACTTGTAAATAACATACCTGAGAACACATCCTCACAAGACTTCATCCCCCCTTGCAATTTAGACCTTATTTACTTCATATTACCTCTGAAAAACACCTCAGATATCCTTTTTTACCTCATATAAGAATCACTTGATCAATTAGATAGATATTCAATGAACTTGTGTGTATATATCATGTACTTATGAGAGACTTCTTGAGGTGTATTTATACTTTTTCTAGGTAACCTCTTTCCTTAACTTTAGGACCTATTTCCTTAACTTTAGGGTTTCTTTGACTTTCTTGTTACAACCACTTTACTGTTTCATTAAAGACTTGTAGCCAAATAGGGGATTCTTGACCATTCTTCGGGGCTTCCAACTTCACAAAGACATATCTCCCTAACTGTGAGGAACCACATGGTGTTCCACATATCACCAAAAATGGAACAACAAGTACTATCCATATATGAGTGTCCTACCTGCATTTACAATTTCCTTCATGTCCAAAAAAGCATTCAAATTTGGGTACAATAACCACACCTATGGGATTCATGTAGATTTCATCAAATGTATCCATCACATATGTTTAAATCAACTAACTCACAATCAATATCGATTATACAGATGATAACCAATTGTCCAACGATCTCATCCACATCTATGTGGCTTCTAGACTTCTCCAAGGGTTGACATAAATCTCTAAGGGTTGACATCAATCTCCAATATCACTCTCCAAGGGTTGAAATCAATGACAACCAACTGTCCAAACCAGCTGTCCAACAAGTAGCAAAGGGAAAAGTCAAAATATGAGACTATATACTCCATTTCTCGTACCCGAAGGACCTTGGGAAGATGTGAGCATGGATTTTGTTTTGGGGCTACCTAGGAAACAAAGGAAGCACGATTTTGTGATGGTTATATTAGATTGGTTTTCAAAGATGGCACATTTCATAGTGTGCAAGAAGACAAGTGATGCAACTGAATTCATTGTTTTATTCTTCAAAGAAGTTGTGAGACTTCATGGTTTTCCAAGGAGTATTACTTCAGACTGAGACACGATATTTGTTGGTCACTTTTGGAGGAAACTTTGGAGGAAAATGGGATCCAAGATATTGTATAGTTCAACCTATTATCCCCATTTTGTGGATAACTAAGGAGATGATGTCTCGAGGCCCTTAGGTTGCAGATATGGAGTGTTGAGAGACTATATAACCAACAATACCCTTTTCACAGATGGAAACCCACTCACCATAACAGATGGTCAGAGATTTGTAGATGGCATCCACCACATCAGCTGGCTTCTGGAAGGAAGTGGGCCTTGTTCCATGAGGTACAAGCCAGTATTATGGTGAGAATCATTTCAATATTCAATCCATTTGATTATGTTGTATCTTAGATTTCTCTAGACTTCACGATATGTGCTTGGACATTATGCCTTTTTCCCTACTTCAACTTGGTGTTTGACATTGTTCAGTACTAAGTGGTTTTCCTTGGAGATGGGTTTGCTACTGGGAACTCCCTTAATGATTCATTGTACCATTCCTGACCATACTTACCACTTTTCATCATTATTCACCTCCATTTCCTTATCTCTAGGGATTTTAGGGTATATTGACCTAAAAGGGGTTGTCCCTCATTCTATGGGAAGAAGGGGCTAAAGGCCCAGAGGGGTTGTGTTGGGTAAAAGATAAAATCCTTATATAAACCTTCCATATGCTTCGCCCAGGGATCACCCAAGAAAGCAATGAAAATCTTAAATTTGAATAAATGGGACTCACAATATAATAAATAATGCTTAAAAGGTTAAGTTGAAGGATAGGAGGTCTCATCACGAGCCGACCTATCACATCCATATATATCTAGTGGTATGAAATTGTCATAATATTGTCACCAAACCATAGCAATGGCTCTTAGTTGCATGGTTGATAGAAAGGGGGTCTCATCACGAGCCAACCTTCTCATTTCCACTAGGTGTTTGTGGGTGACATTTCCATCATCGGTCACCACGCCAAGGCAGTGACCTTCAATCTCTCCTTATGCTATTATGAAAGAAAATACAAAGAAATAAAGATAAAAGGAAATTGATGGGCTTGGAAAAAGTGCATTGTGGACAAAGGTACCACACACCCTCTACAAAGGAACTCATGAATGAGACACTACGACCCCTTGTATGTCATGATCCCTATGCCCATTGAGTCTTGACCCCTACCACTTCATCCACTCTACATGGATTAGAGAGGGATTTCTTTGATGCTCTCATTGCCCTAGGGAAAGACTTACCCAATATGACACCTCGACAACCCTCCCACATTTAATCTTGACAAGTCGCATAGTGTCTTTGCATTGTTAATATTTGTCATTTTTAATATTATGCAACTTCCATATTCATATCAACAAGAATTCTTCATTAATCTTTGTCAAATAATATGAAAATAAAATTAATATAATTAATTCGAATACTTCAAAGTTTATACAACATACCTTAAATTTCAAAAAAAATACACCTATGTCATACGTCTTCCAAATTGAAGGGTTGAGATAGTTGTCTATTACTATTACTCTAAGAGTTTATTCATTTATCTTTTTTTAAGGTTCATTTATAAGTTGTTATTAATGCTTCTGATGATGATGATGTTAACCATTGTTTACTGAGATTCACTCTGTCAAATATTAAGAAAACTATTATCGTATGTGGGTAGTATTTTTGAAATTTTATATTTAATTTGAATGATTTTAGATATGGATTTGGAGAGGAGATTGTTAAGATTGATGTGGATAAAATTTTGACTAGCTAAAGTGGTGGGTAACAGTCACATTAACTAAAATCAAAGCATGCATGTACATATAATGGGAAGAAATCATGTCATCATTGTGAATATAGGAAAAGTTGAAGAGTATGTATATAATCATAAGTATCATCATGTACAAAATGTGGAATATAATATACAAAATCAGGCTCCCTAGCCCCTAATAATACATATATAGCTAGTAGTACAAAATAGATGCATCTAGGACTCAGAACTTGGGTCATCATGGGTCTCATGGTATCACATGATGGCATTCACCACCCGTCAGAAGAGCCATACCCAGGCTCATGGTACTCCAACCACCTATATTTGAATGCGCTCTAGAAGGTCCTCTATCTATGTCGTTGGAATATGGCATGTCAACCCCTCCAGGTTCCTCTACATTGTCTGTAACACCCTTTTGTCCTCTCCCATGGACTATTCCTTTTCTCTACCCCTGTTCCAATGCCTCAAGTAACCCTTTGGTCATACTAGTCCAATACATGTGTGATTAGACCATTTTTTTAGTCGTATTCCGCACCAAAAAGAATTTTTTACCTCTTGCATTTTGTTATCATCTTAAAATTGATAAAAATTAAATAACTTGAAATTTTAAAAATGTTTAACTAATCAATGTATCCCCTTGCATCATCCAGGGGTAGCGGTAATTTTAGATCCCACTGGAAGTTCTATCTAGTTTATGGATAGTCATCGATGAATATAATATAGTGGGACCACCAATTGAAGAAACCATCATAGAATGTGATAATCACACACCCACCCCCAATTCTATGCATCGGATCTTCCCATTAGACCATCCTGGGATTCTGTATCCCAAGAGGGGAGAGTGAGATATGCATATGCATCATTCTAACTTGCTCAAGAAAAAAAGTACATGATATTCTTATGTATCCAAAGTTCTTTTGTTGCCCCATTTTTCACTTTGTCAAATGGGCCTTCATATTTTCCAAGAGTCTTGTGCATCAATCAAATACTATAGGTCGCAAGCACTCAACCCCATAATACATCTGTGGATGTGAGGCTAAGTGAGGTGTCGTGGAAATAGCTACTCTTGATATCATTCAGAGGATGATCTTTAGACTCAGGTCTTCTATACTATTTATGGGAACTTGGGAGCTAATTTTTTGAGTTCCCGCAGAGCAATAAATGTTGATGTTGTTAGAATAATGAGAGGGGGTGGGTGAATCAATATGATTACTTTATTACCACTTTTAACCACAATGTTTATTCTTTAAATTATTAGTATTCAATAGTTTAACATTAGCATTTAATGTATCATCATCATTATAAATAAACCGTGAACAATAAGCAACCACAAATGCATAATACACCTGAATTTTACGTGGAAACCCAATACGGAATAAAACCATGGAATGCTTTTCTTATATGTCAGAAGAAATACATTCATAGGAATTACCAACTTCCTTATTTTTAAGCTACAAGTGGAAGGAGGCTCCAACACCCTAGTTTTCAAGCTCCAACCTGAAGGAAGCTCCAAATCCCCAATTCTCTGGCACCAACTGGAAGGAGGCTACAATCCCCTTTACTTGCCCTATCAAACCACCCATATATATAAATGTAGAAAACCTATCACTACCATTGAATCAATCAACATGTTATTGATCTGGCATTGTCACTGGCACAACCTGCAACTATTGTTATACTTCATCAATTGTTACCACTCAAACCCTTATGTGTCAAACTCTCATACCAAGGTCCACAACAATGTCTTCCAAATAAAATAGTCATGAACTACTAAGACATTTCTATGATGGACTACTGTAGAATATAGACACTAACATACACAGTAAAAAAAACCTCTCAAACTGTAGCTGACATGATGTATTTTCTATTATGAAATTCATTTTTCCCAACAAATCTACACGTTGTGCTCTGTAGACTCACGTTTGTCTGCACTCTATCCCACTGTGGATCGCAGATGTCCACGCCCTACTTCCTCTGCAACTCACAGATTTCTTTGCTTCTCTTTGTGCCCATGTTTTCCTCAATAAACACTGTGTATGTTCACGCTTCTCCAATTATACAACTCATGGATGTTCGTGCTCTTCCTTCACTACAAATCGTGGATAACCTCAGGAAAAACCTATAAAAATAAGATTAACTTCATCCCTTCAACTCCAGAAACTTCTCTCTTCACTAAACTGTGTTTCCTCAAGCTCACTTCTTCAAATATGTCAATAGTACCTACCCATAACAATTTATAACATAGATATTCAATGTGCTCAATAGGTGTTAATAAGAGTCTCATGAAGTCTTATTTATAATTTCCAAGTGACTTCCTTTAGGGGCTAGCTTGTTACTATCTTACCCATTTTCTTTACCCACACTCTCTTGTTGCAACCACTTTACCCTTAATTAAATTGTTGTTGCAACTAATTTACCCTTAATAAATGTTGAAATATTGTAACTTCGAAGAATATTCTACCTGAGAGAAAGTTGAATAATATTATTATATTATATTTAATTAGGCCCTATTGTGCCTTAGTAAAAGTCGGCCCTATTGTGCTTTGAAAATTAATTGTAAATTAAGAGGGTAAAGTGACAGGTCGGTCCAGACCTAATTATAAGCTATCCAGAGCACTATTTATAAGAGAGGCCAATACCTCATTTGGACACACACACACACACCACCTAGCTCTGCATTGCACAAGTCTTGGAGGAGAAATGGTTGCAACTGGGGGTGACGTCAAGGAGGGTTTCTGGTCTATCTCTTGGTATTTCTTGGTCATGTGGTGCGCTACTCTTCATAGTGAAGGAGTAGAGGATGATCTTTTGTTCAGTATTTGGTCTATCTGTATTGAGGAAGTTTTTGCTAGTTTTTCTCCCCCATGAGGGTTTCCCAGGATAATCTATGTGTCTCTAGTGTTTATGTGATTGTCTCTCTTTCAACGATCTTATTATGCATTTAATGTGATAAATTATTATAATAATAAAGAAGAAATGTAACTACTAGTTATATAAGTAAAAATTCAACATGGTATCAGAGCATGCCTAAAAGAGACCAACTCATAGTTTATAAGGAGTGTCTAGCTTCAAGGCACCCTCTCCAAGATTCATTTTTCAATGTTGTAGCTGTTGCAGAATTAGGGTATCTACATAAACCCTAAGCGTGGCGTTTTCCTTGTTTGAGGGGGAAGTTGGAGAAAGTAACCACACCTAGGAACTCACCCTAAGAGGGCGCATCTAGTCCTTGGATCAGAATTATGAAATTTGAAGTTTAAGAAATTAGGGTTTCCTCATAAAACCCTAAGTTGCAGTTGCAGTTGCAGTTGCAGTACCAATTGTAGTTGTAGTACCAGTTGCAGTTGCAGTATCAGTTGCAATTGCCGTGTCAATTCCTTCATGGAAGTTGCAATACCAGTTGCAGTGAAAGTTTTTGTGAAGTGTTGGGACATATTTTTATTTTCCTAGTGCGCCTTACCCTAGCAAATCTCCAACTACCTTTAGATTACAAATTGCAGCACCTTTGAAGTTTTAAAGGTTTGTTTTTGCTTGTCATTGGTGTTGGATGGTTCCACTACCTGCCGATGTTGTCAAAGGTATGTACTTACATATATTTAAGCTGTATCATTATTTTAAAGGGTACTTGTAGGAGAAAGGATATTTTGTTTAAGAAATAATCATAGATCTAGAAGGATCTCAGATCTAGCACATTCAGAGGAACTATGCACCCCACGTTTGATTACTTTGATAAGCCTCTACTTGTTATGGAATTATTTTAATCTTATGAATATACAGATTTCATTTTGATCTATTGAAGTTATCATACTAACCATTGGTCAAAATTAAAGTCAAATTATTAGATTGATTAAAGTTGAGATTATAGATTTTATTCCGTAACTAAGATTTCTGTCAAGATAACATATTGTCTTAGGACAAAGGACAGATTGAAGAAAGTAATTTTCATCTTGAGTGAAGGAGACTCGGAAGAAAATTAACACACTCATTCTTGAGGACAAGACTCTAGGTTCCAGGCTTGATTGATTAAATTAATAAAATTCAAATTACACATATCAAGTTTGATAACTGCTAAGCACTATAGTTGTGATAGCAATATTTAAAAAAAATTATTATTGAATACTTGGTAGCATGTGAGCACTATTGAGATAAATGCTTACTGTAATCATTCACTAGATATAAATAACATCTCCTCTAGGAGAAACTTCCTGTTTTGTTTCTAGGTTACCATGGAGGAATGATTGATAACAACACTAGAAGAGTGTTTTTCTCATTCCTTATTATTGTATTTCTTACTTTTTACCCTTGTTTAAAGAAGGTCAAAAGTGATATCTCTAAAGGAACTACTATGACGATTGTTCTTTCTGTTGTTTTATTATTATTATAAAGAGTATTATTCTTGTATGTTGTTTCTCCCTTGTTGTTATTGTTCTAGGTAGATCACAAGTGATAACCCTGAGGAAGTTATAGTGACGGTTGCAGGAGGAAACATATTAGATGAGACATGGAGAAGACTATCCAAGTTGTATACATGATTGTATACATCCATGTACCAAAGAAGATGAAGAAGAAGCTACTTTTGAGATACAGAGTATCTCATATGGAGATTGATTGTAAGGAGCAGAAGGCTCCAAATATGACCGAACATTAGAATAGAACTCACATTAGACTTGGTCAATGGATAATGAAGCCGCCTTGACAGGAAGCAGAATTCATTTGAAGTCCAACTCAACTTTTCATATTCAGACTTGGTATTCAACACCAAGTATATCCTGTAGAGATTGTGAAGTTTTTGTATCTCAGAATAAATCAAGACTCAGAGTAAGCCTGATTTCATAATGGATCAAATGGGAAAAAGACACATCTTCCAGGACTGGCAGACAAATCCCATGAGTTAAGAAGACTAGATCATAGCTTCAGAGACCTCTAGGAGACACGAAATATCCTAAGAATATTCCCTTGTTTCAATGACAGAGGAGGAAGCCAGTCAAAAGGACTGGGATATGGATTTTTCCTTAAGACCGGAAGGGAAGTTAGTGGTGACTTCCAAGATTTATCTAACATATCAAGAATGTTGCAGATAATAGTATAAATACGTACAGATCATGATTTGTTTCTAGAGGATTCTCCCAGCAAAGGGAGAAGACTATGAAGAGAAACTTGCTCCAGTAATCGAAGAAATAGTTTTAGTGTTTGAGAAGACAGCTAGAAAAACCATGATTTTGATACAATATGAGATTCAGAGGGAGTAGTCTCTGTACTTGATATTGAGTTTCCTACATGAAAGAATAAAATCTACCTTCACTATCAACCACTCTTAGTTTCATATGAATCTATTTCCATGATACAATAGAGGAGATACTCTCAAAGTTCAACAGCTACAATGAGAATAGAGCAGTCATTCTCAGCTTCAGAGCAGCTGCAGGTGCAAAATCCAAGTCCCAAAGGAATAGTTGCAGAGAGAGTAGAGAACATACTCTCAGGAAGTGAGACAGATAGTTCTTTACAGAAAGCACATACAACTAGCACATGATTGTGCATATTAAGTTGCAGCTAAGCAAGTGTACCATGTTGGTACAATGATATGTGAAAATTTGGTTTCGAAGTACAGGACACAAAGACTCATGTTTGCAAATTGAAGCAAGCTCCAAGAGCTTGGTATGGCAGGATTGATATTTTTTTCTGATGAGATTCATCTTTACCAAGAGTAAAGTTAATTCCAAACTTTACTTCAAGATTGATATTGATGGACCAATTGTATTGCTGCTATATGTGGATGACTTATTCTTGACAGATGAAGAAATCTCATCACAGATTGTAAGAAGAATCTTGTCGCTGATTTGAAA
This sequence comes from Picea mariana, assembly GCA_032191745.1. Classification (NCBI taxonomy): domain Eukaryota; kingdom Viridiplantae; phylum Streptophyta; class Pinopsida; order Pinales; family Pinaceae; genus Picea; species Picea mariana. The sequence continues at coordinate 103,516 of JASDQU010738903.1, forward strand.
TGAAGGACCTAGGCCCAATGCATTATTTATTAGGTCTTGAAGTTTGGTAGAGCCCATAGAATATCTTCCTTAACCAAGGGTAGTACGCAGTTGAAATAATGAAGAATTTTGACATTTTGGAATGTAAAGCCATGGCCACACCCATGGAGACGAATTTGAAGCTCTTGGTTGATACTTTGTGAGAGTTAGTTTATGCTACTTTATACAGACAAATTATTGGTTCGTTGATGTATCTGACGAATACGAGGACAGATATATTCTTTGTTGTGAACACCTTGAGTCTGTATCTGGTGGATCCCAGACATGTTCACCTTGTACCTACAAAGCATGTGATGAGATACCTTAAGGGTACGTTGGATTATGGTCTCTGTTATACTGGATATCATGACTTCGGATTGTATGGACGGATATACTGATTCAGATTAGGCTGGAAGTGCTTTAGAAAGAAAAATCACTTCAGGATGTTGTTTTAGTTTGGAGTCATCCATGACTTCATGGAAAAGCAGGAAGCAATCCATTATTACTCTCAGCACAGCAGAAGCAGAGTACATTGTAGCATTTTTCGCCAGTTGTGAAGGCATATGGATTCGAAAGTTGTTGATAGGTCTATTCGATTTGGAGATGGAAGCTACCATGATTCTATGTGATAACCAAAGTTGCATAAATATGACAGAGAACCCAGTGTTCCATGATAAGACGAAGCACATAGAGATCTAGTATCAATACATGTGTGACATGGTGTAAAAGGGAGTTGTAAAGCTCCAATATGTTGGCACAGATGAGTAGGTTGTAGATGTGTTGACTAAGAATCTGTCTCGTGTGAATTTTGAGTACTTACAAGACAATCTTGGTGTATTCCAAAAGGACCTCCCTCAAAAGGGGGAGTGATGATGATGATACTATGGTATCCTGACCAATAGCGGGTAGCTTAGTTAGTATTTTATATCCTACGAGACTGATCATCCCTGGGCATATCCCGAAGGTCCGGTAAGGATGATCTGTCAAAGTACCTGTACATGTATATGCCAATTGTGATCAGTAGTGGTAGCTCAGTTAGGATTTTATATCCTAGGGAATCTTATGATTCTTGGGAAAATCCCAAAGGTTCGATAAGGATGGTATGTCAGAGTACCACATGGTAGCTCAGTTAGGATTATATATTCTAGGGAATCTTATGATTCCTAGGAAAATATCGAAGGTCTGGTAAGGACATTATGTCAGAGTACCACAAATGTTTTTGTTGATGCACTTGCCTCATTATGTTGCCACATATAGATGGTGATGTTCCAACTTCGTGTTTTTGATGATGTTATTCTATCTTCATGTTGTTGATGATGTTTTTGTTCCAACTTCATGTTGTTGTTGTTGATGTTGATGTTCCAACTTCATGTTTTTTATGATGTTGTTCCAGCTTCGTTCCATTGACGTTGTTGTTCCAACTTCATGCTATTGATGTTGATGCTGATGTTGATGATTATGTTACTCCAGCTCCATGTTGCATATGATGGTGATGTTAATGATGAGAAAAACTTTCGATGACCTATAGATATGCCTGATAGTGTTCCCGATGCCGATGTATTGATTCTAATCAATTGTTATTAATTTTGTTAGTAGAATACTGTTCTTTTTAAGGGGGAGTGTTGAAATTTTGTAACTTCGAAGAATATTCTACCTGAGAGAAAGTTGAATAATATTATTATATTATATTTAATTAGGCCCTATTATGCCTTAGTAAAAGTTGGCCCTATTGTGCCTTGACAGTTAATTGTAAATTAAGAGGGTAAAGTGACAGGTCGGCCCAGACCTAATTATAGGATGTCCATACCACTATTTATAAGAGAGGCTAGTATGTCATTTGGACACACACACCACATAGCTCTGCAGTGCGCAAGTCTTGGAGGAGAAACTATTGCAACTAGCAGTGACGTCAAGGAGGGTTTTTGGTCTATATCTTGGTATTTCTTGGTCAAGTGGTGTGCTACTCTTCCTAGTGAAGGAGTAGAGGAGGATCTTATGTTCAGTCTTTGGTCTATCTATATTGAGGAAGTTTTTGTTGGGTTTTCTCCCCTATGATGGTTTCCCAGGATAATTTGTGTGTCTCTATTGTTTATGTGATTGTCTCTCTTTCAGCAATCTTATTATGCAGCTAATGTGATAAATGATTATAATAATAAATAATAACCATAACTACTAGTTTTATAAGTAAAGACTTCAACAATAAATGACATGTAACTTATTTTTGACCTTCTACGGGCTTCTAGATCATTCTTCGAGGTCCTGCAACTTCACAAGGCCATAACTCCTCAATCGTGAGGAACCACGTGGCATACCACATATAATTAGAAATCGCATTATACATATTTTCCATCCCTGGATGAGTTACATGCATTTACATTGTCCTTCATGTCCTTTTTCCTCAATTAATTGTGGGTTTCATAACCATACCTTCAGAGTTTTCTGGCTTCTTCAAGGGTTGACATCAATGACAACCAGTTTTTCAACAATCTCCCCCTTTGGCATTGATGGAAACACTCTGATGCAACACCTCAACATCGATGGAATGGAAATGCATATGCACATGATTATACCCCCCCTATGATCATCTATTCCTCTGTCTTTATACCTTTGATCTTTCTCTTTGTTTCCCTGCATCTCCTCATTCTCTCCCCTTTTGACATCAATGGAAAAGGGTAACTTTCCTTGGGGCTACTCCCCCTGTCTGAATTATCCTTGCGATTGCTTCCCCTGTCTGCACTCTTCTTGGGGATGCTCCCCTTGTATTCACTCTCCTTGGGGCTGATCCCTCTTTCTGCACTCTCCTTGGGGTTGCTCCCCATGTCTGCAAGCTTTGAATCATTCTGCTAACTTTTTCTCGTCATGGTGCTTCCTCGTGTAAATCATTGACATATATGAAAAAAAATTAAAAAATTCTTGACTTTGAGTCTTCATGACTTGTCATTTTTATTTCTTCTCTTGCCCTATCATGTTGTGCTTGATGTTGTGAATTTCACTATGGGGTAGAAACAAATCCAAGTATTTGTCGAAGATACTCAAAACTTTCCCTCAGAAGAGGTTTGGTGAAGATATCTGTAATATGCTATTTTTTCCCAATGTACTCTAGCTTGATGTTCTTCTCTGTATCATGTTCCCGTAGAAAGTAATACTTGATTGGAATGTGTTTTTTCTTGGAATGCATCACTAGATTCTTTGAGATACTGATAACATTGGTGTTATCACAAAATATCAGAATGGGCTCTTCACAGTTCACTTGTATATCATGTAAAGTTTATTTCATCGAGAGGACCTGAGTACAACATGTTGTTGTTGCAATATATTATGCTTCTACTGTAGAAAATGATACAGATGACGGATTCTTCCTTAACCAGGATACCAGACACTCACCCAAATAGAAATTTGATCCACTTGTACTTCTTCTATCGACAATGCTTCTAGCCCAATCTGCATCTGTATAAGCAACTAGAGATAGTTCATTTTCTTTGGGATACCATAACCCATAGTCTTATATTGATTTGAGATATTTGAATATTCCCTTTACTTCCATAACATGTGTTTCCTTTGGTGTTTCTTGAAATCTTGCTACCTATCCAACTACTTGCATCACATTCGTTCTTGATGACGTCACATAGAGTAAGCTTCCAATCATTGATATGTAGAACCACTTATCTTCATCCTTGGATTCATCTTATTTTCTCAACTTGCAACTAGTTTTCATAGGATGTTGGATGCAAGCCTAGCCAAGAAGAAAGGATATTTTTGGAGGAAAATCATGCAAGAGGGAAAAGGCAGCTGGAAGCAAAAGCAACACATGTAAGAGAAGCAGGCTAAGCGCGCATGCAAGAAATACCTAACGATGCTAGGGTTAGGGTTTTTGTAATGCAGTGTAATGGTTGGTGAGCTGAGGATATAAATAAGTAGTACTTATATGCCAGTGGGGAGAGGGATAGAGAGGACACACACACACACACAC
>JASDQU010738903.1:114883-141819 GCA_032191745.1 Picea mariana
AGTGTTTTCAACTTCATGAGTTAGCAATACTCACATCATTTCAGCTGTTAGCATAATCATTTCTATGTTATATAACATGTATGTGCATTCACTCAATGCATTCAATAATTCCACTTGTAACATTTTTAATAGCTCCAAAACTGATCTTGAAATTGTAACAACGACAATCCAATCACCTTTAGCTAGTATTCACATTAAATATAATGCATCTATCCATCATTACGTCTTTTCATTACCATAGAATTTTTATAATGCAACAATTTATTACTAATTAAAATAACAATCAATGTGCCAATACCCATGGCCACATCTACACAATGCATCCATGCATTGACTACATAATACCACATAACTATGTTATGCATTCCACCATGATGAGTTGGAAGGTCTGGCCAACGACTCAACACATCATCCACACACTTCCTACTGCGTGCCTAACTATTTGGTTACCTTCCTTTTCCACCCAAACACAACACCAAGAATATAATCCTTAAGTGCTCTTCAGTGTTGGCAAAGAGGTTGAAATCCAAACATTAGATATACAATAGATACCATTGAGCACTCATATAGAGCTATAGCCTTTCCATATCCAACCATATGATGGTCTCACACATTACTAGATCTATGGATATTCATTGTTATAGAAGTAGTATGCCTCCTGAATTAACCCGGTTATGATCCCATAATCAATCATAACATAATATGTAACCAAAAATTTATCTAAATTCATTCTAGCATCAACAATATTTACATACTCTAGGCCTTTGGCCATTACATATCAATTTAAATATTGAAATTATCTAAGGGAATTCTTACCTCAATCCCCTTCAACAAGTATGCATCAACAAAAACTAAATGCATACCTCCCTGGTTGTTATCAACCTACTTGTTGCTATCTGACCAACTGATATTTGTAGAAGCTCACAGACTTCTCCCTTCATCATTTTGATCACAATTCCTTCCACCCTCATGGGCCTTCGCCTCGATGGAAATCATAAGCAACAACAACATCCACATATTTAACCCTGTTGTATCATTTTTCCTGAATACATAATCCATCATTAGTCACACTCAAACATTATTTCATAATAATAGACTATTCTAAGTTCACAAGCATGTGCAATTACACATCCATATGCACCAAGCATTTACTATCAACATGCCTATTAATGCATAGGTATTTTAACTTCATTGTATTCCTCATGCACTCTAGTGCATTTTTGTTTTAATTCACTTATTTATTTATCTATTTATGTTGTAGTTGGTTGTCCTTGAACTCCTTCAGATCCTTGCTGCCTTGTGTGCTCCCATTATGTTCATTTGCACTATGGTTCCCTGCTTTGAACACTTTCCAGCCAAGTTCCACTTGGTCATTCTACAATCCAACCAAGGTGTTCTATTTTCAGCAGCCTCTCCTAGGAAGTCATATCCAACTTTACCTTTATGAAACATTCCAGCTCCCTGGACTGAAGTAGCTCAAATATTCCATCACTCTACTACAACTTTCTTGAATCAAATACTATTACTCCTTAGTTTTCCATTAGGTTACTTCATTAACCTTTCCCTGTGAAACCATACCTTTCACACTTAATACCATTCCCAATGGAAGTCCATTTTCACTCAATGACACTTTTGTTAAATTTTTAAATTGAAAAGTACCTAGGCAAGTTTTTCTTATCCCTAGGTGCCTAAGGGGTGAGAAAGTTCCTAAAGTGGGCCCTAGTCATTTAATTTGTGAGATACAAATTAAAAGGTGACTTTATGACTATAGTGAGGGTGAGTGAACATACATTAAATCTCATCCACCCATCTAATCTAATCTCAGCCATTGGATTAGAAAACTCCTCACCTACCTCATGAGGTCGATTAGGGTATGGGGAGCGCATCTTTGAGAGGTTGTTCATTCAATTTTTTTTGGAGAGCAAGAGAAGGAGAGAGGTCGAGCTAAGAGAAGAGGCATCATTTGTAGAAGAGGCATGCATCCCAAGGAAACTAGAGGGCACAGTTTTCAAGGCAACAGACAACAAGGAGAAACAGGCTATACAGTATGGATTTGAAGAGGCCATACAACCATTAATGAGAAAAAAAATCGAGGAGGACAACAACAAGCTTTTCTGAGAGTATTGACACACATTCCAAGGCTGTCGTACAGTGTTTTTAGGCACAAAAATCGAGGAGGGTGCCGGGCACATTTTTCTGGGCAAGAAAAATTTGTATAGTTCGTATGGACCTGCACAAAAATCAAGGGCCATACTGTCATAAATTATGGGCACAATTTTCAAGGTATTTGGCATGTTTTTCAAGGAATTTCACTGCTGGGTATTTCCATACAATTGCAATAGAGGTTTGGCATGCAAAACAAGGATAGTCCGTACAACATTTATTGTTGGGACAACCGTATAGTTGTATGGATTTTTGGTTCAGAAGTCGAGGAGCAATCTCCGAGACTGTTCAGATAAGTTTGTGTAAATTTCTGAAGATGAATATGTTGTAAGAAAATTTCTCAAAAGCCCATAAATAATAAAAATCCCTCTCTCACTGGTTTCCCCCTTGTGGGTTTTTCCAGGGTCGATGTTAGACTGAAAATATATGTGTCGATAATTAATTGATTTTTTATGTGTTGCTGATATTTTATTTCTACGTTAAAAACGCAGTTTAGAATCCTCATGTTTCAGTTCTGAAATTAATTTTCTGCTGAGTTTTATTTGCTGAAATAAAACTGGGTTAGGGCATTAAACTTTGGCTGAAAAATGAGCGATACTGAAACTGGGTTGGGTTCTGAAAATTTACATGGTATCAGAGCTGAGTTGAAAAGAAGCAGAGATTTTAGTAGTTAGAAAGTTGGGACAACAGTCACTTCATAGGGAAGATTTTTAAATTTATTATTTTCAACAGAAAAGGGTCAATGGATACAAGTTTGAGAGTTGAGGACAGACTTGATGGGGCAACAAATTTTGGTTCTTGGAACGAGAGGATGATCTTGCTTTTGCAAGAAAACGAGTTGTGTGACATTGTGGAAAATACCACAACTCATCCTGTTGTGGTACCTACTGATGCTACTCTTCTTGCGGCTTACACTAAGAAGAGTTCAAGGCTAAGAGGATTATTCTTGATGCCATCAAGGATCATTTGATTCCTCACTTGACAGGGAAAACACATGCCTATGAGATGTGGGAGTCTTTGACTAAATTGTACCAGAGTACAAATGAGAACCGGAAAATGGTTTTGAGGGAAAAACTAAAGAGCATAAAAATGACCAAGGATGAAAATGTGGTCACATACCTTACTAGATTGGCACAAGTGAGAGATGAGCTTGGAGCTATGGGGGAGGCCATAGTTGATGGTGAGCTTGTGAGAACAACATTGAATGGAGTTTCCAAACAATGGGTTGTTTTTGTTGAGGGCATTGTTTCTAAGGAGAAGCTTCCCGATTGGGAACGTCTTTGGGATGACTTTGTTGAGGAGGAGACCCAGAGAGGTTATGTACATGGCAGTTCATCCACTGATCATGATGAGGAGAATGTGGCTCTTGCTACCACTAGCAATTAGAAGTTCATAAAGGGTCCAAAGGGAGGAAACAAGCCCAAGGGTGAAGGGAAGAAAGACATGAGCAAATTCAAGTGCTTTGCATGCCATAAATTTGGGCACTATGCAGGTCAGTGTCCTAACAAGAAGAAGAAACAAACAACATATTCAACAACGGTGGAAGATATTTACACCAAGTTTGACAAGGAGTTTTCCTTGGTTGTGTGTCTATCCATAAGGACCACTCATTCAGATACTTGGTATATTGACAATGGTTCCCCTCGCCATATGACAGGGGTTCATGAGCACTTGATAGACCTCACACAGATTGGAGATGTTGAGGTAGTGCTTGGTGATGACCAGGAGGTCAAGGCATTTGGTTGTGGGACTGTATCATTTCAGAGGGAGTCTTTGCCTCCCATGTCTTTGACATAGGTTCTATATGTTTCGAGGCTGAAGAAGAACTTAGTGTCAGTTTCTGCTATTAAGGAGAGGGGCTATGAGGTTTTGTTCCATGATGGGAAAGTGCTCCTTTACCCAAATGGGACTAGCATCACTTCAGCCAAAGTGATTGGTACTAGACATGAGAAGTTGTAAAATCTCTCATTCTAGCCAGTGAGAGCATTGATTCATACTACCACCAGTAGCAGTGACCTATGTGAGCTATGGCAGAGGAGGATGGCACATTTGCACCATGGGGATTTGAGGGTACTGAGAGAGATGGTGAATGGAGTTCCAGATTTCAATTCAAAGCACCATGAGTTGTGAAAGGGGTGTGCTTTGGGAAATTACACCAAGACTAATTTCCTGACCAATGACAGTAGAGCAGCATGGATTCTTGATCTTATACATTCTGATGTATGTGGCCTGATGTCTTCGACATCGTTGAATGGTTTTCTATACTATGTTGTATTCATTGATGACTTCTCACGGAAGTCTTGGATTTTCTTCATGAAGAACAAAGGATAGGTCTTCAATCAGTTTCAAGAGTTCAAAGATCTTGTGGAGAGCCAGACTAGGAAGAAAATCATAGTCTTGATATTGGACAATGGGGGTGAGTATACCTTCAAGGAGTTCATGAACTTCTATGTAGGAGAGGGCGTCATGAGAGAGTTGACCGTTCCTTACAACCCACAACAGAATGGGGTTGCAGAGAGGAAGAACAGGGCCATTGTTGGGGTTGCGAGAGCCAAGCTACATGATTAGGGGCTACCACTATTTCTATGGGATGATTCATTCTACACTACAGTTTATCTACAGATCAGGAGTCCTCACAAGGTTGTGGGGAGCATGACTCCTGAGGAGGATTTTTCTGGGAAGAAGCCTAAGGTGTGGCACTTTTGGATTTTTGGGTGCATCACTTATTCATATGTCCCTTCTAAGAAGAGGACAAAGTTGGATCCCATGACAGAGAGAGGGATCTTTGTTGGGTATAGTGAGACTTCAAAGAATTTTCGTAGATACCTTCCTTCTTTGAGGAAGACTGTCTTGAGGAGGGGTATCAGATTTGAGGAGGACAGAGCCTTTAGGAAGTCTAGGGGGACAGAGAAGGGTGAGAAGTATTCACCAAATATTGAGGTGAGTCTACAGTATAATACAGTGACATAGATTTCAGGGCCACCAGCTTCGATGATGACAGGTTGACAGGTGATAGGGCCACAAGGTTTAGGTTCGCAGGCTACCAGTCCACAAGTTTCAGGATCGAGTACTCCAGAGTCTACTTCAGGATCATTGTCTTCAGGAGATGGGGTTAAGCAGGGAGAGCCCCCTCCATGGGACACTACTTCAGAGAGGAGGAAGCCCAAGTGGCTTCAGGATACTTTGAGGTAGGCACAAGGTTTAGTGGGGAATCCCAGACAGGCAGTGAGGGAGAGTAAACCTCTCGAGAGGTTTTGCAACTACATTGTGATGGTGAGCAGTATTCAAGAGTCTGAGCCTTCCACTTTTGAGGAGGCTACTGGTCGACAGGTGTGGAGAGATGCCATGTTGGAAGAGTACAATTCCATCATGAAGAACGATGTCTGGGAAGTTGTTCCTAGACCTGAGGGGAAGTCAGTGGTGACTTCCAGATAGCTCTATAAACTCAAGCATGCTGCAGATGAAAAAATTGAGAAGTACAAAGCTCACTTTGTGGCTTGGGGGTTTTCACAGGTTGAGGGAGTCGACTATGATGAGACCTTTGTGCCAGTTGCTAGATACACTTCGATCAGGGCAGCGATCTCCATTGCAGCAGAGATGGGTTGGAAGATCCACCAGATGGATGTGAAGACCTCATTTCTGAATGGTCTTATTCAGGAGGAGGTGTATATTGAGAAACCATTGGTCTTTGAGGTGCATGGGAGAGAGTCTCACGCATGTAGACTGAAGAAGGAATTCTATGGGATGAAGCAAGCTCCCAGAGCTTGGTATTCGAGGATAGATTCCTATTTGCAGTAGTTGGGTTTTGAGAAGAGTGAGTCGGATCCCAACCTATACTTCACTGTGGTTGGAGAGGATCCTCTCATTCTTCTGCTATATGTGGATGATCTTTTCATTATTGGGGTAGAGAGACTCATCAGCGGTTGCAAGGAGATCCTTGCTTCAGAGTTCGAGATGACTAATATCGAACTGATGCATTACTTTTTGGGATTGGAGGTTTGGCAGGATCCTGGACACATCTTCCTGGGATAGGGGAAGTATGTGTATGACATTCTGAGCAGATTTTAGATGGAGGATTGCAGGCCCATGACCACTCCTATGATAACCAACTGGAAGATGCTTCATGCTTCTGAGTCACAGTTGGTGGATTCCACTTTGTATCGTCAGTTTATTAGGTCATTGATGTATTTGGTCAATACCAGGCCAGATATTTGTTTTGCTGTCAACAATCTCAGTCAGTTCATGGTGGAGCCTAGGAGAGTGCACTAGGTGGCAACAAAACATGTGCTCAGGTATCTTTGTGGTATGGTAGATTATGGTCTAGACTATCAGAGAGGAGATGGAGTTCAGTTGGTTGGCTATACAGATTTAGATTGTGCAGGATGTGTTAGTGATAGGAAGAGTGCTTCAGGGTGTTGTTTTGGATTGGGCTCAGCAGTTGTGTCTTGGTTCTGTCGGAAGAAAAATTCAGTGGCTTTGAGTTCTGCAGAGGCTGAGTATATGGCAACCAGTCAGGCCAGTTGTGAGGCCCTTTGTCTTCACAAGTTGCTGGTGGGATTGTTTGGTGTGCAGTTGAGGCCTACTGTGATTCACTGTGATAATCAGAGTTGCATTAAACTCTCGAAGAATCCAGTTTTTCATGACCGGTCTAAACATATTGAGATTCGTTATCACTTCATCCGTGACTATGTTCAGAGAGGAGTTGTGGAGCTACAATACATATCTACAGAGGAGCAGGTTTTAGACATACTCACCAAGGCATTGAGCAGAGGCAAGTTTGTATTTTTCAAGGACAAGCTTGGAGTGGTGAGTAACACTTTCCTCGATAAGAGGGAGTGTTAAATTTTTTAATTAAAAAGTATCTAGGCAAGTGTTTCTTATCTCTAGGTGCCTAAGGGGTGAGAAAGTGCCTAAAGTGGTCCCTAGTCATTTAATTTGTGAGATACAAATTAAAAGGTGACTTTATGACTATAGTGAGGGTGAGTGAAGAGACATTAAATCTCATCCACCCATCTAATCTAATCTCAGCCATTGGATTAGAAAACTCCTTACCTACCTCATGAGGTCGATTAGGGTAGGGGGGGGGCATATTTGAGAGGTTGTTCATTCAATTTTTTTTGGAGAGGAAGAGAAGGAGAGAGGTTGAGCTAAGAGAAGAGGAAACATTTGCAGAAGAGGCATGCATCCCAAGGCAACTAGAGGGCATGATTTTCAAGGCAACTGACAACAAGGAGAAACAGGACATACAGTATGGATTTGAAGAGGTTGTACAACCATTAATGAGCACATAAATCGAGGAGGATAGGGTTTTCAGGCACAAAAATCGAGAAAAATGTGCCCAAAAATCAAGGGTCATACTGTCATAAATTCTAGTCATGGTTTTCAAGGTATTTGGCATGTTTTTCAAGGCATTACACTGCTGGGTATTTCTATACAGTTGCAGTAGAATTTTGACACACAAAACAAGGACAGCCCGTACAACATTTATGGCTAGGACAACCGTATAGTTGTACGGATTTCTGTTTCATAAATCGAGGAGCAATCTCTGGGACAGTTCAGATAAGTTTGTGTAAATTTTTGAAGATGAATATTCTATAAGAAAATTTCTCAGAAGCCCATAAATAATAAAAATCCCTCTCTCACTGGTTTTCCCCTTGTGGGTTTTTCCAGGGTCGATTCCAGGTCATTCTCCTCTGAATCATCTTTCCAATGACTGAAATCTCTCCCCAATTGGATATCGGAGTTGAAAGTTAGGGCTCCCAAAAAAACCACTTTCATCCCCCTGAGCTGGTACAGAAAATCGAAAACTGCAAAGGCGCTTCCTTCAAACCAAGTTCCACGTGACCACGGATCAAAATCGTGGGCTTAATCACCCTTTAGCACCTTGATCCGTTTTCTTCAACACGTGAGCTTGTGAAAACACCAAGTGCGAGGGTCGGTTTACTTCCAGGCCCCTTTTACTTTAGCATGAGACCAGCGTTGGGACCAATTACTTTGGACTTCGGCCTTCGGCTGTTTTCCCCCCGAAGTTGTATTTCGTTGAAGCCTTTAATAACTCCACTAGAAAAAGTATACGATCAAGATGTAATCTCTTGTCGAATGGATGGTCCTACCCCCATCTGGAGGCTTCAACGAGATCAACAGATACGACTTAGTCAGGCGTTGAGATGGACGACGCTCAACCAATTTGAAAATTCGGCACTCCGGGGTATTTTCATTCCCGAGTCTTCCACTTCCCTGGAGTGACAATCCTTCAAAGTACTTACCTCTGCTCCCTCTGCTGGATCCAATGGTCACAAGAACTCTCAGAGGGTCTTATATTAATGGATCGCGTGAATTCGCTATTCCGGGACTTCGGGACATTTCAAATCTCGAGTCACTCAACTCCTTGGAGTGATATCTGTCAAAGTGCTTACGCCATCCTTCCATTATTTTATCTAATGGTCAAGAAAGGTCTTGAATGGATCTTATATCGATGACCTGCATGCCTTCGCGACATCGAACTTCGACACATTTCACTCATAGAGACTTGAAAACCCTTGGAGTACCAAATCTCCAGACTACAAGATCTATTGTCGCGTGTCTTTTGGAATCAACGGTCAATATGTACTCTGGCCTTTGGGCCTTCCGGAGATTTTGCCTCAGCACATTCCATTTCTCCCGAACACTGAACTTCTGAACTATTATATCAGTCGAGACCTATCCCTTTTGATGAATAGTCTGGATGAACTCCGAACTTTGGAACTTCGGGAGTTTGCGCATCATCACACTCCATTTCTCCCAAACTCTGAACTGAAATCGATGGCTCACACTCCTCCCACAACCAACGACTGTGATTAACTCTGGCTTTAGCTTCAGGGTTTCTCGCTCCAGACAGCCCCCATACTCCCAAATACTTGCTAGATCTAACAGTCCCTAACACTCTTGAAATCCACCTCTCCATCTAATGGTCGACGAAACTTCGAGACTCTGGCCTTCGGCAGTTCTCGATTTTCATGCCTACCAAGATCGCCGAAGTGGAAAAGTTATGAAGTATTACCCTTCGCGCTTGGCCTCAATTGACGACTAGCGATCAACAATTTAGATCTGACGACTGGGACTTAACCTTTCCCAACTTCTAGTTTTTTCTTCATTGGACAACTCCTCCTCACCTGCCCTCCGATCCAACGATCCAGATCTCTCTTAATATTGCAGTGGAGATCGCTCCCATATTTGAAAGGGACAGTCATGATCCTTCAATCCATTACAAAGGATATTTGACATTCTAGCTTCTGTGTGGACTCTGCAACGCCATTCCTCCTGAGCTTTATGACTTCATGGTCATAAATCGATCTCAACCAAGAGACTCTGACCAACATATCCGACCCATATAGGCCTGTTGTTTCAACCAAAAGATCTGATACCAATTTGTAACATACCCAACAACCCATAGGCCTGGCTATGACACTTAATCCAACTGCAACACACCCAACCACCAGCAGGCGAGGCACGCTATAGTCCCAAGACTTGGTTTTCTGATCTTATCTCAAAATCAAAGGACTGTTCCTGAACGTTAGAGGCATGAAAACCACATGCATAAGACAATATCCATGCTACAACATAAATAAGTAAATTGCATTCCATGCACAACAAATAACCAGCAAACAAGCAGATTAGAATACATATCTCAGAGATAATTAAATACACAGTGAAAATAAATATTACACAGAAAACACAGAGAGCACTTATCTTTGCAAGTAAACGTTCACCAACTGGTTGTAGATCAAGGACGTTCCTCCCAACCATAGACATTGTTGTTCATTTACTCTCAACAGCAGGTCACCCCCAAGTCATGGCTATGAATCCACAAGGACAGGTCCTAGTCCAAGTCTAAACACACATCAGTTGGCTAATTAGCTCTCAGGTTTCCCAACCTTGCAACAAATCCTAATTTCCATCTCTCTTTCCCACTCAGCCTGCACAACCACAATAAATGAACACCTTTCTCTGCCATGTAGTCCCTAAGGCTGTTCCATTTCTCTCTAGGGCTCCAATGCTACTGGTCAATAAATCTCCCTACTGGAAACTGCAAGGACTCTCAACTGTGAACAGTTCCATCCAAAATGCCATCAAGCTCATGCACAAAGGCATCCATTCCCTCCAGGAATGATCAATAAATCATTATAGACATTCAGCGATGGCTCTCCTCTTCCTTCCATTCATTTCCATGCTCATCCCAAGAGCACACGAAATACCAGTAGTGAGTGAAGAGGAAGAAGAACAAGAGAACAAGGGGAAGAAGACGAACGAGGGGATGAACGATCCCCTATCTTCACCCCAAGCCACCCTCATGTAACTATTTATATCCATGCTCAGAACAAGAGCATACGAATGCAGCAAGAGTGAGGCTCCCAAAAATGAGGAGTGGAAAAGGTGTAACAATGAGTGAATAAGAACCAGTGAACAAATAAGAACCAGTGAACCAATAAGAAATAGTGAACTCCCACCCAAACCAAAGATGGGTTTATATAATTACTTGGAAATCAAGAACCACATGGCCTCCCCCAAGAAGCTCATGTAACCCCTTTTCTCCATAAAATCAATTATGCGTAAATAAAATAATAATAAAAGAATTATTCCCTCAAGCCCCCTCTCTCGTGGAATCATAGCCCTCTATCTCTTTTCTCCTTGTCGGTCTTGAAACCAATGGTGTATTTTATTAAAGTATATGAATTATTACATTTCCTAGGCACTCTATCCCTTTTTCAACTTTATCGGCTCACCAGCCTAAGTCATATTTACATAATACATTATAGTTCATAAGGGTTAGAACCGGGATGTTACATGAACCAAGGTCAATCATTGATAGTAACATAGAATTACAATACCCCATAAATAATCCTCAAGACCAATAGTAGAGTAGATGAAAGCCAACAAATGTACTTAGACACTAGTGGGGAGAGGGATAGAGAGGACACACACGGAGAGAGAGAGAGAGAGAGAGAGAGAGAGAGAGAGAGAGAGAGAGAGAGAGATTTGTAAGAATTGTATGATCCATTAAGCTGGTGAGATGGGGAAGGAGTGAGCAACTCGATCCCAAGGGTTAGATCACAGGTTGAGGATCTTGGTGTGATCTATTCAGCCTCGCAGGGATCGAGAAGCCTATGGAAAAGGGAGATACCTAATATTGTAAACATGCACGACATGATATATTTATGAACTATAATAAAAGATTGAGAGCCAGATCTTTGTGGACGTAGCCCAGAAGGGGGTGAACCATGGTAAAAAATATGTTATATGAGTGAATGTATGTGTATTTATGTTTGATTAATTGGTGAATGTTAGTTGAATGAAGTATTAAGTAGATCTGGTATTCCATATGCATGCATAGAATGAATGTTATAACTAGATGTTAGACTGAATAAAAAAGAGTACAACGTGCAACCATAGATCTCTGATCGGTCTCAGGTTGCAAACACCTGAGTATTGCATCCACCCATAGAGATATATCGGGTTAGACTGCATAGTACACTCTGTGTGTTGCGTTTCCTTCTGGTTTACTAGAGGATCCAATAGTTTAAAGGGATTTTGTTGGGAAGTTTATCAAATCTAAATCAGGGTCAATCAATGATAGTAACATAGAATCACAATACCCCATAAACAATCCTCAAGACTAATAGTAGATTAGATGAAATCCAACAAATGGTTCTGTTTCTAGTTGATTGGAAGAAAATGGGATTGAGTATATGAGATTTGTGGAGGAGACGTCAGAAGAATGTCAGACCAGATAACAAGACATTGAAGAGAATGAGAATCTAAAAGGGATTTTGAGACCTTGGAATCCCATGAAGGTAGAGATAGAGAGCTGGTTGAAGACAAAGGAGCTGGAGTTTGCACAGAAATATAACAGAAACCTAAAGTTGACACCGCACAAATACCTAGACAAGTACATATTCATCGACTTGCATGAAGTATTTTTCTGTGATTTCCCACACATATTGCAGGAGTGGATATATAAGCAAAAATTCAGAGCCAAAATCGATAGGATGTTGGACGCTGGAATCATAGAACCTGTAGAGGAGTCCGAATGGGTAAGCCTGATGGTAGTCTAGGAGAAGAAACAAGGGGGAATAAGGATATGTGTTGACCTGAGGAAGTTGAATGATGTGTGCCTACATGACTCGTTCCCTACTCCTTTCACAAATGAAGTGTTGGAGAATGTAGGAGGACAGGAAGCTTATTCATTTACTGACGGATTCTCAAGATACCATCAGATCAAGATAGCACCAGAAGACATATACAATACCACTTTTTCCATAGAATGGGGATCCTACCAGTATACAGTCATGTCCTTTGGACTGAAGAATGCACCAACAATATTTTCCAGAGTAGTCATAGTTACATTCAAAGAATTCATCCACCAGTTTCTGGAGGTATATCTAGATGATTGGATAGTATATAGTTTGTTGAAAGACCATGTAGGGGTGTTGAGGTTGATGCTAGAAAGATGCAGGAAGTGTCAGATATCGTTAAACACCAAGAAGTGCATCTTCAGAACACATTTTGGAATACTATTGGGCCATATAGTATGTAAGCAAGGCTTGCTAGTAGATCCTGCCAAGATTGCAGTAATTGTTAACTTACAACCACCAAGAACAGTCCGTCAGTTAAGAGAGACACTAGGACATGGGATACTACAGAAAATTTATAAAGGGGTATGTGCATATCACTACACCAATGGAGAAATTTCTAAGAAAAGACAACAAGTTTCAGTGGAATGAGGACTGTCATCACAGATTGGACACCCTGAAAGAGAAGATGGTAACCACACCAATACTAGTATTCCCATATCGGGAAAAGACATTCCATGTACATGTAGATGCATCAGCCATACCACTTGGAGCTATTCTAGCATAGCCAAGAGCAGGGGAATTAGACCGTCCTATAACATTCGCTAGTAGAAAAATGTCAAAATCGGAGCAAAATTACAATACCACAGAAAGAGAAGGCTTAGCTATGGTTTATGTGCTTCAAAAATTCATACATTATTTGTTGGGGAAAAATTTCAAGATGTTCACATACCATTCAACGCTCAAATACCTCATCAACAAGCCAGTGTTGGCAGGGAGAATTTGTAGATGGTTATTGTTGTTCTAGGAATTTGACTTTGAAGTGATAGTCAAACTAGGCAAGTTGAACGCAAGACCTGATCACCTGTCAAGGATCACTAATGGGGAGGAACCTACGAATATAGAGGAAAACTTTCCCGACACACAACTATTTTAAGTCCAGATAGGCGATGAATACTTCACAGACATCATCCAGTACTTGAGTACAGGGACTGCGCCATAGGAATTCAACACTGCACAGAAGAAAAATATGGTAGTCAGGGCTGCAGACTATCAATTGATTGCAGGAAACTTATACAAAATGGGTGCAGATAGCATCTTGAGAAGATGTGTGCTAGAACATGAAAGACCTAGGATTTTAGCAGAAGTCCATGAGGGAATAGTAGGAGGACATTATGCAGGAAAAGATACCACATATAGAAGGTATTGCACGTAGGACTATGGTGGCTGACTGTTCACAGAGACTCAAAGGACTATTGTCAAAAATGTGATGTATGTCAAAGGGTTGGGAAACCAAATAGAAGGGACAAGATTCCCCTGAGACCACAAGTAACCTTGCAAGTATTAGACAAATGGGCAATATATTTTGTGGGAGCATTTAACCCACCAACAAAAAGGTTAGGAGTGAGGTACATTATCACTGCAATTGTTGGCACAAGGGTAGACCCAGGATTCAACACTCAAGAGCGCACCAACAAAGCCCTAACTACCGGACCTTTCGGAAACAACTGCGAAGCAGATGAAGTCTCACCCAAGGTAGAGGCAGGGGTGGTTGCAAGACTCAAGTGTCTGCAACCTTAGCTGGGACATAGATCTTTGATTACAACACTTAGCAACAATATGACAGATCGGATCTAGTGGATCAAGCACCAATCATAATCATCCATATTAGATCTAAAAGTATACACATTGTTAGCACTAAGCATAAGTAGATCTATCTAAACATATCAAAGCACTTAGAAAAAGAAGGGATAAACACATCAAGTCAAAGCACAAGGCATAACACACAATATTTACGTGGTTCACCCCTACCTTGGGGCTATGTCCACCAAATATTCTTCTTTATTAGCTTCTTTCAATCTATTATAGCACCAAGCATCAAGATCCTACTTCGCATAGGACAGGAGATATGCGCAACTTGCTAGATCCTCCTTCCCCAAGTATATCTAAGAACAAAGCCTTCTTACAATCCATGCACTCAGCACTTACAACACTTGCACTCATCTCTGCAAGTCTATCACATAGATCTTCTTCGATCACGCAGATCAAATATTAGCACTAAGCCATCATCTTGATCGACTTCTACTTACATTGCCTAGACTTCTATTTATACATACAAAATGGACCAAAACATGGGTAAAACCCATGGGATGACATCCCATTCCCATTACATATTCCCAAAAACCCAAAAAGACCCCCAAAATGGGCAGAGATCCTGCGATCTCCGCTTCATCTTGCGCTCCTTCTTCGACAGGATGTCGAAGTACCAAAAATGGTCAAATATGACCAAGTGTTCCTCAAAACTTGGTCAAGGGCCAACAGGCCCCCAACACTCACATTTGACTCGTCCCAAGTCAGTCAGGTCTGACCAATTCTACCTAGAATGCCTCGAGCTTGGATCGAGCTGCTTCGACCTACTGCATTGCTACTACCTCTTGCTCAGTGAACTCTTGGATCACTGCGTTGTTCACTGGCCCTTCTAGGCATTGTTTTGCTGTGATGACAACCTGTTCAAGTTTGGCTCCTTGTCTTTTAACTTCAGTGAATAGTTGGCATGCCTTCTCTTGCATTGGTTGAATTCGTTGAGAGACTTCCATCACTTTACTTTGAATCGTGTGGATCTATTGTTGGGTAGTGTGTTTCTCCCGAGACCGCTTCATTCTTTCCACTGGTAACAAGGCCTTCAGCTGCGCTTATAACGTATCTGCGTATTGTTTTGCTTCTTGGATCTACGCCTCCAATTCTTGTAACTATGGATTCTCTGTAAGGTTCTCATAAGTATGGGTGCTCTAGTTATTCAGTTGCTTGCATTCCAGGGCAAGAGATTTCAGTCTATCAACTGTGTTGTGGGAAGTTGCTTCCCTTAGGTCTCTTATATCTTGAGGGGTCTCGGGGACAGTACAAATTTCCAGATCTGCGATGCGCTACTAGAGATTTTGGATCACTTCTTCAAGCTGTGCCACCTGTTGGGGAACTCGTTCTTCATTTTTCACTTCTATTACTGTCACAGAGAGAAGTGGTTTGTTGACCTGTTCCTATACTTCTAGATACTTCGTGATCAAATTCTCCTTGCTTTGTTGTAGTTGTGTTTTTTCTTCATCCCATTTTTCTTGGAGAGAAAGCTTCTCCTTTTCTATTGTACTACGTTGTTCTACAAGTACTCCCTATATTTGTGTCAAAGCCTGAGTGGATTTCTCTTCTTTCTCTTCTACTCTTCGAAGTCTAGCTTCGACTGTATCTGAGATTTGGCGAAGTTGAACTGGTTCATCTCCCACTTTTGTTGTTCCTTCTGGTAGGAGCGCAATGGAGACTATGCGGTTAGACTCAAGTGCTTGCTACACTCCTTGGAGCTCAATTTCAATTATGTTGTACATTGTCTTCTGCTTAACTTCCTTCTTTTCTACTATCTCCTCTATAGCTTCATTTAGAGCTATGATGAGTAAGCGGAAGTCATATGGAGTGAGCGTGGTCTGCAACTTAGTTATGGGTGCTTTTGATTTCTTCTAGGAGGAATATTTCGGAGGTGAACCCTTCCTTTTCTTCAGGTGCTCTACTTTGGTTCTAGGCGTGGTGACTTCGCATTTATTTTTTTGAACTTATGTACCCTCTATCTCTTTGCCATCACCTTCTTGCTCCGGTGTGATGGAAGCAGTTCTCACAGAGGCACTGCTTAAATCTTGGACTTCATTGATCTTCTTTGCCATACTTGGTCCAGGGATATCTTGCTCAGTTTCTAGGATGCCAACATCGGACATCTCCGCGGGGTCTCTCGGAACAAGGAGGTTCACCAACCATTCCTTAGTAATTTCTTCTAAGTCTTCCTCTGTCAAATTATAGTATTCCTGCAGTTGTTGTTTATGTTCATCATCATGCGGTGTGATGTAGATAAAATGGCGGTCTCCGCTGAACTTCATCAGAGGTCGAGACTTGTGGAGAGTGTTCGGAGTTATGCAAGGCTTACCTCCTATGGTTGTCTTCAGCTGATTATAGTACGTATGGAATACGACATTTGACTGCCATTGCTTGTTCATATCTATTGAGTACCAAAGTGTACTGAACTTCACAACAAAAGGTTTATATGGTTTGATCTTCGGGAAGGTCGCACCTTCTGACATCTCCCATGCGATGAATGCAATCAGGATTATAAACCAACTATAATGGAACTCATATCCTTGGTCCTACACTTCCCTATAGTCCAGTTCCAACTAGTTCATGATGAACTTCACCCAATTCATTTGTAACCCTTCCACGCACTTTCCTACAAGGTTGACTACAAAGCCGATGACTTGGGTCGGCCGGTTCTTGCGAACTAACTTTCCTGCAATCAGTTGACAGGCGAGGCACACTACACCATTCTGAATAGAAGCTACCTTGTAGCCTCACGTTCCCTTCTTGATATCACCATAGGTCTCTTTGATCTTCTCTGCTAATGCTCGGTCAGTGGTCTTTCCAGGGTAAACATCCTGTGGGTTAGGGCCCTACAAGCTCAACTCTATGATCTTGTGAATCAGTGTTGGATCTACGGTGATGTGGCAGTTTAACCATAAATAGCCACCATGGTAGCTTGATAGAAACAACTTAATGCAGGAATTCACTTCCTGGTGGCGTCCAAAATGCAGGATCTTCATAACATTCAGCAGGGTGGACTGCGCGAGGTCCATGGTCCATTTCTAAGGGACGATCTTCGAATTCTTTCCCTTCATCTTTGTCAGGTATTTAGGAGTGAGCATGCCATAAACCTTCATGTCGCCAAGTTTGTAGTCACTAAACTTTAGGGCTGCAATCTTATAATAGCCTGCGTGAACTACGCATATCCCATTCGGGAGGTATGTTGTGACTAAGGCATATTCAAAGTCTCTAGGTACAATATCTCAGTTTATCACTCTGCTTAGAGGTGGAAGAAACATGGGAAATATTCTCAGAATCAGCTTAGCATTCACGATATCGTCTCTGTGCTTAATACTCTTTTTGTCTACTGGTTGGGATGGTCCGACTCGAGCAGTGGATGGAGAGGCAGGAAGTCCTCTTGTCGATGATGCTTGCACACCTATAGACATTCTTCTTTCCGACATGATTCTCTCAGTACTTAAGTCATGGAGAACTTCGGTTACTGACTCTTCAACTTCGGTAAGCTCATCGGACATACGGGCTCGGGATTAAAATGATCGGGGTCACCGTTAGCTCAGACATTGCACCAGAATAGTCAGTGATAGTGCAAGGATTAATGTAGATAATTCACTTAGTCTGTGGGATTCAAACTCTTAGTTAGAAAAAGTGTTTTTCGTTCATGGCGCGACAAACTAAATAGGAAACTTGCTAATGGTTTTCTTGCAACAGGTATGAGCCTCCATTAACTCTGTTCGATCCATTATGGCGCAGTCTAACGGTTTGGTGGAGAGCTATAAATGTCTTTTTACCCATTCGAGCCCTGGTCGGACGATTATATCGACTTCTAATGGCTATATCGCTTCGCCATGGTGAAGTTCCCTATGTTGTTGTTCTGATATCCCGGTGAAGCTCAATTTCTGCAATTTTTCTTCCTGCCAGGTTCCCTTGGAACCTTCTGTAATTTATCTTTCTTCTTACTTAGCTTCCTAGCCTTTTTTCCAGTGAGCTTCATCTCGGTATTCATCTTTCCATTCTGATTCTTATCTACTTTAGACATAGTCACTTTGCGTTGTTGAGGTTCTTCCTTAAGATCCAAGGGTAATACTTCTTCATCATCTGGAATAGGTATCTCAATCTTTTGTGATTCTTCTAGTGTTCTTACAACTTTGAGATCCAAGTCCCTGGTGTCAAATAGCTTCGGTCTGTTCTTCTATTCTTTCATCAAGTGTGAAAGCCTCCTAGTCATAAAATCCATTAGGTCTTACCTTTTCTGTTCCTTTTCTTCTTTTCTTTGGATCTGGTCTTTCTCAATCCAGGTCTTTCCTAACGAAACTGGAAGTGAAGCATTGTTCTCAACCAACTTTATAACCTCAAATTCCTCCTCTATCGAAGTTCCATTGATATTCATAGCTATCTGGGTAATCCTTCCACATAGGGTTATCAATTTTCCTTTAAACAAGCCTATTCCTCCCAATGAAGGAATCATAGAAGGCTTTCCTATGGTTTCCCAAGTTCTTTCTGTCATGATATTCACCTGTGTTTCCTCATCCAGAACACAGTCTATGTCCAAGTCACCTATTCTTACTTTGATTCTTTCTTTCTTTTTGAAGATATCTGATAAGCTATCATCTTTATATTCGTCCAGGGTTTCTTTCATCTGTAGCAACACTTTCTCTGATTCTTTCTGGGGT
Organism: Picea mariana; assembly: GCA_032191745.1. NCBI lineage: Eukaryota > Viridiplantae > Streptophyta > Pinopsida > Pinales > Pinaceae > Picea > Picea mariana. The sequence goes on from JASDQU010738903.1 coordinate 133,674, forward strand.
TCTGCTACTTCTGGATCTGCCTTAGGGTTTTCTTGGTTCAGATTCATTCCTTCAATCTTAACAATCATCCTAGGGAAATCCAATACTTCATGGTCCATAGCTTTACAATAAAGACAACTAGGGTTCTTACCAGGGAAATCCTTAGCAAGATGTCCCGATCTTCTGCAACTGTAACAAAGAGTTAACCCTCTCTTTCTCTTAAATGATCCCCAACCTTTCCTGTACTACGCACTATGATCATAGTAGCTAGCCTACAAAAAATTCTTTCTAGGACCCTGCATCCATTCGTTAGTCCAAACATTCTTTCTATGCATAGGTATAACATATATTTCATTATTCTTATCAGATCTATTCATATCAATCTTTATTTCATCTATTAGTGCCCTAGTTTTCAAGCTAGGACATAATCTATTAAGCATACCTAGATTCATACTTCAGAAACAAAAATTTCCACTTATCTAGAGCACAAAGCTTTCAAATAACTATTCTTACCTTTATCAGAGCACAAAGCTTACATATCTTACTTCTTTTCTTCAGGTCAGACTTCTTTTCTTCAACACAAAGATTCATAGGTCAAGTAGAGTACTGCACACTAGAGCGACATATCTATGCACAGAGCTTCCACAGTTTCAGATCAGGTCTTTGCACAAAGCTTCTTCCTTCTCAATTCCCAACAATCATAGTTTCAGGTCCCGACAACAGAACCATTTGTTGGCATAAGGGCAGACCCAGGGTTCAACGCTCAAGAGTGCACCAACAAAGCCCTAACTACCGACCCTTTCGGCAACACCTACGAAAAAGATGAAGTCTCACTCGAGGTAGAGGCAGGGGTGGTTGCAAGACTCAAGTGTCTGCAACCTTAGCTAGGACAAAAACCTGTGATTACAACACTTAGCAAGAACTTATCATAGATAGTTCATTACTATTCCACTTAGATCTACTTCACCGACATAACAGAGCATCGCAGTATATATCCAGATCTAATGTATTTCAACACTTAGCAACATTAAGACATATCAGATATAGTGGATCAAGCACCAAGCATAATCATCTATATCAGATCTAACAGTATACACATTATTAGCACTAAGCATAAGAAGTTCTATCTAAACATATCAAATAACTTAGCAAAAGAAGGGATAAACACATCAAGTCAAAGCACAAGGCATAACACACAATATTTACATGGTTCACCCCCACCCTGAGGCTACATCCACCAAATATTCTTCTTTATTAGCTTCTGTCAATCTGTTGCAGCACCAAGCATCAAGATCCTACTCTGCATAGGACAGGAGATCTGAGCAGCTCGCTAGATCCTCCTTCCCCGAGTAGATCTAAGAACAAAACCTTCTTACAATCCATGCACTCAATACTTACAACACTTGCACTCAACTCTATAAGTCTATCACATAGATCTTCTTCAATCACGTAGATAAACTACTAGCACTAAGCCATCGGCTTGATTGAATTCTACTTACATTGCCTAGACTTCTATTTATACATACAAAATGGGCCTAAACATGGGTAAAACCCATGGGCTAACATCCCATTCCGGTTACATATTCCCCAAAACCCAAAAAGACCCCAAAAAGGGGTGAAGATCCTACGATCTCTACTTCGTCTTGCGCTCCTTCTTCGACAGGATGTCGAAGTACCAAAAACGGTCAAATATGACCAAGTGTTCCTCAAAACTTGGTCAAGGGCCAACAACGAAAAAATACTTAACAAGATGGGCAGAAGCAGCACCAGTAAAAGATTGCAGCGTAGAGACAAAAACACACTTCCTATTTGAGCAAGTGATCACTAGATTTGGCTGCCCAAGGATTTTGATGAGTGACCAAGGCACTCACTTCATTAACAACACTATTAGGGATATGACTAAGGAGTTTGAATTTTATCATCAAAAGCATACACCATACCATCCTCAAGCAAATGGAACAATGGAAGCCTTTAATAAGATCCTGGAAAATGTACTGACAAAGATCTGCAACATTAATAGGGGCAGTTGGGACTTGAAGATACCAGCAATATTGTGGGCGTACATGACTACATGCAAAAAGTTGACAGAGCAGACACCGTTCAGATTGGTGTATGGATAAGAAGCAATGGTGCCATTAGAGTTTTTTGTACCTAGTCTGTGCATGGCAGCACAAACATGATAGAGTGAGGCGCGGTCCAGGAAAGGCTAAATCAGCTAATGATCATGGAGGAAGATAGAATTCTAGTAGGGTTTCACCAAAAAGTACAGAAAGAAAGGGGCAAAGATTGGCATGACAAACATATCAAAAGGAAAAATTTCAAGGAAGGAGACTTAGTCTTGGTGTATGACCATAAATCTCTTCAGCACCCTGGAAAACTCATAATGCATTGCTTAAGACCATATGAATTAAGTACTATTACAGATGGGGAAGTTGTACAACTGAAGGATTTAAGAGGAACTGAACTTAGAGGGATGCTCAATGGGAGTTGACTAAAGTTGTATAAGGACAATCGACCTCCTAGCACTTAAAAAAAAAAAACATAGAGGGGTTACCGTGTCGGACATCAAAAGATAGCAACAAAGGCGTAGTGCACAAAAAAGAGAATGAGCACACGCACCTGGAAATGCTAGCACGGCGGAGAAAGGACCAACAGTCACTAAAAGGAGAAAATGGAGGGTATGGAAAATAAGTGCCAATAGATGGTGGCTATCAAAATCGGATGACAAGAACGAGTGACGAGACGCCGCATTAATCGCGCCAACTGGCGACAGAAAGGAAATTCAATGGAAAGTACGTGGGAAGTGCCAGTTCATTTAAAATGAAATTCTAGTAACATCTCCAAGAAGATTCAGATGATCTCTATATAAAGCTAGCATGCGAGGATCAGAAAGGTTATCACAAAATTGAGAAAAGAATAGAGCGATAAAGTACATGGAGCAGAGAGAGAATTTGCAGAATTTACAGTTCCAACTAAGCTTGGTGGGGAACTTATTTACCACCATGGCACCACCTAAGCTAGGAGCATCGATCTAGGCCTGCAGATGACCTCAAAGCAACGTTAGAGCGCCATCGCAGCCACAGGGCAGCGAACAACAACCACCTCAGCCTCCAAAAGTCGTCAACTTGGACGAAATACCGTCGCCCAACATGGAACCAGGAAGCCCCACACCAGTGGTGGAGGAAACCCAACAGACAACACTAGTGAGCATGGACATTGATATGCCAGAAATAGGACAGAGCCAACAGGTTGAGGACTCAAGAAATCATTTTCACCCCAAAAAGTCGGAAGAAGCCCCGAGAGTCAATGGGATGGTCTCGAATCAGGCAGAAACGGTCTCACCAGAAAGGTCACCCACAACCACACCAGAACAACCACAGGAGGGCACAATGGAAGATATCACCAGTCGAGCAAAGGAGTATGTAGAAGAGAGAACAATGGAGGATACAGCCTTGAGTCAACCACCACAGTGGAAGGGAAAATATCCAGTAGCAAGATCACTGTGCAAGCAGGCCACCACAACCATAGTCTTGCCGCGCATTACGAAAGGGGTGCATGTCGTGGGCAACATGTTAGGCCACGTGGATAAATTGTGGTACTCAGACCACGATGTGATGGACACGGACATGTTTCCAGAGTTTTTCGAGAAAGTTTACATGGAAACTGTGGGCATAGGACCCTTTGGCGAACCAATTGACCAACCAAGACAATGGGCAGTCGAACCGGCCAAAACCAGGATTCTAGGCCTGTTGGACATCCCGCACTTTGGGAGGGCCCAAGATGTAAACAAATACATCAAGAAATTGATAGCAGTCACCCACGAAGGATACCTGTGGTTGAAACGACTAATCTCGATAGACGTGGATCTCATTGCATACATCACAGGGCTGCCAACACGGGGGGAGACACCCGCGTGTTGACGATGATTTTTGTCAACAAGACTTAGCTGGAAAAGCATTGTCAGGCTCCCTCTCTAGGCACACTACTTGCGCAAAGTTTTTCTTTTTATCGTTGAATATTGACACATTGTTCTTGCTTGCGCAAATTTTCACATGCTCCCGCTAAAAATGATGCAATGCACTCGACCAAATTATCATAGCTATGCTCTTGACTTATCACACATATTGCTTACTTCCCTCACTCTCCACATTCCTAACTCTTATCATGTCCTACGCCTACGATTGACACACTGGTACTATGCATTTTGGACACTTATGTGACCCTTATCCCCATATACATTACCTTACTCATAACCATGTAATATCTTATGCCCTTTTATCAAACATGAAATTTTAATAAAAAGGGGAAATTAAACTAGTTACATAAATGTTTATATCGTATATATAAGTGTCCCCTTTTTCAATCCACTTTCCATAACCCTSTTCATTATTTAAATWATGATATTTTGGAGTTTKCCCATGCCAAATCAARAAGAGATTATATTATCATGTCTGCCACGCTCATTTCATTCCTTAAAAGAGTTGGTTATATTGTTTTAATTCCACTTCCWTTACATACGTGCCCTCTCCATAATAAAGAGATAACCTTATCATTAAGGTTTAATTTGATTAATGATTTGGGTGTACTCATTTAAAGTCCATACAATATAGATACAGGGTGGCAAGCAATAAAATTTGCAATAGTAAATGGCTGCGAAAGTTGGAAAAGGATTATTCAGGGATGAGAAAGGCAAGCGACTAGTTTTCCATCATTGGCTCGAGGCTATTAATTCACGATATCGTTTTGAGCATAACTTGCATTACTATGATGATGAATGGTATTAAAAAGAAACAGTACAACCATTTTTCTATTAGCTTGATGACAACAAACTTGAGCACATTATCGGTGGATGCTAATCAATTTTACTATGTAGGTTTTTTCTTTGTCACTATACCTTTATTTTTTTTGGCTTAGCTTTCTTTTTCTTCTTCATGTTTGGTCTTTTTATTGTATGTTGCGTTTAGAAGGGCTAAAGACCATATACCTAGTCCACGTTTACACAAAGATTTAATGATTTTAATATTTTATGATTTTGTATGAAAACTTGTTAATGAAAATCAGTGCTTGTCACTCTAGATATCTCCTCAATTTTTTCTTTAAAACCCTTAGTTCTTCTCGATTTTTATTGATTTAATAGTTTAAGTTTAGAAAATAAAACAAAAAAAAAATTACATAATTTCAAAAGAACATAATCTACTATTGCTGACGGATGTATATATTTATATATTCCTTTTTTTAATTTTTTGAAGATATAATTTTTGTTTCTTTTTATTTATTCTATTTTTTTTAATAGTTTTGTATTAATTATAAAAAAATGATAAAGCAATAATCATTACACTACTTTGCCACTTAATGTTTAATTTTTTTTGGTGGTTACTAACTTGTGTTAATTAAATTAATTTTTTTTATTAATTTTAGGCTAATCTTTTTTAATTTTTAGGTTTTTGCTAAATAAATGCAACTAAACGTTTGTTTCTATTCATTGTATTTTCTTATTAAATTTAATTTTCGTTACATCAAATGTACAAAACCACATAGAAATAATTAGAATTGTAAATAGCATAAGAATCATAAAATCACATAAAATTTAAATATTGTTAAAAGGTTAAATTATAAGGCAAAGGAATTCATGCTTGGTATATAGGTTAGGGTAAATTTAGCTTAGAGTTCAATGCGCATTCTTGTTTGGGGTTTTAAGCCTAGGGTGATATTCTCTCTTCTTCTCTCCTAGACCTGCGGGAGGTTGGAAATGTTGACGTTTGAGACTTTCTAGTCTTTTGGTGTCAACATCGCGCAGTTCCTTGATGACAAGACGAAGGAGAAGGCACTGGCCGAGGAAATGAAGAAGAAATATGTTACAGAAAGAGGGTCACACAGAATCATAATTAAGTGCATTAGTGATGTGGCCACAAGGATGGCCACAAAAATCATGGCATAAAAGTTACTCAGGAAATGCCGCAAGGATGAAGTCCCTATCGAGGTCGTCGCAGTTGCAACACAGTGTGCGGAGGGCACCACACTCAATTGGGGCTCGTACTTGCTGAATCTGTTCCTGGAAGATTGCAAGGATGCACAGGATTTGCGGACAGAATTTCACTATTCATGGCTACTCGTCCTGGTCGCCTTGGTCGGATGGAAGGAACCTAAGTATTCATTCTTTGTCGTGAAATCCAATCCTTGCCATGCAACGCAATACCTATCATTGGGGAGCACTTCAGACCCCAAGAACAAAAGGGTGAATGCATGCATGTTCGAAGGATATTACAATGACTTGTAGGAAAACATCGCCAACACTTGGCGGATTACACCAGAGGTGGTTGGACAATATCAGGGCATAGCCAACTTCAAAGCAACCAGTCATACAATGTGGATCCAAGAACGGAAGGATCCCGACAACCAATGGCTACAACTGCGGTACTGTGTCAAGGAAGAGGACGTAGAAATGGCCATCAGGGATTGGAATGATGACTGAAGGATTCTAGTCATGAATCAAGAGATGCCCATAGATAAGGAGGTGGAGGAAGGGCAGGAACAAACACCTACATGAGACAAAATGACGCCCAAGAAGCCAAGGACAGGTCATAACCTAGTGCAACAGAAGAAAGGGGGTGTGTCCAAGAAAGAAACCTAAGCGGGGAAGAAGAACAACACGTAGGCACCACAGGAACATGAAAAACAGACTGAGACAACACAGGGGACCACATCAAATGCTACTCAGTAGGAGCAAGGCCAGACCAAGAGGCTAGTCATACAAACGGGGGGTGCAAGCAAGAAAGATAAGGTGCACAAAACGCCACCAGAATACATGATCACAGAGGATGACACAGACCTCGTGGCCCAGATGGTCAAGGATGGAACATCGAAGGACTTTGACAAAGCTCAGTGACAAAGGGATAGAATGTAGTATGAGTTGGCAGACATGAGGCTGCTCCTTGAGCAAATCAGAGAATCACAAAGGGCCGACATAGGAATAGAATCAGTCCAAACAACATCACATACAAGAGTCGAGGTTGGATCAACTGAGCAGGATAGGATCCAGACAATGACACAGACGAGCTCGACATTTCTCGCCACAACCAGCATGCTGTGCATGGATGAAAATGTGGGTCAGACACCCTTGAAGGATTTGTCTCAAATACAGTTGGTAATGACGCAGATACCAACCAAGGCCTTGTATAATTCCAAGTCAACGTCGTGCAGGAGGTACAATTGTGCACATGCACAGATGCATTGAAATTGCAATAGACGAAGGACAACAATGAAGAGTTGGAATTGGTGCTTGAATAGGTCAAGCTTGAGACCAAGGATGAGAAATATCCTGTGGATAGGCTTGAGCAGGGATTGGTCGTTGCCTATGAGAAAATTCCAAAGAGGCACAAACAATAAAGCTCACGTTGATGCAGAATCGATCAATCGATCAATACATGCAAGAGATCAAGCACCTTCGGGAACAACTCATACCTACCACTCCCCTGGAGGTGAAGGAGAAAAAGAAGCAAGAAGCAACAATGTAGATAGAGGAGATGGAGTGACAAGTCAGCGCAGTGACTGACTTGTTCAATAAAGCAACACAACTATGAACAAAGCTGGAAGAGGATCAACAGGTCTAGAAGTGGGACTAGCAAGAGGAGAGGATAAGCACATCTATCCAGGGCCTCAAGCAGAGGAAGAAGACGATGTCGATCACTGAGCACGTCAAAGGAGCACGAGATATGAAGAAGCTACAGGCAGATCTCATAGTCACGCAGACATAGAAGAAAGAGCGCCAAGCTCAAATGGAACCTCTCCAGGAGCAGGCAGCAGAGGTCATTGCACAGGCAAAAGATGCAAAGAAGAACATGGCACAAACTTAGGCAGAGTGCACATAGATGATCAACGACGAGATTGCAGTGCAGGTATTGGACGCACTCAAGGAGAAGATCGCGCAGACTCAAACGCAAGCAAGGGAACTCACAGAGAAGTTCCAGGCTCTCATAATAGAGATTGAATAGGCACACAAAGTTTAGGTGGCTCAGGACAAGCCACATGTTACTGTTGGGGGCTTGTTGGATGCAAGCCTAGCTAGGAAGAAAGGCTATTTTTGGAGGAAAATCATGCAAGAGGGAAAAGACAGGAAAAGCATCATGTGTAAGAGAAGAAGGCGAAGCACGCATGCAAGGAATACCTA
>JASDQU010738903.1:177435-188265 GCA_032191745.1 Picea mariana
AGGAACATAAAATATGTAATATAATCAAAGTTTCGTTCTAAGAGATGTACCCTAAGGAATCGTCGGTGTAAAGTTGGATCATGAACCCGGTACACTCTATTTAACTGAGACACAACTAGTTGAGCATTGAGATAGACCCGGAGATGAGAGATACCCAATGACAAAGCGTCACGAATCAATTCAATAACTGCACTATACTCGGTGACATTATTTGTGGTGTCACCTAAGCATATACCTCCGGAAGATAACAACTGGCCTTGAGGTGTGAATATTACCCAAGCTACAGAGGCAAGCCTCCGAGTGTGCTGACTAGCATCGTTTGCATATCCAATGAACACCTTGGAATCACTTGACATCTTCCATACTGATGAAAGATAATATCAACGACACGTCCATAACACTAAAATAAACTAAAAAGTACTAGTACAAAGACTATACATATGCTACAAAAAATTACCCACAGTGACCTTCCTATGAGTAATACTTCTTGAGGTAGAGCCCATTTCTAGGCTCTGCCAAAGCATTCCCTTCAAAATCAACCATACAATAAGCACCCTTTTTTTAAGCCTCTTTTATGATGAAGGGTTCGAACCACATGGGTTTGAATTTTCTTGCCCCCAGGGGGTCCTTATCTTAGTCGTAGACTAGGACAAGGTCACCTTCAGAGAAAACCCAAGGATTAATGGACCTATCATAATGACACTTGACCTTATGTTTGTGAGCCTCGTTGGCCAGGGCCGCATCATGACACTGCTCATTGAGATTCTCAAGGTATACTAACCATTCGTCAAGTGGAGAAGTGTCGGGCAATAATTGTACTTCCAACTTTAGAGACGAGATCTGACATTCGATGGGCAAGACTACCTCCAACCCATAAACAAGTTGAAAAGGTGAAAATCCGATTGTAGTCTTAACAAATGTTTGGTAATCCCATAATGCCGAGTATAACATCAAATGCCAATTTGACTAGGCTAAGTTGATAGTTCGCTATAAAATAGTCTTAAGAGTTTTGTTTACAGCCTCCACCTGCCCATTTTCTTGAGGTTAGTAGGGTGATGAATGTTCTTTCCGTAACCCAATATTTGATGTTAACTCAGTCATCATTTGGTTCTGAAAGTGACTTCCATGGTCGATGACAATCTCCCTCAGGACGCTAAACCTTGCTATTATCTGATTGAATAAAAATAGAGCTGCAGTCTCTCCATCATCTTTAAATGTTGGCATAGCTTCGACCCACTTTGTGAAGTAGTCTACAACTATGATGATATAGCAGTGCCCCCTTTCTGAAGGAGGGTTGCAAGTAGTGTAATCAATCCCTCACTTGGTCAAGGGACCAATGGTGATGACAGGAAACATGGGATGGGGATGTTCCCTCATCTTCCGAGAGAAGATTTGGCACGTATGGCACTTATTGACTGATTCGATACAATCTTTGATAAGTGTCGGCCAGAAGTAACCTGCTCGTGGAATATTTTGGGTTGTTGCCAACCCAGAAAAATGACCACCACAAGCTCTAGTATGGCAATCGTTAAGCACGATAATTGCTTCCTCATGAGTGAGACATCGGTGTAGGATGCAGTCTACACCTCTTCGATACAATGTATCTTCGAGTATGAGATAATTCTTAGCCTGATGGCGTATACGTCGACGCTCATCGTGAGAAGAAGTGGTGGGGCACTTCAAAGTCTGGAGATAGATAAGTATATCTCCATATCAGGGATCTGAAGATGTGATCAAAAACATATCTCCCCGGATAGGCAATTTTTTGGGCACAACGTCACCTAACTCAAACAGAAGTTTCGAAATAAGTTCTGCGAAGACTAGTGACTTTTTGGACTTTGCTGAAATGAAGTCTAAGTCAAACTCTTGGAGGATGACTATCCATATACTGATTTTTTTGCCTATTACCTGTCATGTCAACATGTACTGGAATGGATTCATGATAGCAAGGACGATGGTATTTCGAAATAGAACATAATGATGGAACCATTGAACAACATGAACTGCTGCTAATGCAAGTTTTTTGATGTGAGAATAATTAAGTTCCGATCCTATGAGGCCTCGACTCAGGTAATAGATCACGTATTCTATGAATAAGTCATCTTCCTGAACTAAAACCATGACAATGGTTCACTCTGTTGTGGCCAGATATAATAAGAAATATTTTTTATAGTTCGGTGGCTGGAGCAGAGGGGTAGTTGTGAGGGCATGTTTCAATGCATCGAAAGAGCATTGAGCCACATCGTTCGAGTAAAAGGGAAAGTCTTTCTTCAGTAATCTCATAAATCCCTTGTTGATTTCGGCATAGTTGGCGATGAAGCATTGTAAAAAGTTTGTCTTGCCTTGTAGACTCTAAAGTTGAAGGATTGTACGTTGGGGGGGGGAACTGAATTATTGCCTCAACCTTGAGAGGATCAACCATGATCCCTGTTGTTGACACTATGAAACCTAACAATCGTCCTAACATTACACAGAAGCTGCACTTGTTTGGATTCAGACGAATCTGAAAGTAGCGACAACGTTCGAAGATGAGTCGGAGGTGTGTGGGATGATCCGTTCTCTTGTGAGATCGTGATGCTAAATCATCTAGATAGGCCTCGACTATATTCTTGAGGTCATGAAAAGAAAAATACATGGCTCGCTGAAAGGTGTATCCAACATTTTTGAGACCAAAAGGCATTTTACGATATGCGAATGTACCCCATGGGCAGATGAATGTCATTTTGTGTTGGTCTTCAGGTTTGATTCGGATTTGATTATATCCCGAAAAACCATCCATGAAAGAAAAGGCTTCACAACCCGCACATTCATCAATGATCTGGTCGATGAACGGTGTGGGAAATTTATCTTTGGGACATGACTTGTTCAAATCACAAAAGTCAGTGCATACACGAATCGTGCCCTGTATTTTATTGACCGGCATGGGGTTTGATGCCCATTGGGTCAAATGGATAGGATATATAAACCCAACTTTTAGAAATTTCTCAACCTCAACCTTAATGGCTACTGCTTTCTTAGGATTCACTGGATGAAGCTTCTGCCAAAGTATCTTGGCATCAGGATACGTTGTGATTTCATGTTCAACTATTCTTGGATCGATGCCTGGAATTTCCTCATAGGACCAAGAAAAAGCGTTGCAAAATTATTTGAAAATATCTATGTAGATTTGAATCTCTTTAGGGGAGCAATCCGCTCCGACGAAGACATTCTCCACGATGTCATGGTTTCGGGAGATATTGATCGGTAAGGTTTTAGTGATAGTTTCCATATTACCCTCAACATAAACCTTGTGTGTAGCTAAAGGATTAATAGGACAAGACCGCTCTCTCGTCATGGTCACAGTGAATTCTCCTGCCTCAATTCGGCTTAACTTTGGGAGGAAGTATTATCTGTGATGAAGATCTTCCCAGGGTTTATTCGAACTAGTCATTGCTTCAATTATTGCTTCATCAGAGGGTAAGAATAAGTCTAATGAATCGGTGTGAGCGAGAGAACCCTGAGCCCAAACAGGCTCTAGAAGTGGATCTAACTCTTGTGCAAGAGCTGGATCAGTGTGGGATGAAGTTTGTTGGGCTAAAGAGTATGCTACTTCAGCTATGGATAAGGGCATGGACATGCTCGGGTGTCCTGTCTCATCCATCATGGCCGATGGGGAAGGAAGTATCCACAGATCATCGAAGTAAGTCATGCAGAACGACGAAATTTAAAAAATCTCAACCTTATGGTGATTGGATATAAATTTGATATCTCCTTGAGGGGGTGGGTAATCGAAGGTACCCATCAAAGATGGGCACAAACCAACCCCTACATTGATGACACCTGGTTGAGGATTATCGATCATCAGGATCGTGGATGCCCTCAAAGCAGGGTCAGGTCTAGAGAAGGACAATTGATCGATGGTCACTATCCGACCCTCATGTGGAAACAACAAGACTCAGAAAACTATAGCAACCATAGCTTGCATGGCATAAGTCCAACTCCTTCCTAACAAGAGGTTATAGTCGAGGGGAGCATTAACTACCTCTACTTTGACACACACGGTCTTGCCTCCTAACTGCACGGGAAAATAAGGAACTATACCATGTGGTCAAAAAGAATGACCGTCGAAAGCGGTGAGGAGAGTAAGTGACGAAGACAAAAGGGGCTGGCCAATGGCTTTCCAACATGCCAACAACATAATGCATGTCGAGGCTCCCTCATCAACCATCATCCGGAAGATATTTCAAGTAAAATTTTTTGTGGGATAAGCCACTACTATCTGAAATGCTACATGGTAAGGTAGAAGAGTTTTTAAGTCAGTTGTATCTAGCATGATTGTACCCAGATTATAAGTCTCGATAGATCCTAAAGCGATTAACAAGGCTTTCCTCTAGGAAGGGCAGCTTTGGAGGACCTCCAAAGCGAACATCGCACAAGGGGTTTGTGATAAATCCTCCACCACAGAGTAGTTCTAGGCGGCCCTTGCATTTGGCTTATGAGAAGCATTTTTAAATGCACCTTTGGGAATGCATTTCATTGTTTCCCCCAACATCTTCTCAATTTGTAGAGGAAGAGAGGGGATTTCAACTTCTTTACCTTTCTCAAAAGTGCTTGGTTTACTATATTCATGCACTCTAGTTGATATAAAAGAATCACCCCTAACCATATATACGTTCATGGATGCAGGGTTGTTCGGAGGTGGACATGGTTCCTGGCTGCCCCCTTCGGTGCTTGCAAAGGCTTGAGTTAGATTTTGCCCATGTTGAAATGGATTAGTCAACACAGCCTATTGTTGCTGCGTCACAAACTTTTGGGCCTCTGCAAGTCGAGGACAGAGATGGTTCGGGTGGTCTTCCGTGCACAAGTTGCACAGATACCTCGCCTTCGGTTTTTCAGTTTTTTCCCCGCCAGCATTATCATTAGGTTTTTTATCCCCCATTCCTTTCTTTCATTGTTTTTTCTTTCCTTCAGGCTTTTGGGTGGCCTTTGGGTTAGTCGATTGCATTGTGTGTACCTTCAATGTTTGGGTAGGGGGAGTAGCCAAAGTAGTAGTTTGGTTGGTCGCTATGTGTTGTATAGATAAATACTACAACTACTTTGTCAATTTCTCAACGGGATTTGTGTGTGCTGAACCAACAATACCATCAGCATGTGATCTAGCTCTCTGTCTAGTTTTATCTAGTATTGAGCATGGCGCATCTGGCAAGATGTTGTATAATAAACTGAACTGAGAATAGATGAGCTCAAATTGTTGAACTCTCATGATGGTGTCTTCTTCATAGAATACACCCGATGTTGCAACGTCTTTGGATAACTGCGAGACCAAAGACTTAAGGAACCACTCAAGTAGGAATGATGGTGGGACTGGTACCTTGATTAGACTCTTCCGATGTCTCCATTCTTAGATGTGATCAGAGATATGGTCCACTGTTGTCTGTTCAAAATTGGTTAGCAGCTCTGTGTCGGCATCGTATCTCATAGGTAACTGGAAATGGTTTAGGAAAGCCATTTCCAGCTCACCGAAGGAAGAGTATCTTGAGTGATCGAGCTCAATGTACCATTTTGCGGCACTCCCAATGAGAGTAAGTTGAAACAATCACAACTGTACGGAGTCATCTTTTAATGATTTAGATGAGCACCAAAGTTGGAAGGTAGTCACATGATCACCTGGATCTTCATTAGGCTTGGCTTCAAACTTCAGAATGTCTGAAGGCAACTTTGTCGGCATAGGAGGCCAACACAGATCATGTCAAATGGGGTCATTCAACAACCGTGTCAAATATGGCAAGTGAAAAGTCACCAAGAAAGGTAGTTTGGGTTGTTGGTGATAACCTAGGAAAAAGGGGCCTGGAGTTGACTGGCACCAGGTTGCCAGGAAAAGTTTGGTTGCTGGCCCAGATTCTGGTAGAATCCATGGCCCTGGCCAGCATACGGATTTTTCATATGTGGAGACATCATCGGCTAATTTCCCAAATAGGACATAGATGGTTGGGCATGCATTATATTTGAAGAACTTTGGGAAGGATTGCCCCATGTTTGTCCCGTGGGGATGGGCATAGTAGTTTGTTCAAGGTTCCATTGATTGTGGAAATAATTACCCCAGATTGGCATTCCGGATAAGAGAATGGATCCCTACCCTGAATTCCAAGGCCCTGATGCAAAAGAAGTTCCTGGGTTTTCCCCCTGTGCAGGAATAGTACCCTACATAGGAATAGATTGTCCAAAACTAGGATTACCCCCAGTCGGGAAAGAAGCTAACAAGAAGGCATTATTACCAAACATTCCGATGAAACAAAATGGTGTCAAACCTACCAGCATGTTATGTGAAGGTGGTCCTTGACTCCCCGCTCCAAATAAACTATGGTATGTAGGTTTCCCAGTGGACTGCTAATGCAAGCCACCGAGTGAAGGGGATGAAGGAGGGATATGACCTCCTCCATAAGGGAAAGCATTAAAAGGAGTAGGAGTGCCCCCTATGAGACCTTGCAGAGGAGAACTAGAGCTCCCTGCCCCTAGACCTAAAGTCTGTAAAGTGAAGTAGGAAAGTACAGGACTTGTACTCGAACTAGGCATCCCGTATGAGAATGAAGGGCCTGTCGCACTAGGTGTGAAAGGGGTTGTGGCCACCACAAAAGATGGGATCAGACCACTGTGTGATTTAGAAGAAGTTGAGACCATGGTGGCTTGGACCGATGACGGTGGGTTAGGAGGTGAAAACTCTCCTGTGGTGACAACCGTAGTGGGAATGAAAGAATTCTCAGAGGGAGTAACAACATTTGTTTCCATTTTTGTGTGCAACTGTTATAACCCTAAATTGCACCATACTTGCTTACCTGGAATTAGGCCAACTCATTTCCCTTCATTGCCAAAACATCTGTTGAGAAACCTTTTTGAAAAGCCTCTCAGGTAAAAGCACACGCGCCCTAACTCACTACTGCACGCGTTGGAACGCTGGCAGGCCTACTACTACACGAGTTTGAATGATGGCAGGCCTACTACAGCCCGCGTTTACCTAACAAAGCACAAAAACAGGAAATTTTCCAATGAAACAAAAAGCTATGGGTCAGTTAACTGAAACTCCCGGCCATGCATGGCCGGGAGTTCATCCAAAACACTAGCTCCTTCTAGCCTATAAAAGAAGGGGTAGGGATACTATTTGGAAGAGGGGAAAAATATAGCAAAGAAACTCTGCCCAATTGCCAAATCCATTTGTCCCAACCCTTTAGCCTTTCCTCAAGCCTAAGGAGAATTAACGCAAAGAAGTTGGAGGACAAAGAAGAGGAGGAGCCCAGGATCAGGATCAAGGAGCGGTGGTTGGTCTCGACTTCTATTGTAAGTTGATTCATTTTGAAAATAATAAAAAGAATACTTTTTTCGTCCCAATGCATGAGTTATTTATGATTTTGTGTAATTTATGCTTAATTTCTAACCCTCAAGTAGAAAAATATCATGCATGCGTAGTGTTTGTCTTGATTGCAGGTTAACTTTGGAAGGAGCCGCACGAGCAAGTAGTCAAGAGTGCAACGAAGGATCTACACCAAACATCAGTAAAAAGGTTAGTAGTTCCTTTCCATGCATGTATCGTAAAAAGGGGTTTAAAGTTTTGGGTGGTAGGTTAAAAGGTCATTTCTTTAAGGTCAACATCTGCATGCAAGCCCAACCCTATCTTGTTAGTCCGTAGGGTATTATTTCCCAACAACAGAATTGGCGACTCCACTGGGGAAGATACTCTTAGGGTTTCTGGATTTAGTTGAGGTTTTTGGGTAATTTAAAGGATTGGATTTTCTGTTTCTTTGTTTGTCTGTTTTCTGTTAGGTCAGAACTAGCAGGGAACCTGGTTCTTTATACCATTTTTTCCTTGACTGTTACTTGACGTTAATTATCGGGACACACAGAGGTACACGTGGCCTGCAGAAGGCCTGCGCGCGTGTAACCCGCGCCCTAACCTTCTACAGCCCGCATTTGAACGCCTATTGTAGAGGTTTCAGTAGCGTGTAGGAGTTGGAGAGATTGAGAGGTAGTCCTCCTCTTACCTGTCAGAATTATACATTCTCAGGGGGCTTTTTGGATCCTATCTAAGTCTTGCTGGTTCATAGTCTTGTCTCAGTTTGCTTGATTGGATTTTGTTATTTCTTGCAGCTACTTTTCTTTTTGTTAAGAAGAAGCATCCAAGCCTTCAGAAGACCCTGGTTATCAATACCAGAGAAATTTTTCAGGTCTGGGCTGACTGTGTTTAGTTTTGTCTTAGGGTTTATACATACACACGGCCTGTGCAAGTGCAGCCCGTGGGTACCCGCGCGCTGTTGTAGGTCAGCACGCATTTGCACACGTTCTGTTTCAATGACAGTAGTGGGCCTGACAGGTTTCTTTTTCAATCAAGGTGGGGCAGTCATCCCTTCCTGTGGTGAGAAGTGTTCCTCTCAGGGGTTTGAGTCTAGGGTTGCACAGTCAGTAGGTTAAGGCCTCTTACCCTTAGCCTGTTTTTTCTTAGTTGGCAGTTGATAGAAAAGATAAAAAAAAGAAAAATTTTGTTTTATGGTTTTTAGACAAGCGTAGGAGTCTGTGCTTTCTTGATTACCATTGTGTATCTTTGCTCTGATTCCTTGCGATCTGCGCTTTAAGCCAGAATTTTGTTTTGTTTTCTTGGTTTTGTGCTTGTCGGCATTTTCCCTTTGTTGCTTCATTTAGCACTCAAAAAAAAAATATATATATTTATTTTTTATTTTCTTCTTTGTTTGAAGATTGTGTTTCTGCATCAATAGCTAGGAAGAATTCTTTTGTTCATAAGTTTTTGCAGTGCATTTAGAGTATAAGTAGCTCATAGTCAAGCCAAATTCCTTTATGTTTGCTGCATGAAATCTTAGAAAAATTGCAAAGAAAAGAAGTCTTTCTTGTGTGAAAAGTTGTTGATTTTTGCATTTAGTAAAAACATTTTGTTTCCAGCATTTTTTCATTTGTTTTTTCTTTGAGTCTTTACACACCATCAATTTCACATTCATACCTTGTGACGTAAAAAATCCCATAAAATCAACGCTAATTTAAAATCTATTAGACTTTTTGTTTGTAGGGTTCATACACTAGCTCAGGACTAGGGCCTTGGAATAGGTTGGAGAGGAAACTCTCCAAGGCCACTCAAAAACAAACATTGGAGTCTGTGATAGGGAGTGTAGAAGTCCAGTTTCGTGGAATTTATCCGGGACCCCCCTCTAACACAGGGGATAAACATGAGTTTGCGTAAGGAAAGGTAGCAGAGATAACCCCTCCAAAGCCAAACCAAGCGTAGTGGAGAACACATATCGAGGATTTGTTTTGGGATTCCATCTTTTGCATTTTCCACGGGGCTTCGTGGGTATCTAATCCATTCGAGGTCCTCAGTTGTCTTCCGGACCATTTTCTCTCGATACCCTGGACAAGTTTCGGGCTTGATACCCTGCTCATTGTGGTCTACCCGACTATCGACTGTACCCGCCTGGTGACTATTCGTGTGCTGGAAAACTAGTTGCCAATCTTTTTTAGGGACATACACAGGTGACTGCGGGGGTATACCACGGTACCTAGGATAGACATTGGTCCACGCTTTGCAGAGTATACCTGGAGGGTGCTTCCATTTTCGAGTTTCACTTGCACTGGTAAGTTGCTCTAGTGTTGGTTGTTGTATTTGTTCTTCAAGATAGTTAGTGATTGCTTGTCTTATCTCTTAGGGGCTTCTTTTTTAGTGTGTGTTACTGTTTGATCATGTAGAATACCTTAGCGTGTCATGGATATTCTCACATAGTGGAGGATCCAGAGCTTCGCCAGTCATGAAGGCTTTTGGGCTTGCCGCCGGTTATACTGGAGCCACCCCCACCACCTTTGAGGCGGAAGCTAGACCAACAAGGGTCTTTCGAAGAAACTAGGTTACAAACCATTGTGCCCAAACAACTCCTGGAGGAATCAACCACCAATATTGGTTCGGTTGAAACCCCAACCACTGATACTTGGCCATCGGTCAGTGTACCAATCCAGTTTTACGAACGCCTGTTAGTGCCTCATACAGCTATGGAAACAAACACTGTTACTTCCTTTGGGAATTCTTCCATTCCCACCACCATTGCTACCAGAGGAGAAGCATCTCCTAACTTGACATCGTCAACCCGGGCCACCATGGTCTCGGCCACAACTACGTCACACAGTGGACCAACCCCATCTATTGCGGTGGCCATAAATCCCTTCACACCTAGTGCGACATGCTCTTCGTTCTCATACGGTATGCCTAGTTCAGGCACAAGTCCTGCACTCACTCACTCCACTTTACAGACTTTGGGTCTGGGGGTAGGGAGCTCTACCACTCCTCTGCAAGGTCAACTTGGGGGCATTCCTGTCCCTTTTAACACCTTTCCTTACGCTAGAGGTCATATCTCTCCTTCATCCCCTTCGCTTGGTGGCTTTCATCAGTAGTCCACCGGGAAGCCTGCACACACGAGTTCATTTGGAGCCGGGAGTCAAGGAACACCTGCGCAAACTCTGTCAGTAGGTTCATCACCGTTTGTTTGGAATGGGACGTTTGGTAACAACACTTTCGCATCCACTGCTTTCCCGTCTGGGGGCACTCCCATCTTTGGACAGTCTACACTGGCGCAGGGTACTATTCCTGCGTCAGGGGCACATATAGCTAGACCATGGAACTCAGGACAAGGATCTGTTCCCTCCTCTGGAATGTTGTTCTGGGGTAATTCTTTCCACAGTCAATGAAACCCTGGACAGAATTCTATGCCTCTCCCAGTAGGACCGGCATGGGGTAATCCTTCCCAAAGTCCGTCAAACACGATGAATGCCCAACATCCTATGTCCTTTATGGGGAATCAGCCAATG
>JASDQU010738903.1:229520-241433 GCA_032191745.1 Picea mariana
TCCACCTGTATGAGATGATGAGCATGCACATGTCGAATCTTCTTCAGATGAGAGTTTTGATTCAGAGGAATCAAATGATTCATATTCAAAGTCAATACAGTTGGATGCAGAGTCAAAGCATCCAGATGTAGTTGCAGAGCCAGAGAAGAGGCCCAAGTGGGCACATACTACTCTTTAGGATGTAGGGGATCGTGTTGGTGATCTAGCCAATACTAGGAGGAATCGATCTGATTTCAAGGAGCCTCCTATTGCACTCACTTCCACTTAACCATTGCCCTCTAGGCATATTTTCTTGTTTCAGTATTTAGATCCACGATCTTATGGAAAGGCTTCTATAAATCACTTTTGGGAATTCACCATGAAAGAGGAGTACAACTCCCTCCTCGATAATGAGACTTGGGATATGGTTCTTCTTCCTTCTAGGAGGAAACTTATCAGATGCAGATGGGTCTACAAGATCAAGAGCATAGCAGATGAACATATTAGCAGATACAAAGCCAGGCTTGTTGTCGAAGGCTTTCAACAGGTGCATGGCATTGACTATGATGAAACCTTCACTCCAACAGAGAATATGGATTCCATACAATTAGAACTTTCCATTGTGGAAGCCAAGGGATGGGAAGTACATCACATGGACATGAAGAATGAATTTCTTCATGGCAATCTATCTGAGGAGATCTACATGGAGCAGCCCCAGGTATTTATGCAAGACTCATCTATGGTATGTTGACTGAAGAAGTACCTGTATAGCCTCAAGTAGGCTTTGAGGGCATGGTATGCCAATATGGACTCCTACCTCTTGTAACAAAACTCTGTATGTTGTAAATCAGACCCAAATGTCTACATGCTCATGATGATTGATTCACTTCTACTCTTAGTTCTATATGTTGATGATTTCTTGATCACCAGTTGCTCGACTTCAACAATTGTTGCAGTCAAGAGGATTCTACATGACAGGTTTTTGATGATGGACATGGGCCCACTACACTTCTTCCTTGGACTTGAGATTAGTCAGGATGCATCAAGATCAAACTGTCTCAGGCCAAGTATGCACAAGATATCCTTAAGAGATTTCACATGATAGAATGCAAGTCTACTCTGACTCCTTTCCTATCAGGATTCAAACTTAAGGATGGTGGGGAGACTCCAATGGTTGACAACACACTATACATACAACTAGTGGGGATCTTGTTGTATCTCACACACTCCAGACTAGACCTATCCTATGTAGTTGGAACAGTTTCTAGGTTCATGCAGGAGCCACATTAGCTACATTGGAAGGATGCAAAGTGTATCCTTTGATACGTACATGGAACCATCACCTTTGGGATTCATTATGCAGTAGACTCTGCATTATATCTCATCGATTTTACTAATTCTAACTGGGTTGGCAATAACATTGATATCAAGTCCACATATGGTTACCCACTCAGTCTTGGTTCTGGGCCTATTTGTTGGTCGAGCAAGAAGTAAGCTATCATTTTTCTATCTTCAGCTGAGATAGAGTATAGAGGGGTAGTTAACATAACCATTCAGGCTATGTGGCTACAACATTTTCTCACTGATTTGGGAATTCAGTTTCATCACCCAATCGTCATCTGGTGTGACAACCAAAGCACTCTAAAGTTCTATAGAGATCCATTTTAGAGGCAGCGGATGAAGCACATCGAGATCCACATGCACTACATCTGGGACTTAGTAAACAAGGGGATCATCGACATATATTTATGTCCTTTAGTAGAACAAATGATAGAAATCTTCACCAAGACCTTCATTGAGCATAAGTTCCATTCTCTATGAATTCATATTGGAGTGAAGGACATAGTTTCCTAGCAACTGTAGTTCTTCTTTTTACATACATTGTGTCTTGAGGGGGGGTTGTTACCATGAGGTTTTCCCTCTTTCCTCACTTTATTTCAATGTATCATTTTTATTTGGGTACCTAACATGGACTCATTATCGAGACCCATTCTTTATTTTTACCATAGTGATGTTCAGGGGGGTGTTGGAGTTACTTCAAACACACCTAGGATTTATTTTTACTAAGGATTTTCCTTTTTTAATAGTCATAATTAGTCATTATCTAGTCTCTTATGTTTTAGGGGAGAATATTCCATCCAAAGAATATTCTCTTTGAGTGGACACTTCAGTTTGACTAGTTGAGTTGAGTCTAGATACTGCATTGGTTTTGTCACCATGAAACATTGGGATCATCACCATGCTAATGCGCAATTGCCTTGGAATCATCACCATACTGTCTCATTACCCTTTATTCATTGATATACTCCTCACTACACTCTATTCAGTCAGTTAATTGAAGACTAGTTGACTAGTTAACTCAGCTAGGTGGCAGTTCACTCCCATAACTTCCCGAGAGACTAGACTAGGTGGAAGTTCACTCCCATAACTACTGGTGTGTGTCCATATCACTCTATACCACCACTATGGGGAATTTTTCCTCCTCCAATGTGAATTCATTGATTTATACAGAGTATATCATGTGTAAATTATTCATTATTCATTACGGTTAATGATAATTCTTCCATTCTTTCTCTCATTCTTCTTTCTCAATCTCTCTACAAATGTGTGTAGTATTCTCTAGCTAGATATATTATGTGTAGTTTAAACAAATTTACAATTCTTAATCCAAGAAGCCAAACTAGATTTCATTCCCCATAGATTATGGACTTTGAAGTACTTCTTCAATCCAAGCATCCAAACTTCGACTTCATCCCCCTTCTTAATTTCTCCATTGAAAGTGGGTGGTTTGGATTTATTGAACTCTTCAAGATCATGGATTTTGGAATGTTTCCTCTTCTTTCCTCTCTTCAAGGAATGTGAGCTAGTTTCTCTACTATAATATCCCTTGGAGTTTTTGGTTTCCTCACCAGAAGATTCATCCAATGAGTATCTTTTGGCTCCATGTTGGGCATTCTTTGAGGTTCTCCTCTTTGTGTGGCCACTTTTAGGACCATTATTTCTTATCTTAGGAGGACTTTGGGTTTTATTAGTATGATGTATGTCCACTTGACTAGATGTTGGTCCATGTTGTAGTTTTCTTTGTATATATGATAAGATTTGCAGTAAGACTATGTTAATTTTAGTTTTCTTTCCATTTTATTTTATCATCCTTTCATTTTCATCCTTACAACTCTCTAATTCTTCCATGAGGCTTCTCACGGTTTCAACTAGATCTAGATGAGTTTCCATCGCCCTCCTCTCATAAGAATTTTCCTCTATTGTGGGATATTTCCCCCAATTCATGGTTTGTCACCATCCTTTATGTTGTAGTTTACCTATGGTCCGATTTTTTGAGTGTTGATAAAAAAATTCTATTAGTTAATTATCTACTAGTTTATGAATCAACACACAGTTCAGATTTTTTTTTTTTCAAAAAAATTACAACAATATAATGTTTCATTCCTTCCTTCAACAGAGTTTTAAATAAGCCTCTTAGGAATGGGGTAATATAGGGTGTTTCCCTTAAAGGGTCTCCAATAATATTTTTAAGCAACTCGTTCATGAGTCCAAGTAGGAAAAGTGTTTTTGCTTGCTCTGATAATAATTTGTCACACACTGGACTCCTAAGTACCCTTTGTAAGGATGGGACATAAAAATTTTACTTACTCTAATCATCTCAAATCATTTCTTTGAGGTATCCATCCTCTTCTATTTAATCGTATCTCTATAACGACTGATATCAAACTCAAAATTGAGCTCTGGATTGCAAGTTATGGCCTCCCGAAGTTATTTGGTCACTACCACACATGGGCCACGTGGAACCCATGTGGGTACACTTCATTCATAACATCCAAAAGTTACTACATACATGGGTAAATTCCATCCACCATTCCATCCAACAGTGGGACGTGGTCCTCATTTAACACCTACGTTAGAGGGGAGTTTAGTGTTCGACACTTCGGTACTGAATGCCCCTTTTTACTTCCTAAACATCCTCCGGAGTCCCAAATTCCTGAACTCCTGAATGAACTCAAAATCTTGCCACCTTGCTCTAGCCTTTGGGCCTTTTAGCTTATCCTCGACACTGCATCCCAAACCTCCAAAGTCCTGAAGTCCAAGACTTCGGAAGGGTCCACCCTCGCATGTGGTGATGTAATAGACGTGGAGGCAAGCACAGGTGTTTCCTGAGAACTCCACCTACTAAATGGACCCAGCAAGAAAGGGTCAGGGGTGACACGTGGAAAGGGATATATGACACATGGCCCCTACAGTGGGTGACACATGTCACATTTTAATGGGAATATAGGGTCTATGAAATGTACTATTATAGGTGACACGTGGCACGTCAATAGTGGTTCCACGTTACCCTGGGTGACATCAGTGCACCATGTCACTATGGGCTGGAAGTATTCCAAGCCCTTCGATCTCATGGTGAAGGTGTGTCCACGTAAACCCCTGGATATACGGCCTTTGTTACTTCATAACTTCGACGTTCAAGGAATCTATGCTATGAATTCCTCCTTTCTCCCAGAATGTTCAGCGTCGGGCTGACCCTAATTTAGATCTATGGTCATGGAAGATATTGAAGGGTCCCTAGATCTATGTTCATCGTTACTTCACAACTATGACATTCAAAGGTTTTAACGTCATGGCTGCTTCATTCTCCCGAAGTAGGGCTCCATCAAAGTACCATACGTGGGCCCCTCTATTAGCTGATCAGACGGGTAAGAGGGATTCTTAATGAATTCCCTAGATACACGGTTCTCCTCACTTCGTAACTCCGATGTTTGGGGATTCTGGTGCTATAACATCTCTGTTTCCCTGAAGTAGGAATTTTCTGGACTTACCTCGGAATACATCCAACGACCAAGGGGACTCGCAAATACCCTTAGATCTATGGATCACATTACCTTGTGATTGATGAATGGATCAAGGTTTAATGGTGGGGCAGGTCTATCTTATATGGTTAGGGAGAATTCCAGGAACTGATAAACCTTGTGGGTAACCGTAACAATCAGTTTCTTTCGACCAGTTTACAAATGGTAAGGTTGAAACACTCTGGAGCTCCAAACTCTCAGAGTTTCGAAGCCATAAATGCTTAGCTCCTTTTGGGCCTAGAACAAGGTTCCCAGACCTTAATCACATGGGTCTTTTTAAAAATATCATGGGATACGCACTAATCTCTTATCCATAAATTGTTTAAGGACACGGGCATGAGCCCTTGGTCACATGAGTGAAAGGTATGAAGGAAGTTCCCTCCTTCCAAAGGGTTTGAACTTAGTATTCCCATGAAGGTATATTCTAGAGGTTGGCAGGACTTAACCATCCTAGTAAATCCTTCCCCGACACTCTTGCAGACTTACATCCCATAGCTCTCTAGTTGCTAAGATAAGGAAAGAAAAAGACTACTCAAAAGAATGGGTTCAAAGAGGAACAATATGTACTTATACCTTAATCATTCAATATATAACTCAGTCATAGACATATACAAATATTCAATCATCATTTCCATTTCAATAAACAGAGTATGAGAATACTTATCAGTAAACAAAAATTCATGAATCAACTGCTGAAAGGGGTTCCTGTTTCCACCCAACCATAGGCACAAACACTCCTAAATGGATTTACCATTGGTCACCCCTGAGCTAGACCATGATTCTTAGAGAGAGAATCTTTCTTCTTTCTCAGCGATAGTTAGGGATGGAGGTTACTCTCCTCCTCCCATGGGATATTGGAAATTAGTTTTCTCTGTACCAAGAAAGGAGTTCTACACAAGTAATTCCACAGCCACTCATAAACCTCATTTATCATATTGGAATTAAAAACATTCTAGCAACTTCTTGCACCCAGAACGAGCTTATTTCTCAGTTCTTCTTTGAACCAGAGAGTTGCAAGAGATCTTTTCTCTTCTTGATGTTGGTCTTTCAACTTTGCTTCCTTGCAGATCTGCCTCTACCCACAAATTACCTCTTTTCTTTCCTTCCTCAGCAAGGTTTTGTGCATCCAAATTTACAACTCATGGTCAGGTATGGAAGTTTTGCAGATGGGTACCCTTCCCTATCTTCTGATTAACTCTTGAGGATGACTCTTCCAGCTACCAATCTAACTGGTAATTCATTTCTAGGTCAGAGGATTGTTCTGGGTATCAGTCATTAAATCCAGTAAGGTATTGGTTTGGTGGAGGTTCATATCAACCATTTCTGGTTCCCCTCATCATATCTCTCATATCACCATGATCTATATTTGAAAAACCCCCCTGTCAGCAGTTATGCAACACTATCCATTTTCTATTAATAACAAAAAATACATACATTACCTTTTATAACAAAAGGTTCATAAAATCCTTCATTCACACATATTTAGTCTACCACATTATTTTGGCAAGTTATAGTTATATTTACAAAATAGGGGAAACACGGGTATTACATTTATTTCTTGAGATAAGTGTCATTTATGTTCTTATTTAAATTACTATGTTTGCGTGATTATGAGTTTTTGTCATGGAATTCTCTGTTGTTAAATTCTATATATGACTTGTTAATGTTGCATGCATGTTGTTATTATTTCAGATTAACTTAGTTCATATGCATAATTGATTATCTAATTAAATGGTAACATAATTTTTTATTCTGCGTGGTGTGTTCCATCTCGGGGTTGGGAACGTTACAAGATCATGTTGTTGAGTCCTTGATAATGGGGATGTTACAAATTGGTATCAGAGTGATTTTTTTGTTGAGTTTTCAGTTATAGGGGCATTAAATGAATAAGAATGTTGAGAATATTTGTTCAGAATTAGGTATATATTTGCAACACATAGTTCCATATACTCCACAGCAGAATGGGGTAGCAGAGAGAAAAAACAGGACATTCAAAGATATGGCCAACTGTATGTTGTAGGATAGAGAACTACCTCCAAAGTTCTGGGATGAATCTATCAAATGTGCATCATACATTCATAATATATTTCCTCATAATTAATTCAAGGGATTCACTTGATATGAGGCTTGGAGCAAGAAGAAACCTGAAGTCACTCACTTCAAAATTTTTGGTTCCATTGCATGGGCTAGGATCCCTTCTGATAGGAGGAAAGATATGGAAGCTCAGAGTAAGGAGTGTATTTTTGTTGTATATCCAAAGGAAGTGAAAGGAAATATTTTATTAGATACTATTCCATATACACTATTCATTCAAAGGATTTCTATGTTTGAAGAGGTTCCTTCACAGGTACTTTCGAAGAAGTCCACACCTCCATCTCCACTGCCACTAGTTGTGTAACTTCGTGATACTTCTTCTGATCCAGGTTCTGACCAGATATCTAAATATAATATATCTAATGTTTCTATTCACCAAAAAGAATTTTTAGGTCCATATTATTGACCACGACGGGCATAAAAAACTCTTCAAGTAACAAGTAATCTAGTGAGTGATCTCGTCGATCCATGGAGAAACAGATCTTAGTTTTTGGAGCCTCCACAATAGTTTACTACCATGGATTCATTTATTTCTATGTATTGTTATATGGTACTTGGATCATATCCTTATTCTTATGCATAGGATAAAGGAAACCCCCATTGGGAGGAAGCTATGAAAGAGGAGTACAATTCTTTGATAGAGAAAAGCACATGGGAGTTGGTTCCTATACCTTCCAATAAGAAGCTTGTTAGATGTAAGTGGATTTTCAAGAAAAAGAGGGATTCTTATGGATACATTAAAAAGTATAAGGCTTGGTTAGTAGATAAAGGTTTCTCATAGGTACAATCCATTGACTATGAGGAGACTTTTGCATCAATTGTCAATATTGATTCCATTCAGTTAGCTCTAGCTATTGCAACAACTAGAAAGTGGGAGGTACACCATATGGATGTGAAAAATGAATTCTTACATAGATATATTAATGAGGACATATATATGAAGCATCCATAGGGATGTGTTCAATATCTAGCCATCATTATTGTTGTGACCATTTCGTCACTTGGGTGAGAAAAACAATGGCACTTTCATGCCTAGTTGGGCCTGCTAGACAAGACATAGGTTAGTTCATGGATTAAACAAGCCAAACACATGAAATAAACAAGTAAAAAAACTAAAACAACTAAGGAAATAAAAAATATAATGCATAAGAAACTTTTAGAACCATAAACAATCAACCAATGACCAAAATTATGCCACCAATGGATAACTATATTAGTTGGAAAAACACCATAGAGAAAAATGAGGACTTATGAGTCCCCTCTTCCTCCTTGGGAGGGATCTTGAGTTCACTAATGGAGAGATCTTATTACAATGGAAGAAAAATGGCAAATGATGAAGAAAATCAATTCTTATTCCCTCAAGAGGAGAGTGGAATGTGTTAGCACTGAGAGTCACCCTCCGACTACAAGAGGATAAGCCTAGTACCCATCAAAAAAATAAAATGGATAAAAATGGTTTGAGTAGGTGGATCAGTATGACTGCAGAGAGAGAAATAACATAAG
Organism: Picea mariana; assembly: GCA_032191745.1. Taxonomy (NCBI): domain Eukaryota; kingdom Viridiplantae; phylum Streptophyta; class Pinopsida; order Pinales; family Pinaceae; genus Picea; species Picea mariana. Next base: position 237,956 of record JASDQU010738903.1, read on the forward strand.
TAACTGTAGATTGGTTCAGGACCATTGGGTTATGGAGTCATAAGTATCGTGAATAATGAAGGAATTTAAACTTCCTATCAGAGAAAAGGATTTATGTGGTGATGAGGAGAAGAAAGACAGAATGTCTAAGTGATGAACCATGAAAGATGGGAAATATGACAAAATATCCTCTACCTCCTCAGGAATCTATAGATTAGATAGATGCTACAACCAGACAAGAAGAAAAACAATGAGCGTCTAAGAGATAAATGATGAAACATGGGAAAGATGATAGCAGATCCTCTACTGCCTCAGGAATTCATATATCAAATATGCTACCTCCAGACGAGAATAAAAACAAGAAATTTATGAGTGATGAACCATGAAAGATGGGAAAGATGAAAACATATCCTTGACCACCTCAGAAATCCATAAATAAGAGAGATTACATCCAGACAAGAAAACAGAACAACATGTAAACTAAGAAGACGATTTGCTAAATACAACTCAAAAGAATATTCAATAACATAATATTTACAATCCAAGTCGTCGGGCCTACAAACTGAAAAATACAGAGCCTTTCTCCTAAAACTCTCTCATCTCTCCAGCCTATGAACACACGCCCCCCTTAAAAAAATTCTAAACTGATCTGTTTATAATTTGATCAGTCCACGACTGTCAGGTGTGTGACCTAGCCATCTCATTTAAAGATTTCATCTGTTCATCCTTCTTTCAAACTATGTTTGTTTCCTCCTGTCAGGTGCAAGTTCAGATCAAAATGGGCCTATAAGAAGAAATCATCCATTGTGGTACCTCGGGATGACAGTTCCGTCTCCTTGGCCATAGCTTCCAAGTTTTCTTTTTATGGACTGAGATGAAGTTTCAGCTACAAGTCCTTTTTCATTAACTGAATCCTCCTCGGGATCGGAGCGTGACTTAATTCCTAGGGGGTAGCCATGTGATGATGTAAAATTTGAATTTATATAAGGACATGATTAAGGGGTTGTCAAAGGTAGTTCGGATCCACACTTCTTTTGAGCCTGCAATTCACCACTTTCTGCCATGTATCTCTTTCGCTATACCATGGTTTCAATTGGGGGACCACTCAAGAATTTTATCATTCGAGCATGTTTCATCCCCGCAATGAAGCATGGCCATCAATATGGTCACAATATATGATTTGGGAAAGCCATGCTTTTTCTACCACATGTTGCTCTTGGATGGACCTTTCTCCTTGCTACAAAGATCAATGGTTCTTGTTGATTTGAGATCAACGGTACACCACTACTTTAGGAGTTTGGGCCCTTTCAATGAATATATTTTACAATACTTTGAAGTAATGAATTATTTGAGTGAGACATCTGGTGACATGTGGCCTCTTGATTTGGACGGTTGAGATTCACTTTAGGAGTTCGAGCTTCGGGCCTTTTTCTTTTTCTTTTTCATGCAATCCTTCGAAATGTTGAATTCCCGAAGTGAGAGATGTGGTGACGTGTGGGATATTGATTTGGATGGATGAGATTAAGTTTGGGAGTTCAGGCTTTGGGCCTTTGGGAATCCTTCACTAACACAACTTCTGCTTGCTTTCTCCCAGAATATGAGATCGCCTGACATGTTTCCCCTACTGAAAGATCGACGACCATGAGTGATTGTAAGCTCACAACTAGAAGATACTTTAATTTCTATTTCGATCCCTGCAAAGTGAATATGCTTGTTCATAGTGGGATCGATAAGCAACACTGATCTTTGGATCTAACAAGATCAACAATCCTGAGTGATTACAGGATCACAACTTTCAAAAAATTTAATCTGTATCTTGATCTCCGCAATGCCTCCCCATCATTGATTTCTCTTCGATGAGATCTGATGGTCGTGACTTAATATTGTTGATATGATAGCTGATCTTTCTCTCACTCAGATCTTACAACTACAAATTGAATATGTTTTCCTTACACTATTTTGAACCCAAAAAGGTCTACGCTTGGACACTTCCTGTGCAGACCATGAACTTGGACGACCTGCTACCCTTGACAACTATATGTCATAAAATTTGGATCCACAGGGGATGGTTTGCTCCCTATGATCTTCCAAAAATGCACAGTTCCAGTGCCTTCACTATTGGGTTGTAGAATCGAGATCAAATACATTTTTCTAAAGACAGCAAGATGATATGTACAGTATTCTACTTACAAAAATAAAAGAAACATATGTTCTCTAGAAGGAGATTATTTATGTACAATCCTAGACTAACTGATTTTTTACAATGTGCTAGGTAAAAGAAAACTTTCACCATAGACATTCAAGTGACTTCCCAACTGAAAACTTATTTACTCTGTCATTGATCAGCAAGGGTCCATGAAACTGTGACAACAAATTAATTACATTCTTCATATTTCCTCCTAATGATGAAGGTAAAATAAAGTTGGGAGGCTTCAATACATCAAGGAAATGTGACTCCATGTATTCCCCTATAGGGTCATAAAATAGGTGATAAAACCTACTAGGATGGTAACATAATTCTCACTCTGCTTTACAGTTTCTCACACATGGTTGAATGTCTATGGAAAGAATAGGTGAGTGAAAGGCCGATGCAGACTATTGATCCACTTCTCTTTTTCCTTCTCTGATGACGTTTGTTAGTTGATGGAAAGAAATATTCTCATGTATATCAATGGATGGCTCTTCCTCTTTATCATGTTGCTCTTGGTAGAAGCTTTCACTTTCATTAGAAGGATGGTTGCTAATTCCTTTTGCTTCTAAGAAAAAAAACACTTCAGCATCTTCATCATTGTCTCCATAATGATCAAATAAAGGAGGAGCCTCGAATGACATACCAAGAGGTATCTTCTTCCCAACATGAGAAAATGGTTATTCATTATTAAACACAAATTTCCTTTCAAGATTCAGTCTAGGAAGCAATATCTTATCATCATAATATGAGTCAAAAATAGGTTGCTTGTATCTAGGCCTTTTAGAGACCGGGCTACAAATAATATCAACTTCCAGAACATAATAAATTTCTACACTTTCCTTACTAAGACAACAAATACAGCTTTCATATGATGCAAATGAACAGGGAAGAGAAAAATATGATTCCTCATCCAAGGTATTTTCTTCATTCTCACAACCTTCATAAGAAAAAACTATATCATAAACAGAGTCTTTATACTCCTCACAACAACTATGACAAATTATCTCAGGGGAATGAAATTTTTGACAATGAATGTTGAAAGATGGATGAAACTCTTTGAGTGAAGAAAATCTAGAAATCATAAGAGAGTGATACCAACTATGAGCATATCCTTGAAGAGAGTACATAAAAAACTTAATACGTATGTCTTCATGTTGCATTAAAGAATGAAATCCTAGAACATGTTCAAGAGGGCTGTCATTCTTACCTTCATAAAATTTTGGCAGCAGATCTTGCCATTCATCAATTTGAGGCACAGGATGTGGATAACCAACTATGGATGAGAAATTTAGTGGGGAAAACCTCCTC
>JASDQU010738903.1:251716-265812 GCA_032191745.1 Picea mariana
GGCACCTTTCATCGTACCAAGAAATTAGTGGTTGGGGTTTCAACCAGGCCAAGAGCATGTGCTTCAAGGTCCAAAATGGTCGATTCATCCAGGTGTTGGTCGGGCGCAATTTCTTGTAACCCAGTCGCTTCAAAAGACCCTTGTTGGTCTATCTTTCGCCTCAATGGTGGTGGGGGTGGCTCCAGTGTAACCGGCGGCAGGCCAAGCAGCCTTCGTGACTAGCGGAGCTCATGATCCTCCACTATGTGAGAAGATGAAAGACACTCTAAGGTAGTCTAAACACTCAAAAGTAACAAACACTAAAAGAGTCCCTAGACGATAAGACAGGCAAACACTAGATTAATTGGAAGAACAGTTACAGCAACCAACACTAGAGCAACTTACCAGTGCAAGTGAAACTCGAACATGGAAGCACCCTCTAGGTATACTATGCAAAGTGTGGCTCGATTTCTATCCTAGGTACTATGGTATACCCCCACAGTCACCTGTGTATGTCCCTAAAATAGATAGGCAACTAGGTTTCCAGCGCGCAAACAATCACCAAGCGGGTACAGTTGAAAGTCGGGTAGACCAAAATGAGCAGGGTATCAAGCCCGAAACCTGTCAAAGGTATCAAAAGAAAGTGGTCTAGAAGACAACTGAGGACCTCGAATGGATTTGAGACCCATGAAGCCCTGTAGAAAATGCAATTAACGGAATCCCAAAACAATCCTTCTATATGTATTCTCCACTACGATTTGTCCATCTTTGGAGGGGTTATCTTTGCTACCTTTTCGCATGTGACCTCGTGTTTATCCCCTATGTTAGAGGGGGGTCCCAAATAACTTTCATGACACTGTACTTAGACACTCCCTAACTCAGACTCCAATGTTTTATTTTAAATGGCCTTGAAGAGTTTCCTCTCCAACCTAATCCAAGGCCCTAATCCTGAACTAGTTGGTGAACCCTACAAACATAAAAATCTAGTAGATTTTAAATTTAGTGTTAATTTTATGGATTTGCCTTATGTCAAGGGGCATGAAAGTGAAACTGATGAGGTGTAAAATATGAAAGTAAAAAATGAATAAAAAAGATGGAAACAAAACTTTTACTTAATGCAAAATTTCAACAACTTTTCAAAATAAATATTTTTAATTTTCTAAGATTTTGGACAACAAACTCAAAAGAAATTTCACTTGACTACAAACTACTTATGATCTAAGTAAACTGCAAAAACTTATGAAATAAATGACTTTTCCCTGGCTAATAATGCAGAAACACACTCTTCAACCAAACAAGAAAATGAAAAGAGATTTTTTATTTATTTAAATGCTTGATAAAGAAAAAAAGGAAAAATACCAACAAGCAAAAAACAAGAAAAACAATTCTGGCCTAATCACAAATCGCAAAGAATCAGGTCAAAAAGCACACACTAGCAATTTTTAAAAAATGACTCTCACACTTGTCTAAAAACCCTAAAAAAAAATCTTTTTTATGACAACTTTTAAATGAGAAAAAGAAAGTTAAGGGTAAGATCAATCCTAAGCTACTGATTGCTAAGACATAGATTCAAACCTCTGATAGGTATAATTCTTCTCAAGGGAAAGGATGACTACCTTACCCTCAACAAAAAGTATCATGTACAAGCATGCGACTGTTAATCTAACAACAAGCGTGTAAATGTGTGTTGTATATAGACAGAGGGTGTGTACACGCAGGATGACCTTGTACAGACCGCGTGTATATCTAAACTCTAAGAAAAAATGAAAACAAACAACCCAAAACTAGGAACATTCCACTGATATTGATAACCAGGATCCCTTGAAGGCTTGGACACTCTTTTTAAAAGAAAAAACAGGTAATGTAAGGAAAAATGATAAAGGCAAAACAATCGAAGATAAGACTTCAAACAACCAAGACTCGGATAGAATTCCAAAAAACCCCTGAGAATGTTTGATTCTGACAGGGAGGAGGATGACTGCCTCCAAAATTCTCTGGACTCTACACGCTACTGCTACTTCGTCAGCTAGCGTTTGCATGCGGGCTGTAAGAGAGTAGGGCACGGGTACATGCGTGAAGACCTTATGCAGGCCATGTGTATCTCTTTGGGTCTCGACAAACACAGTCAAGCAAATCAAAGAAAGATGGTATGGAAAACCAGACTCTATGCTAGCCCAGACCTTACAGAAACTAAAAAGAAATAGGCAAGAAAAACCAGTCTTTTAAACTACCCAAAAACACATAAAATTCCTAAGAACCCTAGATATCTTCCTCAGTATGGTCACCAATTCTATTGTGAGGGAAATCTCCTTACGAACTAGCAAATAGGGTTAGACTTTGCATGTAGATATGACCTATAGAAAATCTACTTTCTACCTTCGTCCCTAGACTTCAATCCCATTTCTTTTTAGTAAATGCATAGCTAGATCGATCTACCTCGTTCTGGGCGTTCAATGTTGATCCCTTGTCACACTTGATTACTTGTTCGTGGTTCTCCTTTCCAATGTTGACCTGCATACAAGACAAGAAACAACTACACATGCATACTACCTATAGAATAACGGGTTAGAAATTCAAACATGTACTTATTAAACTATGAATAACTCATGAATTGGGACGGGAAAAGAACTTTCTTTATTACTTTGAATGAGTCAACTAACAAAAGTTGATACTAGCCACCACCCCATGAACCTGATCCTAGGCTCCTCTTCGACTATCCTCCAACTGCTTTGCTTTGTGTCTCCTTTGGCACAAGGAAGGCTAAAGGGTTGTGACAATGGGAATATGAAAATGGGTAGAGTTTCTTCGCTATATTTTTTTATCTTCCAAATGGGACCCCTACCCCTTCTTTTATAGGCTAGAAAGAGCTAGGTATTTGGACAAACCCTTGGCCATGCATGGCCATGAGTTTCAGTTAACTCACCCATAGCTTTTGTGTTCCATCGGAAACTTTCCTTTTTTCGTGATTTTGTCAATCCACGTGGGTTGTTTGAGGTCAGCTAGCATGTACACGTGTGCAATAGTGGAGTAGGGAACATGGGCCTTTATAAAAAAGGATTTTCAAAGAGTTGTTCATCAGTCCTTTGGTAAAGAAGGGATCCGAGATGGTCTGATGCCAGGTAAGCATGTATGGTGCAATTTAGGGTTATAATAAATCTCCCCATATATTGTTCAAGGATAAGACCCCCTATAAGGCTTGGAGTGACCTCAAACTAGAAGTGACCCACTTTCTCATTTTTGGTTCATGTGCATGGGCCCAAATTGCCTCTGAAAAGAGGAAGGCACTTGATCCACATAGAACTGAGTGCATTTTTTTGGATACCCTGATGATGTGAAGGGATATATGCTTATTGATATTTCATCAGACCAACTCATCATTGAGTGTAGTGTCCAATTCGAGGAAAGTGTCTCACATGTACCTCAACAACCACACGAAAACACCTTCATTCTTCCACCTGTATGAGATGATGAGCATGCACATGTCGAATCTTCTTCAGATGAGAGTTTTGATTCAGAGGAATCAAATGATTCATATTCAAAGTCAATACAGTTGGATGCAGAGTCAAAGCATCCAGATGTAGTTGCAGAGCCAGAGAAGAGGCCCAAGTGGGCACATACTACTCTTCAGGATGTAGGGGATCGTATTGGTGATCTAGACGATACTAAGAGGAATCGATCTGATTTCAAGGAGCCTCCTATTGCACTCACTTCCACTTAACCATTGCCCTCTAGGCATATTTTCTTGTTTCAGTATTCAGAATCACGATCTTATGGCAAGGCTTCTATAAATCACTTTTGGGAATTTGCCATGAAAGAGGAGTATAACTCCCTCCTCGAGAATGAGACTTGGGATATGGTTCTTCTTCCTTCTAGGAGGAAACTTGTCAGATGCAGATGGGTCTACAGGATCAAGAGCATAGCAGATGAACATATTAGCATATACAAAGCCAGGCTTGTTGTCGAAGGCTTTCAACAGGTGCATGGCATTGACTATGATGAAACCTTCACTCCAACAGAGAATATGGATTCCATACAATTAGAAATTTCCATTGTGGAAGCCAAGGGATGGGAAGTGCATCATATGAACATGAAGAATGCATTTCTTCATGGTGATCTGTCTGAGGATATCTATATGGAGCAGCCCCATGGATTTATGCAAGACTCATCTATGGTATGTTGACTAAAGAAGTACCTGTATAGCCTCAAGCAGGCTCTGAGGGCATGGTATGCCGATATGAACTCCTACCTCTTGTCACAAAACTTTGTATGTTGTAAATCAGACCCAAATGTCTACATGCTCAGGATGACTGATTCACTTCTACTCTTAGTTCTGTATGTTGATGATTTCTTGATCACCAGTTTCTCGACTTCAACAATTGTTGCAGTCAAGAGGATTCTACATGACAGGTTTTTGATGATGGACATGGGACCACTACACTTCTTCCTTGGACTTGAGATTAGTCAGGATGCAACAAGATCAAACTATCTCAGGCCAAGTATGCACAAGATATCCTTAAGAGATTTCACATGATAGAATGCAAGTCTACTCTGACTCCTTTCCTATCAGGATTCAAACTTAAGGATGGTGGGGAGACTCCAATGGTTGACAACACACTATACATACAACTAGTGGGGAGCTTGTTGTATCTCACACACTCCAGACTAGACCTATCCTATGTAGTTGGAACAATTTCTAGGTTCATGCAGGAGCCACATTAGCTACATTGGAAGGATTCAAAGTGTATCCTTTGATACGTATATGGAACCATCACCTTTGGGATTCATTATGCAGTAGACTCTGCATTATATCTCATCGATTTTACTAATTCTGAATGGGTTGGCGATAACATTGATATCAAGTCCACATATGGTTACCCACTCAGTCTTGGTTCTGGGCCTATTTGTTGGTCAAGCAAGAAGTAAGCTATCATTTTTCTATCTTCAAATGAGACAGAGTATAGAGGGGTAGTTAACATAACCATTCAGGCTATGTGGCTACAACATTTTCTCACTGATTTGGGAATTCAGTTTCATCACCCAATCGTCATCTGGTGTGACAACCAAAGCACTCTGAAGTTCTATAGAGATCCATTTTAGAGGCAGCGGATGAATCACATCGAGATCCACATGCACTACATCTAGGACTTAGTAAAAAAGGGGATCATCGACATACAGTTCTGTCCTTTAGTAGAACAAATGATAGAAATCTTCACCAAGACCTTCATTGAGCATAAGTTCCATTCTCTATGAATTCATATTGGAGTGAAGGACATAGTTGCCTAGCAACTGTAGTTCTTCTTTTTACAAACATTGTACCTTGAGGGGGGGTTGTTACCATGAGTTTTTCCCTCTTTCCTCACTTTATTTCAATGTATCATTTTTATTTGGGTACCAAACATGGACTCATTATCGAGAGTCATTCTTTATTTTCACCATAGTGATGTTCAGGGGGGTGTTGGAGTTACTTCAAACACACCTAGGATTTATTTTTACTAAGGATTTTCCTTTTTTAATAGTCATAATTAGTCATTATCTAGTCTCTTATGTTTTAGGGGAGAATATTCCATCCAGAGAATATTCTCTTTGAGTGGACACTTCAGTTTGACTAGTTGAGTTGAGTCTAGATACGGCATTGGTTTTGTCACCATGAAACATTGGGATCATCACCATGCTAATGCGCAATTGCCTTGGCATCATCACCATACTGTCTCATTACCCTTTATTCATTGATATACTCCTCACTACACTCTATTCAGTCAGTTAATTGAAGACTAGTTGACTAGTTAACTCAGCTAGGTGGCAGTTCACTCCCATAACTTCCCGAGAGACTAGACTAGGTGGAAGTTCACTCCCATAACTACTGGTGTGTGTCCATATCACTCTATACCACCACTATGGGGAATTATTCCTCCTCCAATTTGCATTCATTGATTTATACAGAGTATATCATGTGTAAATTATTCATTATTCATTACGGTTAATGATAATTCTTCCATTCTTTCTCTCATTCTTCTTTCTCAATCTCTCTACAAATGTGTGTAGTATTCTCTAGCTAGATATATTATGTGTAGGTTAAACACATTTACAATTCTTAATCCAAGAAACCAAACTAGATTTCATTCCCCATAGATTATGGATTTTGAAGTACTTCTTCAATCCAAGCATCCAAACTTCTACTTCATCCCCCTTCTTAATTTCTCCATTGAAAGTGGGTGTTTTGGATTTATTGAACTCTTCAAGATCATGGATTTTGGAATGTTTCCTCTTCTTTCCTCTCTTCAAGGAATGTGAGCTAGTTTCTCTACTATAATATCCCTTGGAGTTTTTGGTTTCCTCACTAGAAGATTCATCCAATGAGTATCTTTTGGCTCCATGTTGGGCATTCTTTGAGGTTCTCCTCTTTGTGTAGCCACTTTTAGGACCATTATTTCTTATCTTAGGAGGACTTTGGGTTTTATTAGTATGATGTATGTCCACTTGACTAGATGTTGGTCCATGTTGTAGTTTTCTTTGTATATATGATAAGATTTGCAGTAAGACTATGTTAATTTTAGTTTTCTTTCCATTGTATTTTATCATCCTTTCATTTTCATCCTTACAACTCTCTAATTATTCCATGAGGCTTCTCACAGTTTCAACTAGATCTAGATGAGTTTCCATCGCCCTCCTCTCATAAGATTTTTCCTCTATTGTGGGATATTTCCCCCAATTCATGGTTTGTCACCATCCTTTATGTTGTAGTTTTCCTGTGGTCCACTGATTTTTTGAGTGTTGATAAAATAATTCTATTAGTTAATTATCTACTAGTTTATGAATCAACACACAGTTCAGATTTTTTTTTTTTCAAAAAAATTACAACAATAGAATGTTTCATTCCTTCCTTCAACAAAGTTTTAAATAAGCCTCTTAGGAATGGGGTAATATAGGGTGTTTCCCTTAAAGGGTCTCTAATAATATTTTTAAGCAACTCATTCATGAGTCCAAGTAGGACAAGTGTTTTTTCTTGCTCTAATAATAATTTGTCACACACTAGACTCCTAAGTACCCTTTGTAAGGATGGGACATAACAATTTTACTTACTCTAATCATCTCAAATCATTTCTTTGAGGTATCCATCCTCTTCTATTTAATCGTATCTCTATAACGACTGATATCAAACTCAAAATTGAGCTCTGGATTGCAAGTTATGGCCTCCCGAAGTTATTTGGTCACTACCACACATGGGCCACGTGGAACCCATGTAGGTACACTTCATTCATAACATCCCAAAGTTACTACATACATGGGTAAATTCTATCCACCATTCCATCCAACACTGGGACGTGGTCCTCATTTAACACCTACGTTAGAGGGGAGTTTAGTGTTCGACGCTTCGGTACTGAATGCCCCTTTTTACTTCCTNCGGAGTCCCAAATTCCTGAACTCCTGAATGAACCCAAAATCTTACCACCTGGCTCTAGCCTTTGGGCCTTTTAGCTTATCCTCGACACTGCATCCCAAACCTCCGAAGTCCTGAAGTCCAAGACTTCGGAAGGGTCCACCCTCACATGTGGTGATGTAATAGACATGGAGGCAAGCACAGGTGTTTCCTGAGAACTCCACCTACTAAATGGACCCAGCAAGAAAGGGTCAGGGGTGACATGTGGAAAGGGATATATGACACATGGCCCCTACAGTGGGTGACACATGTCACATTTTAATGGGAATATAGGGTCTATGAAATGTACTATTATAGGTGACATGTGGCACGTCAATCGTGGTTCCACGTTACCCTGGGTGACGTCAGTGCACCATGTCACTATGGGCTGGAAGTATTCCAAGCCCTTCGATCTCATGGTGAAGGTGTGTCCACGTAAACCCCTAGATATACGGCCTCTATTACTTCATAACTTCGATGTTCAAGGAATCTATGGTATGAATTCCTCCTTTCTCCCAGAATGTTCAGCGTCAAGTTGACCCTGATTTATATCTATGGTCATGGAAGATATTGAAGGGTCCCTAGATCTATGTTCGACGTTACCTCACAACTATGACATTCAAAGGTTTTAATTTCATGGCTGCTTCATTCTCCCGAAGTAGGGCTCCATCAAAGTACCATACGTGGGCCCCTCTATTAGTTGATCAGACGGGTAAGAGGGATTCTTAATGAATTCCCTAGATACATGGTTCTCCTCACTTCGTAACTCCGATGTTCGGGGATTCTGGTGCTATAACATCTTCGTTTCCTTGAAGTAGAAATTTTCTGGACTTACCTCGGCATACATCCAACGACCAAGGGGACTCGCAAATACCCTTAGATCTATGGATCACATTACCTTGTGATTGATGAATGTATCAAGGTTTAATGGTGGGGCAGGTCTATCTTCTGCGGTTAGGGAGAATGCCAGGCACTGATAAACCTTCTGGGTAACCGTAACAATTAGTTTCTTTCGACCAGTTTACAAATGGTAAGGTTGAAACACTCTGGAGCTCCAAACTCTCAGAGTTTCAAATCCATAAATGCTTAGCTCCTTTTGGGCCTAGCACAAGGTTCCCAGACCTTAATCACATGGGTCCTTTTAAAAATATCATGGGCTATGCACTAATCTCTTATCCATAAATTGTTTAAGGACATGGGCATGAGCCCTTGGTCACATGAGTGAAAGGTATGAAGGAAGTTCCCTCCTTCCAAAGGGTTTGAACTTAGTATTCCCATGAAGGTATATTCTAGAGGTTGGCAGGACTTAACCATCCTAGTAAATCCCTCCTTGACACTCTTGCAGACTTACATCCCATAGCTCTCTAGTTGCTAAGATAAGGAAAGAAAAAGACTACTCAAAAGAATGGGTTCAAAGAGGAACAATATGTACTTATACCTTAGTCATTCAATATATAACTCAGTCATAGACATATACAAATATTCAATCATCATTTCCATTTCAATAAACAGAGTATGAGAATACTTATCAGTAAACAAAAATTCATGAATCAACTGTTGAAAGGGGTTCCTGTTTCCACCCAACCATAGGCACAAACACTCCTAAATGGATTTACCATTGGTCACCCCTGAGCTAGACCATGATTCTTAGAGAGAGACTCTTTCTTCTTTCTCAGCGATAGTTAGGGATGGAGGTTACTCTCCTCCTCCCATGGGATATTGGAAATTAGTTTTCTCTATACCAAGAAAGGAGTTCTACACAAGTAATTCCACAGCCACTCATAAACCTCATTTATCATATTGGAATTAAAAACATTCTAGCAACTTCTTGCACCCAGAACAAGCTTATTTCTCAGTTCTTCTTTGAACTAGAGAGTTGCAGGAGATCTTTTCTCTTCTTGATGTTGGTCTTTCAACTTTGCTTCCTTGCAGATCTGCCTCTACCCACAAATTACCTCTTTTCTTTCCTTCCTCAACAAGGTTTTGTGCATCCAAATTTACAACTCATGGTCAGGTATGGAAGTTTTGCAGATGGGTACCCTTCCCTATCTCCTGATTAACTCTTGAGGATGACTCTTCCAGCTACCAATCTGACTGGTAATTCATTTCTAGGTCAGAGGATTGTTCTGGGTATCAGTCATTAAATCCAGTAAGGTATTGGTTTGGTGGAGGTTCATATCAACCATTTCTAGTTCCCCTCATCATATCTCTCATATCACCATGGTCTATATTTGAAAACCCCCCCTGTCAGCAGTTATGCAACACTATCCATTTTCTATTAATAACAAAAAATACATACATTACCTTTTATAAAAAAAGGTTCATAAAATCCTTCATTCACACATATTTAGTCTACCACATTATTTTGGCAAGTTATAGTTATATTTACAAAATAGGGGAAACACGGGTATTACATTTATTTCTTGAGATAAGTGTCATTTATGTTCTTATTTAAATTACTATGTTTGCGTGATTATGAGTTTCTGTCATGGAATTCTCTGTTGTTAAATTCTATATATGAATTGTTAATGTTGCATGCATGTTGTTATTATTTCATATTAACTTAGTTCATATGCATAATTGATTATCTAATTAAATGGTAAAATAATTTTTTATTCTGCGTGGTGTGTTCCATCTCAGGGTTGGGAACGTTACAAGATCATGTTGTTGAGTCCTTGATAATGGGGATGTTACAAATTGGTATCAGAGTGATTTTTTTGTTGAGTTTTCAGCTATAGGGGCATTAAATGAATAAGAATGTTGAGAATATTTGTTCAAAATTAGGTATATATTTGCAACACATAGTTCCATATACTCCACAGCAGAATGGGGTAGCAGAGAGAAAAAACAGGACATTCAAAGATATGGCCAACTGTATGTTGTAGGATAGAGCACTACCTCCAAAGTTCTGGGATGAATCTATCAAATGTGCATCATGCATTCATAATCTATTTCCTCATAATTAATTCAAGGGATTCACTTGATATGAGGCTTGGAGCAAGAAGAAACCTGAAGTCACTCACTTCAAAATTTTTGGTTCCATTGCATGGGCTAGGATCCCTTCTGATAGGAGGAAAGGTATGGAAGCTCAGAGTAAGGAGTGTATTTTTGTTGTATATCCAAAGGGAGTGAAGGGAAATATTTTATTAGATACTATTCCATATACACTATTCATTCAAAGGATTTCTATGTTTGAAGAGGTTCCTTCACAGGTACTTTCGAAGAAGTCCACACCTCCATCTCCACTGCCACTAGTTGTGTAACTTTGTGATACTTCTTCCGATCTAGGTTCTGACCAGATATCTAAATATAATATATCTAATGTTTATATTCATCAACAAGAGGTTTTAGGTCCATATTATTGACCACGATGGGCATAAAAAACTCTTCAAGTAACAAGTAATCTAGTGAGTGATCTCGTCGATCCATGGAGAAACAGATCTTAGTTTCTGGAGCCTCCACAATATTTTACTACCATGGATTCATTTATTTCTATGTCTTGTTATATGGTACTTGGATCATATTCTTAGTCTTATGCATAGGATAAAGGAAACCCCTATTGGGAGGAAGCTATGAAAGAGGAGTACAATTCTTTGATAGAGAAAAGCACATGGGAGTTGGTTCCTATACCTTCCAATAAGAAGCTTGTTAGATGTAAGTGGATTTTCAAAAAAAAGAGGGATTCTTATGGATACATTAAAAAGTATAAGGCTTGGTTAGTAGATAAAGGTTTCTCATAGGTACAAGCCATTGACTATGAGGAGACTTTTGCATCAATTGCCAATATTGATTCCATTCGGTTAGCTCTAGCTATTGCAACAACTAGAAAGTGGGAGGTACACCATATGGATGTGAAAAATGAATTCTTACATAGATATATTAATGAGGAGATATATATGAAGCATCCATAGGGATGTGTTCAATATCCAGCCATCATTATTGTTGTGACCATTTTGTCACTTGGGTGAGAAAAACAATGGCACTTTCATGCCTAGTTGGGCCTGCTAGAAAATACATAGGTTAGTTCATGGATTAAACAAGCCAAACACATGAAATAAACAAGTAAAAAAACTAAAAAAACTAAGGAAATAAAAAATATAATGCATAAGAAACTTTTAGAACCATAAACAATCAACTAATGACCAAAATTATGCCACCAATGGATAACTATATTAGTTGGCCAAACACCATAGAGAAAAATGAGGACTTATGAGTCCCCTCTTCCTCCTTGGGAGGGATCTTGAGTTCCCTAATGGAGAGATCTTATTACAATGGAAGAAAAATGGAAAATGATGAAGAAAATCAATTCTTATTCCCTCAAGAGGAGAGTGGAATGTGTTAGCACTGAGAGTCACCCTCCGACTACAAGAGGATAAGCCTAGTACCCATCAAAAAAATAAAATGGATAAAAATGGTTTGAGTAGGTGGATCAGTATGACTGCAGAGAGATAAATAACATAAGTAACTGTAGATTGGTTCAGGACCATTAGGTTATGGAGTCATAAGTATCGTGAATAATGAAGGAATTTAAACTTTCTATCAGAGAAAAGGATTTATGTGGTGATGAGGAGAATAAAGATAGAATGTCTAAGTGATGAACCATGAAATATGGGAAATATGACAACATATCCTCTACCGCCTCAGGAATCTATAGATTAGATAGATGCTACAACCAGACAAGAAGAAAAACAATGAGCGTCTAAGAGATAAATGATGAAACATGGGAAAGATGATAGCGGATCCTCTACTGCCTCAGGAATCCATATATCAAATATGCTACCTCCAGACGAGAAGAAAAACAAGAAATTTATGAGTGATGAACCATGAAAGATGGGAAAGATGACAACATATCCTTGACCACCTCAGAAATCCATAAATAAGAGAGATTACATCCAGACAAGAAAATAGAACAACATGTAAACTAAGAAGACGATTTGCTAAATACAACTCAAAAGAATCTTCAATAACATAATATTTACAATCTAAGTCGTCGGGCCTACAAACTGAAAAATACAGAGCCTTTCTCCTAAAACTCTCTCATCTCTCCAGCCTATGAACACACGGCCCCCTTAAAAAAATTCTAAACTGATCTGTTTATAATTTGATCAGTCCACAACTGCCAGGTGTGTGACCTAGCCATCTCATTTAAAGATTTCATTTGTGCATCCTTCTTTTAGACTATGTTTGTTTCCTCCTGTCAGGTGCAAGTTCAGATCAAAATGGGCCTGTAAGAAGAAATCATCCATTGTGGTATCTCGGGATGACAGTTCCGTCTCCTTGGCCATAGCTTCCAAGTTTTCTTTTTATGGACTGAGATGAAGTTTCAGCTACCAGTCCTTTTTCATTAACTGAATCCTCCTCAGGATCAGAGCGTGACTTAATTCCTAGGGGGTAGCCACGTGATGATGTCAAATTTGAAGTTATATAAGAACATGATTAAGGGGTTGTCAAAGACAGTTCGGATCCACACTTCTTTTGAGCCTGCAATTCACCACCTTCTGCCATGTATCTCTTTCGCTATACCATGGTTTCAATTGGGGGACCACTCAAGAATTTTATCATTCGAGCATGTTTCATCCCCACAATGAAGCATGGCCATCAATATGGTCACAATATGTGATTTGGGAAAGCCATGCTTTTGCTACCACATGTTTCTCTTGGATGGACCTTTCTCCCTGCTACAAAGATCAACGGTTCTTGTTGATTTGAGATCAACGGTACACCACTACTTTAGGAGTTTGGGCCCTTTCAATGAATAGATTTTACAATACTTTGAAGTAATGAATTATTGGAGTGAGACATCTGGTGACATGTGGCCTCTTGATTTGGACGGTTGAGATTCACTTCAGAAGTTCGAGCTTCGGGCCTTTTTCTTTTTCTTTATTATGCAATCCTCCGAAATGTTGAATTCCCGAAGTGAGAGATGTGGTGACGTGTGGGATATTGATTTGGATGGATGAGATTCAGTTTGGGAGTTCAGGCTTTGGGCCTTTGGGAATCCTTCACTAACACAACTTCTACTTTCTTTCTCCCAGAATATGAGATCACCTGACATGTTTTCCCTACTAAAAGATCAATGACCATGAGTGATTGAAAGCTCACAACTAGAAGATACTTTAATTTCTCTTTCGATCCCTGCAAAGTGAATATGCTTGTTCATAGTGGGATCGATAAGCAACGTTGATCTTTGGATCTAACAAGATCAACAATCCTGAGTGATTACAGGATCACAACTTCCGAAAAATTTAATTTGTATCTTGATCTCCGCAATGCCTCCCCATCATTGATTTCTCTTCGATGAGATCTGACGGTCGTGACTTAATATTGTTGATCTGACAGCTGATCTTTCTCTCACTCAGATCTTACAACTACAAATTGAATATGTTTTCCTTCCACTATTTTGAACCCAAAAAGGTCTACGCTTGGACACTTCCTGTGCAGAACATGAACTTGGATGACCTGCTACCCTTGACAACTATATGTCATAAAATTTGGCTCCACAGGGGATGGTTTTCTCCCTATGAGCTTCCAAAAATGCACAGTTCTAGTGCCTTCACCATTGGGTTGTAGAATCAAGATCAAATACATTTTTCTAAAGACAGCAGGATGATATGTACAGTATTCTACTTACAAAAATAAAAGAAACATATGTTCTCTAGAAGGAGATTATTTATGTACAATCCTAGACAAACTGATTTTT
>JASDQU010738904.1:451-10945 GCA_032191745.1 Picea mariana
ATACCCATAGGGGGAGTCATTCTTCTTCCCATGATTCTAGGAGGAGATATTTATCAGATGCATACCTAGAAAAGATCCCTATACTTGAATAAAGAGCACATGAGCATAATTTCAGGGGGAGCAATGGTCACAGGGGAAGTATGTTCGATGTATATTCAGCATTACTTTAGAGTGATATGCCTTGTTCAAAAGGGGAGAGATTATTCAGAGGAAGATCAAAGGCATTCAGACAGGGGGAGCATCCCCAAGGAGAGTTCAAGCAAGGGGAGAAACCCTAAGATGAGAATGGCCCTTTTCCATTGATGTCAAAGGGGGAGAGTTAATCACATTGATGTGATTGATGTTTATTGATAGGGAGAGATAGTCACATTGACTATTGATGTAGAGCATGCCTTATCTACATGTTGACATCAATAATTTGTAATTGGTGTTAACATCAATNTGTAATATAATATGTATTTTCCTTGATGAGAATTCATAGATGAAGATGGATCAATGAGTTGTCATTGATATGATGAAGATGGATCAATGAGTTGTCATTGATACATGATGAAGATGGATCATTGTGGTTTCATTGGTATATGAAAAATGTATAGATGTCTCACTATTGTCTTATCATGATTGATAAGGTGCACAAATGGATGAACTCCAAAGTGGTCCCCTTATGGTGAAATCCCTCATGGGAAGACATTTTGCAAATTGAGTTATCCTAGAAGAATGGTTGGAGGACCCTTGCTCTCATTATTTTCTTATCATGATTGATAAGGTGCACAAATGGATAAACTCCAAAGTGGTCCCCTTATGGAGAAATCCCTCACGAGAAGACGTTTTACGGATTGAGTTATCTTAGAAGAATGGTTGGAGGACCTGTTAGCACTCTGTAAATTCTATCCGGCTGAATAGACAAACGACAGAGGTAACTGTTTCAACTAGCTTTAGAGATGAGGCACTAGCCTGCCCAACTCAGAGAGGGATATCTCGTATCACTTGATATATCTATGGAAACCGACGACTAGATTTGATTTGTTTGGAAGATTTTTAATAGAGTTGCTGGTGAAGAAGAGGAAAATGTTATGGGCTATGGAGTCAAAATTCTGAAAGTGAACGAAGACAATGCATAGATTGATAGAAATCTCCATAGGAAAAAGGCTAAATAAGGCGATGAATCTAAGTTATTCTTGAAATAAAAATATGTGTAGGAAGATAAAAAAGACAAATAACTGCATCAGAGCATTGCTGAAATCAATTCTGAATAAGTTAAGAAGACAATCACATAGTTTAAATTGCTTAGACCAAGAGCATTGCAGGATGAATTCTGGGCCTTTAAACTCTCCAATTTAAATAGAAGAAAATTTAAATGAAATAACAAGCTATAGGAAATACATACGATGAAAGGAAACAAGGCTCATATCACCGCCCATTAGAATATTTTCATAGAGACCTCAAAATCTTCTGGATTTGTATTCCATTTAAATTCAGAAAATGTACAAATAAAGTTTGATACAACCAAAAAGGTTCTCTTACACTTCTTCCAACATTGGCTAATTCAAGCCTCTTAGTACTTATACAATTTGATCAAAAATAACTGAAACTGAAACGTTTAAGCTTCTGTAACAATTTCAGATGTCATTTTCAGTATACAAAACGACTTACAATCATTAGCAAAAAGAAACGTTTCACCATCATGAATAATATATTTGACCGCCTGTGATGCAGGAGCATCACCAACACATCAAGTGAGCTAGCACAGAAGGCAAGAGACAGCTGGACAAGCCAACACAAATTTTGAAATTTCTCTTGAATTTGATGCGCGAACATAAATGTGATAATTTAATGAAGCCCACTTGTATAATGTAATGGACCTTGAGTGGATATCTCTCGTCCTTAGTAGGTAGAAGGCATTTAAATTAGTTAATGCAGGTAGATAGAATTTAATTCTAGATTAGACAGTTTTAGAGCGCAAGAGGGAAATGGGATATAGACACCCTCATTTTGTATGGTATCATTAGATAGAAGCATTGGAGCAAGAGCATGCAGAGAGCTCTGTAAGAACACCCATGTACAGATATTTGGATTAATAGAAAGAGCTTGATTCAAATTCATGGTCTGTGTTGTTCTCTGTGTATTGATGCTGAATGATATGCTCATGAATGTTTTCTTCTTGTTATATATTTGCTTTATATGCTGTGTATATGATTTCATGCTTGAGTTCAAAGTCTGAAAGGGTGAAGGAATGAGTTTCAATTGTTTCTCTATCTGAGCTAGAGTTCCTGCAAGGAGTGCAGTCGAAGTGTCCGCAAGGAGTGCGTTGACAAAGGACAGTGTGGGGCCATAAGGGTCAGAGTGGTGGACAAGTGGCACGATTTATCGGAGTTTCGCGACAAGAAGTTCCGAAACAATTGCATCAGGATTCGCGATATAGCAAAGTCCGAAATCCCGATGGAGTGAGGCGCTGAAAAGTCAACTCACGCGTGTGTCGGAGTTTCGGCATATCAAGATTTGAAAGTCGGAGAAATGAAGTGTTTGACATCATGAGTGGTGAAATCACGATAGAAAAACTCTGATAGGTGAAAGTCAGTGTTGACTATTTGTCGGGTTTCAGGGATTCGAGAAATCTACACCCGACCATTGGATTCGCGAATTCGCTAATTCTGATCTCCCGATAAGTAAAAAGGGGGATCCCATGAGGATTGTTGTGGGTGTAGATTTCCCGATAGGGAAATAGAGGAACATTAGAGTTCTTCGGGCTGTGAAAGAAGGAAAGATCCTGTGAGCGGACATGCTTGTGAATGCGTGCTGCATCAAGTGGTATCAGAGCACAGAAAGGCTCTTTGCTTTCTGTAGCAAAGAAAAAGAGAATTCACGATGCCGCCAAGAAGATATAGGAAATCACCTGATCCAGAGGATAGGGAAATTCCATAGAGAAGAGGCAGACAGATGGCAGATCCAACTATGGAGAGGCAAATGCATGATCTACGAGCTAGACTCGAAGACATGGAGACAGCGCAAAGATGCACAGCCAGTGCGGGGGATCTGAGCGATTCCGAGAGTGATATTTAGGCTGAACATGAAGAAGAAGTTGCAGCTAAAGATGCATCAAATGAGCATTTGATCAGAGCTATTGCCAGGATGGGTGCCATAGCAAAGATGGGCATGCCAGTTTAAGAGGGAAACTTGGATGCAGAGGAGCTTCTAGACTGGATTAGAGCTCCAGACACATACTTTGACTATGATGATGTCGAGGAATATAAGAAGGTCAAGCATGCTGTCACAATATTGAAAGGACATGCAGCATTGTGGTGGGATGAACTACAAGTTGATAGACGATGCAATGGAAAGCAGAAGATTAAAAGCTGGGACAGGATGATCGCGAAGATGAAGGCGAAATTCATCCCCAGGGATTATCAAATTACTCTATTCAGGAGGATGCAGAACCTGAGACAGAAGCTGATGACAGTGAAAGAATACACTGAGGAATTCTACAAGCTGAACATCAAAGCAGGTCATCGGGAGAGCGATGATGAAAAAGTTGCCAGATATATGAATGTCCTGAGATATGATATCCAGGATGAGATGAGCATGGTTACCATCCGAATGGTGGAAGATGCTTATCAGATGGCTCTGAAAGCAGAAGAGAAGCTGATATGAAAGCAGAGTCAGAGAGGCCGAGGCAGAAGTGAACCCAGAGGCAAATCAGTTTCCCAGGATAAATATCAGAAGTCCAAGGAGGATTGGAAGTTTAGGTCTGAGCCGAAATGAAAATGAACTGAGAGGGGTGGAATTTCACAGCGAGGGAAACAATATGCTGAACAGAGAGGGAAACATACTGAGCAGAGAGGAGATTATGCTGACAACAACACTTTTCCTCGTACTAGAGGCAGAGGAAGAGGAAGAGGTGGAGTAATCACATGCTTCACATGTGGAAAGAATGGGCACAAGTCTTACGAGTGTCGAGAGAAAAAGAAGGAGATTGGAGAAGCTCACATCACCGAAGTGCAGAGGCGGGATGTTGAGGTAGAAGACGCTGAAGGCGGAAGATTGTTCATGATGCGAAAAGCTCTTTTGACACCAGAGAAAGAAGTGGAGAGTTCAGTCCAAAGGATCATACTTTTCCGAACTGCTTGCAAGACCAAGGACAGGGTATGCAAGGTTATTGTAGACAGTGGTAGCATGGATAATCTCGTTTCAACCGAGATGGTAGAGAAGCTGGAGCTGAAGACGATTGATTATCCAAGCCCATACAGAGTTTCGTGGCTACAGAAAGGACATCAGGTAACTGTCACTAAACAATGTTTAGTTGAATTCAAGATAAGAGGATATAATGATAAGATATTATGTGATGTCATTCCTATGGATGTTTGTCATCTATTGCTGGGTAGAACATGGCAATATGACAAGAATGTGATTCATTATGGGAGAATGAACACATACACCCTAGAGAAGAATGGGAGGACACACATGTTGCTTCCAATAAAGGATAAGGAGGTGAAACTGGAAGTAAGAAACACAGTACTTCTCATGAGTGGGAAGGAACTTCTTATAGAGGTGAAGAAGAAGGAGGATCCATAGTTTATTGTGGTCAGAAAGCCGAGGATTGTTCTGACTAGCACAAGGTTGGATGATTTACTAGAAGAAGTTCAGGAACTGCTGGAAGAGTTCGCTGACATCATAGTGGACGAATTACCTTGTTTGTTGCCACCGATCAGAAGTGTGAGTCATCATATAGATCTCATACCAGGAGCCAATTTTACAAACAAAGCCGCGTACAGATTGATGCCACAAGAGAATGAAGAGGTCAAAAGGCAAGTCCAGGAGTTGTTGGACAAAGGTTTGGTCAGGGAGAGCTTGAGTCCATGTGTTGTTCCAACAGTACTCAGTCCGAAGAAAAATGGAGGCTGGAGGATGTGTACTAACTCAAGGGCGATTAATAATATAACCATCAAGTATAGATTTCCATTGCCGAGGATGGATGATCTAATGGATTGCTTGAGTGGATCAAAGTATTTTTCAAAGATTGATTTGAAAAGCGGTTATCATCAAATCCGCATGAGAGAAGGTGATGAATGGAAGACAACATTCAAAACAAATGAAGGGTTGTATGAATGGCTTGTTATGCCATTTGGCTTAACAAATGCACCAAGTACCTTCATGAGGTTGATGAACGAAGTCCTGAGGGAGTTCATCGGGAAATTTGTCATTGTTTATTTGGATGACATACTGGTTTACAGTAAGACAGTGGCAGAACACTTGAAGCATTTGGCTACAGTGATGCAGAAATTACAGCAGGAGAAGCTATTGATAAATATGAAGAAGTCCTCATTCATGAAGACAGAACTCATTTACTTGGGGTTTGTTATTTCTGCAGATGAGTTGAGGATGGATCCAGATAAGGTGGAGGTAATCAAGAACTGGCCATCACCGAAGAATATATTTGAGGTGAGAATTTTTCACGGATTGGCTAGTTTCTACCGAAAGTTCATCAGGAATTTCAGTGGAATTAGCACAACGATGATGGATATCATGAATAAAAGACACAAGTCTTTTCACTAGACTGAAGGGGATGAGAAAAGTTTTAATCTGTTGAAGAGGAAGATTACGGAACAACCAGTTTTGGTGTTGTCAGATTTTCGAAAAACATTTCAGGTGAAATGCGATGCAAGTGGATTTGCAATAGGGGCAGTCTTGAGTCAAGAAGACAGGTCGATCGCATACTTCAGCGAGAAGCTGAATGAGGAAAAGTTGAAATACTCCACTTATGATAAGGACTTTTATACTATTATCCAGGCATTGGAGAAATGGAGGCATTACTTGATCCCGAAAGAATTTGTCTTGTATAATGAAAATCATGCACTGCAGTTTGTGACTCAACAGGAGAAGTTGAATCAGAAACATGTAAAATGGGTTGAGTATATGCATAATTTCACTTTTGTGATTAAACATATTTCTGGTACTGCTAAAAAAGTTGTTGATGCTTTGAGCAGGAAGTGTTTGTTGTTGTAGGAGTTCCGAGTCAAAATTTTGGGTTTTGATGATCTTAGGGACATGTACACAGATGATCTAGATTTTCAAGAGGCATATGAAGCAGCTGAGAATCCAGTTCTCAGAGATAGGAGCCAATGGGAAGAATACATGATCCAGGAAGGATTGTTGTTTAAGGGAAATCAACTTTGTATTCCAAAGTGCTCCATGAGGGAGAATTTGCTGAAGGAGAAACATAGTGGAGGATTGGCCGGACATTTTGGTCATGACAAGATGTTCACAAAGATGAATGAGTCACATTTTTGGCCGGGAATGCGAGCAGACATCAAGAGATTTGTAGACAGATGCAGAATTTGCCAKCATTCGAAGGGAAGGAAACAACATGCAGGGTTCTATCAACCATTGCCCATACCAGAAAGGTCGTGGGATGCAATTAGCATGGATTTTGTATTGGGGTTTCCAAGAACACAAAGAGGTTGTGATTCAATCTTTGTGGTGGWGGATAGATTTTCCAAAATGGCACACTTCATCCCATGTCATAATACTAGTGACGCAACTCACACTGTGAATTTGTTTTTCAAAGAGGTCATTCGACTTCATGGTTTTCCAAGAAGCATAGTTTCGAACAGAGATACAAAATTCACARGGAATTTTTGGAGGACCTTATGGAAGAATCTGGGAACTAACTTGGTKTTTACTTCATCGTATCATCCTTAGACGGAAGTAGTGAACAGAATTCTGGGAGACTTGCTGAGAAGCTTGGCGACAGAACACCACAGCCAGTGGGACAATATATTACCACAGGAAGAGTTTGCGTATAATGACTCAGTTAATAGGAGCACAGGGAAGAGTCCATTTCAGGTTGTTTATGGCATGCAGCCGAGACAAATTTTTGAACTAAGAGATTCAGAACAGACTGCAACTGGCAGCACTAGTGCAGAGGAGTTCGCAGAGGCGATGAAGGAACTTCACATCTAGGTGAAGGAGAGATTGCAGAATTCAAGCCAGGAGTATAAGCGTAGAGCCGATCAGCATAAAAGACAACTTCAGTTTGAGGTTGGTGACTTGATTCTGGCACATTTGAGGAAAGAAAGGTTCCCGAGAGGAACATATAATAAGCTAAAGATGAAGAAAATCGGACCATGCAAGGTCTTGAAGAAATTTGGGGCGAATGCTTACGAGATTGAATTACCCGATGGGATTAGAATTTCTCTGATATTCAATGTCTCAGATTTGTACCCATATAAGGCTGAGGAAGCAGTGACAGAAAATGAACAGCCAGTGATCCAATGGAAAAAACAGATGCCATTTGCAGAGAAGCCGCAAATGGAGCGCATACTGGACAAACGAATTGGTAAGAAGACCAGAAGGAAAGAATACTTTGAGTATCTGGTCAAGTGGAAAAAACATCCAGTTGAGGATGCCAGCTGGGAAAGTGAAGTAGAGATACAAAAGCATGGATGGACCGTGCAGGAGCTCATGGACAGGAGCCCATGAAATTTTTCAAGCGAGGGAGTATGATGCAGGAGCATCACCAACACATCAAGCGAGCCAGCGCGGAAGGCAAGAGACAGCTGGACAAGCCAGCACAAATTTTGAAATTTCTCTTGAATTTGATGCGCGAACATAAATGTGATAATTTAATGAAGTGCACTTGTATAATGTAATGGACCTTGAGCAGATAGCTCTCGTCCTTAGTAGGTAGAAGGCATTTAAATTAGTTAATGCARGTAGATAGAATTTAATTCTAGATTAGACAGTTTTAGAGCACAAGAGGGAAATGGGATATAGACACCCTCATTGTGTATGGTATAATTAGATAGAASCATTGGAGCAAGAGCATGCAGAGAGCTGTGTAAGAACACCGATGTAMAGATATTTGGATTAATAGAAAGAGATTGATTCAAATTCATGGTCTGTGTTGTTCTCTGTGTATTGATGCTGAATGATATGCTCATGAATGTTTKCTTCTTGTTATACATTTKCTTTATATGCTGTGTATATGATTTCATGCTTGAGTTCAAAGTCTGAAAGGGTGAAGGAATGAGTTTCAATTGTTTCTCTATCTGAGCTAGAGTTCCTACAAGGAGTGAAGTCGAAGTGTCCGCAAGGAGTGCTTTGACAAAGGGTTCAGGTAGGATAACTTTTGTTCTCATTCACCCAAAGGTGCAGACAGGCACAGGAGCCGTGCAAGGAGTGCATAGGCTGAAGAGAGTCTCAGGGTTGTGAACCTGAGCAAGTATCGAAAGACTGCTGCTGCAGGAGTGCGCAGGGTCGAAGGAATTCAACACTGAGACGTGTTCGAAGGTTGCCACAAGGAGTGCGCGCAAGAGTCTTTTCTAAGACTTAGAGTTATGGGAAAGCTCAGGAGGGATAAGGCCTTCGAGATTGTGAAAGGACACTATAGGGAAGTTGTGACTTGAAGTTCGTAAGAAGAGTCGCAAGTTTGCACACAGGGGGACGAGTTCTGTGAAAGAACACTTAGTCATTTCGCAGATTTCTCAAAGGAGGAACGGACGGTCGGTATTCTCYGAGGAGGATTCGCGACATCCCGTGAGCCATTAGATMTCACAGAGGAGTAGGGGAGATACACYRAGTATTCCCGAAGGATTCAAATCTCAGGAGRGGCAGGACCATAGATCCAAGTCACAAGGACCGTTGAATTTACGCGTGRATTTCGCACATMAGGGTTTCGTGGATTGAAACTCTGTAGTATTGCAAAGGGAATCGTGAAATCACGATACGCGATATCCCAACAGCTACTAGGACAGTGTGGGGCCACAAGGGTTAGAGTGGTGAACAGGTGGCACGAGTTATCGGAGTTTCGTGACAAGAAGTTCCGAAACAATTGCATCAGGATTCGCGATATAGCGAAGTCCGAAATCCCGATGGATTGAAGCTCTGAAAAGTCAACTCACACGTGTGTCATAGTTTCGGCATATCGAGATTCAAAATTCGGAGAAATGAAGTGTTTGACATCATGAGTGGAGAAATCACGATAGGAAAACTCCGATAGGTGAAAGTCAGCGTTGACTAGTTGTCGGGTTTCGGGGATTCGAGAGATCTACACCCGACCATTGGATTCGCGAATTCGCGAATTCCAATCTCCCGATAAGTAAAAAGGGGGATCCCACAAGGATTGTTGTGGGTGCAGATTTCCCGATAGGGAAATAGAGGAACATTAGATTTCTTTGGGCCATGAAAGAAGGAAAGATTCTGTGAGCGGACGTGCTTGCGAATGCGTGCTGCATCAGCCTGGCTGCTTCCGCTATACCTAGTCTGCTCTGTACTTCCGTTAGGTCTGGTAAGATGGGTGAAAAATCGATATCATCTGTTGGTTCCAGGGATGTGGAATTTTTTCTTTCCCAACGGTACAAGTTCTTCCATTGCACGTCAAAGGGGATTTCATAGTCCATCATTTCTTTGATCAAAATTTCCAGGTCGATGCATGCTGCATAGGACATGATTTTGTTGATGAAGATGAGAATGGTGATCTTTTTACACACTGTCGAAATAAATGCATCTTCGGGAAGCTTGGTATTGTTAGATCCCAGAAACATTCTCAACAGATGAAAGTAGTATCTGAAATGTCTCAATGAGCTGAAATTAACCAGTTGTTGATGTATGTTCTCCACAATCAATTCATCAAAACTGACACGGACTGATTGCCCAAACAGGAAGAAAATTAGCAAAATTCCTAACATAACCTCTACCACAAACTTGTCATTGTCTAGACCTAGAATTTGACTCAGCAGAGAGCAAGCCCACTAGACTTCGATGATCATGACGCTTAGATTGGAAGGCAGGGATATACTTTCTGAATGATGTTTAAGTTTGACTATGGTTTGCAAAAATAAGGTTTTTACCTTGGGCAAGCATTCCCTATAAATCATAATCATTCTCTATTCCTCAAAGGGTTATGATACCATAGGGGAGGCATCTGTTACATTTAGGGCATGTCGGAGCGAGGGACCATCTACTTTACATAGGACTTATGACCCTAATTTGTTTAGGATGACTCTTTATCCCTGGGAATATCTCTCAACACACCATTTCACAAATTCGGGGAATGGGAAAATTGTTTCTACAACATAAGGGGTGAAAGAGGCTCAAGCCACTTCAAGAAAGGATATGTGAGATTCGACATTGTTCATAAAATTCACTTTGGACACAGAAATGGGTGAGACTGTTTTCACTATGTTGAAAACATCAGAATCTCTGTCAATTAGGGCATCTTCCCTGGAGGGAGTATCTAGTTCACTCACGGATAAAAAAACAGGATTGGCAGCCATCGTGAACAATACCTGATAAGCGGCAAGAAAACTGATCTAGTTTGGTCTTGAATTTCAAAATTTGGATGGAAGCTTTGTGCCAAATCTCTGAACATTCGACTAGTTCAAATACTCATAGAATAATGTCTGGGGTCCCTCCTTTTATAGGCGTCTATTACCATCGAGGTTTGGAGAAATGTGGTTTTAGATGAACCACCCTTAGCCCCGATGTGTCTTAGAGAAT
>JASDQU010738904.1:20998-41593 GCA_032191745.1 Picea mariana
AATATTTAAATGATAAAGTATTGGAGAACCTTCTATTTATGGAAAGTGGTTAACCCTAAAAATAAGGAAAATAGGTTAAGTGACCTAGAAATGGGTTAAGTGACCTAAAAGAAGAAATCATTATTTAAATGATAAAGTAAGGTGACAAAGTCAAGGTGGATTATTTAAATAATAAAGAGAAGTAAAAAAAATCAAGAAATGATAAAGTAAGATGAGAAAATCAAGAAGGAATATTTAAATGATAAAATATTGGAGAAATTTCTATTTATGGAAAGTGGTTAACCCTAAAATAAGGAAAATAGGTTAAGTGATGTAGAAATGGGTTAAGTGACCTAGATGATGAAAGTATAAATAAGATAGCAATGGTCTCTTGTAGATCATCCTTTTTGTGGATCAATGGAGAGCATCTTGTGAGAATATCTTTTGGAGTATTGATGGAGAGCTTCTTGTGAGAGCTTCTTAAGCATTTTTGGTGTGGAACACTTGAGCATATTTAATATCTATAGGTGACTGAGGTAACCAAGGATATCTAAGCTGAATTTCAGAAGGAAGGTGAAGAAAAGTGGGCCGTAATTGAAGGGAGGATAAATTATTTTCATGATGTTGTCTAAGGTATCTTATTTACAGGTCATCTCACCATTTTCGCTATAATTTTTTTTTCTATAATGATTCAGACCATGGGATTGATATTCCATTGAGGAAACATATCCAAGTATATGTGGTAAAAAATTCATCTTGTGGGTCGTTTTATTTTTGGAGATACACTCCGTGGAAAATAGGGTTTGTGGCTAGTCCTGAAACTAGTCTAAAATAGGTGTTTCGGGTAAAAACATCATAAATTATTCATAACAGATCCAAATTCAGTGAGACTAATTGTGTTGATTATATTACAATTTTTAGTATGCTATTTAACATTTTATGATCTATTAAACAAATATTCTATGCGGGGAACGCTCTATAAGGTCGTTCTCTGAAATAAGCTAGAATTCAACAAGGTATGCTATTTTTGCTATAACTCCTTTTTTGAGAGGTTCCAAGTAGTGACACCTAAAGGAATTGCATAAAAAACATTGAAGAACATTGTATATCAGTTTCAGATCTTTATTCATTACAGGTACAAAGTTATGATTATTTCAAGTTGGGGTTGTTGACTAATCCAAAACTAGTCATGGTTGAGACAAGCAGTTGATGAGTTGGCACATACGTGAGGTGTATAGTTGATGATGTTGGTACATATTGATGATTCATTGTTGATTATTAGTTGACACATTATTGGTATATACTTGGTACATGGTTGGATGCACTTGTTTATGGTACAGGTTGATTATAGGTTGTTTGGCACAGGTTGGTGCATGGTTGATGCACTCGTTTATGTTGATAGATTGATATCTGTTGAGGATTGTTGCCTCATCTCAGTTGGTTTTGAGAATGTAAGTTGAGTCTTACATATAGATCTTGTGCTCTTGTAGAGTTGTACTCTATTTAGTTGTTGCTGAAAAACTCCCAGATTGAAGTCCATAATAAAAAGAAAAATTGTACATACATTTTGTGTTCTTTGTGTTCCTTGTGGAGATGATTTATTGATTATATGTTGTTGATATGTATTCACATATAATTGATTATAAATGAAAACAATGAGTAATGAGAAAATGTTGAATGTTAACTAAGGAGTTTTTGTGTAAGAGGGAAGTTTTGGGAAAAAGATCCCCACACTCATTCAACCCCCCTCTAAGTGTGGTAGGTGTGTCCAACAATGACTACACTCATTCACAAGAAGATGATGAGTACAATGAGGCTATGAAGGCCTTTTTATGATAAACATGAATTCCAAAACCCTAGACATCCAAAAACCTAACCGTAGGAGATGAGGCACCAAAAGTCATGTGGGCCCCATTGGAGTAAGTTAGTACATCAACTTATTGTGGTCGTAACTTTTGCATACGATCTTTGTTTTAGGTTTTTGATAGCCCATTGGAAAGGTGTTTTCGATAAATACACATTATGTCATCAAAATTTGACAATATCTACAGTTGGATTGTGGCAAGCCAAGAAAAAACTGTTTAGGGCCCCAAAACGGCCCTGGAAGTACAAAGAGATTATTGACATTAAAACTTTCAAAATACACCAGTTGGAATAAGTGGGAGGCCACCATTATCCACCTGGATGTCGTGTAGGGCTTCAGGACATCCCCGGAAGTGCATAACCCACAATTACAAATAAATATCCCCATTACAGAGAAACATGTTGAACTGAAAACTATCAAGATGAGCTAGTTGGAATTTGGAACGGGTGGGTGGCCACCAATATCCACTTGGATCAGTCGCACTAAGGAATGATCTATGTTATGGAATCAATAGAACATGTTTAGGCTTTATCAAAGGAGAAGATATATTTTCCTTCTAATTGTTTGGTTTCTATTAATGATATTTTGAAACTGTTGAATCTACATGTTGTTGTGATTCGGTGGTGAAAATTGAGGAGCAGATCAATATAATGCAGCGGAATGAGTGTTCCTAATTATGGAAAAATGAAAATCTACTTGTTGATGTAGATCTATGATGAAGAATTCACATCTATCGTTAATAGTGATGAGAGGAAAATGTAAGATGGAGAGGTGCAATGGGATATCTATTGTTATAGGGTAGATCTACTATTATGTTAAAGATTGGTCTATTCATTGGTAGAGATGAATAAATTCACAAAGTTGTGAGAATTTTGTCTTAAAGGACCAATCCCATGCTCATTGTCACTGTTTTTTTGACTTTTTGGTAGGACTAGTAATATCGGCCACACAATACTTCTTATTGTGGGAGCATTGTTATGCTAACTAAACATACATGGAAGTTAGTGGTGGGTCCACTAGAGTTGGATAGAATTTTCCTTTGTAGTGAATGGATGCATTTATATGTGTGTATTGTGCCCTATTCACCTATGTGGAGGGTTTTATTTTCTATATATCGAATATAAACTATCTAAGAATGGTAGTGTGGATATGTTTTTCAATCACCTTATTGGTATGTCCTTGGTAGGGATGTATTATAATGAGTTGTGCAATTGTATTAAGGATGCAAGGATGGAGGAGGAATTTGATGTTGATTTCTTTTTGAATTTGCTCCTATGAGGTCTTCAAAGATACTTTATTGTGATTATATGTGCATCATGGTATCTACAGTTCAATATTATAGAAAATGTGGGTATATTCATTTCTATCATAGCAAGTAATACAATGTGAAAATATCAACTAAATTAGAATAGCATTAAGTCAACAACTTCTGCTAGTAATTAATAATCTACATATAATTATTCTTGTTGTAAAAATGTGTCTATTTGGTTCTATTATTTTGGCATATATGATGTTGGTTGATCTTACTCACTATGACAAATTATCTACCAATGAGGTGTATTTATTGGTAATGTGATACCAATTGGAGCAATTGGGGATGTCCAATTGATTTCACTAGTGCTTTTGAAGCTTGGGTTTAACACATGAAACAAGGAAATAGAGTAGTGTATAATCGACTTTTGATGGGTTGTTGTTGTTCCTTGGATTCCAACATGAATGACAATCAATATGAAGAATGTGCAATGTTTGATTTTGGAGGTAGATACCATGATTTGTAGCAAGGAAACAAAGGAGTATATAGGCAGCTTGCATGGTTGGTGAGTGAGAAGATCGATTTGATACTAAGGTAGGCTTCATGAGGATGTGGTCATGGGATTGCGAACAAGGATTGGAACAATAACCATGATTTAGTATATAATCGTGTGAGGTTGGGGAGTGTACCAATTGTGCCTTTAAATGCAAGTGATAGAATTGAAGAAATTGATGTAATGATTTCTATATAACTAGATAAACATATAGCGAGAAAAAAATACCCTAAAATCATGTTTAAATGGGAGAATATTAAATTAATTTTTGTTAGGGACCTAGCCTCCCTAACCCCTCAAGTGGGTAGAATAATATATTTCCATGTAATAAAGGTCAATATTAATGAGTCCTAGAAATAAGGAGGAGTAAGTCAAATGTTAGAAGACCTAATAGAAGCTTTCGCTTCTAGAAAGATCTTCCTCTAGATTGTTCTTTTGGATAGATAGATTTAGTATAAATAGGAGTAGAGGGTATGAGAAGTTTGTTCTTGGAGAATTAGTGTAATAGAGCTCTACTCTACTGGAGGTTTCCTTCTCGAAGAGGCAAGTGAACATTGTTTCCTATCAATAAAGGTATAATTTTGGTGTTGTGGTTCCATATAATTTGTTGTTCTGTTGTTATCTCTATAGTATTTTCATATTTTGTTGTTATATCCATGTTATTCTCTGCATTATTTCTCTTTTCTGCTAATATAATATACCTAGTACCTTACAAGTGGTATCAAAGAACTTTCCTTGGTAGAAAATTGTGGGTTATTTTTTTTTTTCAGGGTAGGGACATATTATGGCATCTTAAAGCTACAGAGATCTGTCATTACACGCATAAACTTGTGGTCGGGGAGTAATACACACAAGAAATACAAGTGGTACTTAAGCGCAAATCTATTTTCCACCCTTGTAACCCATGTTGGTACTCCTTTGAGTGGTAGCATCAGACAACACATGCATACAGATTAGCCTAGATCTCCTGAATCCCTCTATAGATAAATGGATTGGTCATCTGACTTCTACAGTTCCACTGAGAACAAAATTTGGGAAGATACTCTCTAGTACCTGGGTAGTCGGCTAGTACGTCTAAGGGAATAGTCTATCCTCATTTGTTAGTGCCCTGAGATATTGGGTCAAGTACTACTGTTGCACCCTACACATATATCAGAGAGATATAATACAGGGAAAACCCTTGTCTGTAGAAACCTTGAATACCCTAACCCTTGGGAAGGAAACAAAAACATAACAGACAAGACCTATTGCCGCACAACTATGCCTCCTGCATTCTAGTTGCGAAATTGCTACATATTTCTTCGTGTTAAGAATTTGGGAATTTCAACACTTATTTGGGATCTATCCCATTGGATTCCCCTTTTCTCCCTTATCTCAATTGTATCTTTCATTTTTAAGCCTTTTTTTAGTGGACCCAACCTCTCCTCAACTTCCCTATTTTGTCGCCAATCCCATTGGATTCCCCTTTTCTCCCTGATTGCAATTGTATCTTTCATTTTAAGCCTTTTTTCAGTGGACCCAACCCCTCCTCAACTTCCCTATTTTTCTTCCTATCCCATTATCTTCCCCTTCTTTCGTTGATCATCGTGGTACATATCACTTATAAGTCCTTTTCTATGGTCCCACCCACCCATTTTCCTTTACCCGCACTCCCCCTCTCCAAATGGACAACATGCGCAACCAAGACCTTCAAGATTCCATCAATCAAGCCGAGGAATCCATCCAACAAATGACATCTAACATTAGCTCTACCAATTCCCACCTTGCAAAATTTGAGACCCAAGTCCAGCACAAATTTGACACCATGGAGGCCAAATTAATGAACCAATTTAACACCCTCCAGTCTACTATTGACCAGTTGTTGAACCTCACTCTGGGTCCTTCCTCCTCGAACCAACCAAATGTTGTTGATTCCTCTCATTCTCTGATTTTCAATCCAACTCCTTTCATTGTGACCCCTGTCTTCCCTGTGTTGAGGTCGATAAATTTGATTGCTCTAATCCCAAAGGTTGGGTCACTCAAATGGAGCATTGTTTTTGTCTGCATGGTATTACTGATGAGTTGGCCAAACTTCGCTATGTTGTGTTCTATCTAGATCATGAACGATGGAAATGGTGGTAATGGCATAAAAGATCACATCAAGGGTATATTGCATGGACCTAGTTTGTTGCAGAGCTCCATGACCTCTTTGACATTGATACCCACTATCTTGGTCGTTTGGCCAAGTTGAAACAATCTGGCACAGTGGAATACTTTATAACTGCTTTTGAACATTTGTCCTTTCCAACTGAGGGCATGTCAGATGTGTTCTTTTGTGAATACTTTATTATTGGCCTTAAGGGTGAAATGTGATCCCAGGTTCTCATGGCTCTCCCTCGGACTTGGTTGGAAGCTACTAAATGTGCCAGAGAATCCCAACAAGTTGTTTTTTCCCAGAACAAAAAACCCTCTTTTTTTCCTCTCCCTCGACCCACTAGTCCTAACCCCCCCGACACTCCCCTCAAGGTCCAGAAATTAAGTAAGGATGAAATGGATGAATGTCAACTGAAGGGTCTTTACTATAATTGTGATGAAAATTATTTTATGGGGCACAAGTGTAAGGAACAAAAACTTTTTATGGCCATTTCCAAAGATGTTCCTGAAGAAGATGTGATAGTTCCCATTGTTGAAGAGCCTTCCCTTCTTTATGCTACCCAGGAGCCTGTTGACCCACTAGAATTTGACCCACTCATTTCCTTGCATTCCCTCACTATCTTCTCTTCTCCATAAACCCTCAATCTCATTGGATATATTAAGCACATGAAGTTCATCATCCTTGTTGACAGTGGTAGTAGCCACAATTTTATTCATCGTCGCAATTCCCAGGAAACCAATTGTTATATTCATGTTGTCAATAATTTTCAAATCATGATAGCCAATGGTCGGTCCATGAAATGTGGTGGGAGTTGTGAAAATGCATGTCTTCAAATTGGACATTACCACCTGAAATATCATATGTTTTCCATTGACATGGGCAATTGTTACATTGTTCCAGGTGTTGAATGGTTACGCACTTTGGTTCCCATTATTATGGATTTTAAGGAATTAACCATGCAATTCCAACACGAGGGACAAAGGTATCTATTCCAAGGTCTCACAGTTGATTCTCTTGAGATCATCAGTTCCCATCACATGGAAAATCTCTTCAAGAAAGGCCACTTTGGTATTATTACTCAAATCCATTCCATTCAAGAGGTTCAGACACCCTTTGTGCATCCTACCCTCCAAGCTATCCTCTCCAAACATCAAGTTGTTTTTTTGACTCCTTAGGGACTTCCTCCTTCTCATGGTGTTCATGATCATTCCACCCCACTTTTTCTTGGAAGTCTTCCTCCCAATGTTCTCCCTTATCGTCATCCCTTTTCCCAAAAGAATGAAATTGAGAAAATAGTGTAGGAATTGCTCCAAGCGGGTGTTATATTC
This sequence comes from Picea mariana, assembly GCA_032191745.1. Taxonomy (NCBI): domain Eukaryota; kingdom Viridiplantae; phylum Streptophyta; class Pinopsida; order Pinales; family Pinaceae; genus Picea; species Picea mariana. Next base: position 28,109 of record JASDQU010738904.1, read on the forward strand.
TCTAGTACCATCCCTTATTCTTATCCTATGGTCATGGTACTCAAGAAAGAAGGTACTTGGAACATATGTCCTGACTTTCGTTCCCTCAATAATCTCACCATAAAGGATAAGTTTCCCATTCCTGTCATTGATGATCTCTTGGATGAGTTGAGTGGTGCCCAGTACTTCACTAAACTTGATCTACATTCTGGCTACCACCAGATACGTAGAAGCTGACATCTCCAATACTGCCTTTCGAATTAATGAGGGTCACTATGAATTCTTGGCCATGCCCTTTGGCCTATGTAATGCCCCTCGACCTTCCGAAGCCTCATGAATCATGTCTCTTGTCCTTTTGTCTGTCATTTTTTCTTAGTTTTCTTTGATGATATTCTCATCTATAGTAAAACTTGGAAATCTCATCTTTCCCATGTGGATTAGGTTCTCCATATACTCTCTCAGCACCAAGTTTTCCTGAAACACTCTAAATGTTCCTTTGGCACCTTGAAAGTCGAGTAATTGGGTCATATTGTTGGCAAGGCTAGTCTCCGGGTGGATCCTAAGAAGATTGAAGCAATGCAGGATTGGCCTCACCCCAAGACTATCAAAATCTTGTGTGGTTTTCTGGGTTTAATAGACTACTATCACAAGTTTGTTCAAAATTATGGAAATATTGTGGCGCCTCTCACTACTCTCCTTAAAAATAATTCTTTCACTTGGACTCCCGCAATTGATAAGGCCTTTCAATCCTTGGAGGCGGCTATGTGCACTACTCCAGTCTTGGCCTTTCCTGATTTCACAAAGACCTTTGTCCTAGAATGTGATGCCTTTGGGAGAGGAATTGGAGCAGTCCTTATGCAAGAGGGAAAACCTTTGGTCGTTACCTGAAAACAATTGTCATAACGTCATTTGGGACAATCAAGATCTATAAAAAGGAAATGTTGGTTATTCTACATGTTGTGGATCTTTGGATACCTTATCTCTTGGGGTAACACTTCCAAATTAAGAAAGATTATCAAAGCCTAAAATATTTTTTGGAGCAACGACCTTCCTCCCCAGAGCAATAAAAATGGGTGACTAAGCTCTTTGGATATGATTATGAGAACATTTGTCAGAAAGGCAAAGAAAATGTCGTTGCTGACTCTCTTTCACGAAAATATGAAGATGAAGGGTCCCTTTTCTCCCTCTACTTCATTGTACTAGATTGGATCCAATTTGTTTGCCAGGAATGGCTCTAAGATCCTAAAATTTCGCATTTGATCCAACAATTGCAAGACAGATATCAAGTTTAACCAGGGTACTCTTGGAACAATGATGAGCTTCACTACAAAGGTCATTTGTATTTAAGTAAACAGTCACAACTTAAATCCACAGTACTTTCTGAGCTTCAAGCTACACCCACAGTTGGGCACTCAGGGTTTACCAAAACCTATGACCAAGTCAAATGTTCTTTTATCTGGGATGGTATGAAAAAGGATGTTCTCACTTTTGTGGTAGAATTTGATGTTTTTCAATGCAACAAGGGAAGAAACAATCAAAGCTCCTAGCACACTAAAACCACTTCTGATTCCACCCGCTATTTGGAGGGACATCTCTATGGATTTTATTGTGGGATTACCTAAATCAAACAATAAGTCAGTCATCATGGTGGTTGTTGATCGTCTTTCCAAGTTTGTTCTCTTCAACACCCATTTATCACATCCACTGTGGCTCAAATTTTCATGGATCATCTCTTCAAGATTCATGGCATGCCTCATTCTATTTCTTTTTTATCAAGATCCCACTTTCACCAACAACTTTTGGAAAGAACTGTTCAGGCTATAGGGCACCCAATTTCATCTCAACATTGCCTATCATCCCCAAATTGATGGTCAAACTAAAGTTGTCAACATGTGTTTGGAGACATATTTGAGGTGTTTTTCCTCTAAAAGGAAAAATCAATGGGTTCAATGGTTACAATTAGCTAAATGGTGGTACAACACTTCTTACCATACAACTACTCGCATGACTCCTTTTGAAGCACTATATGAACAAAAGCCACCTTCTGTTATCTCCTACATGCCAGGTGTCTCAAAGGTCTAGGTGATTGACTAAATGCTTACAGTTCGAGAGGTTATTCTCCGTACCCTCAAAGAGAATTTGGTCATGGCTCAGAATTGCATGAAGCAACACGTAGATCAAGTTCCCTCATAATGTCAATTTGTTGAAGGAGACCAAGTATTTCTTCGACTGCAACCTTATAAGAAAACTTCACTCAAGGTCGGACATTGTCATAAATTGGCACCCAAATTTTATGGTCCTTATACTGTTCTCAAGAACGTGGGATAGGTGGCCTATCAGTTAGCTTTTCCCATTCCTTCTAAGCTCCATCATGTTTTTCATGTCTCATGTTTAAATAAGGTGATTGGAACTAAGTTTCAAACTCAAACCAACCTTCCCAATTTAGATGAAGAAGGATCCATATGGTTGCAACCACAAGCATTTTTGGACCAGCGTGAGCATCGTCTTTGTTAGCACACCATCAAGGAAGTGTTAGTCTAGTGGAAAGATACAACTCCAACAGATGCCACCTAGGAGCCAGCTACCATTCTGCATCAATTTCCTCATCTCTAACCTTGAGGACAAGGTTGATTTTAAGGGGGAGGGCATGTTAGGAACCTAACCTCCCTAACCCCTCAAGTGGGTAGAATAATATATTTCCATGTAATAAAGGTCAATATTAATAAGGCCTAGCAATAAGGAGGAATAAGTCAAATGTAAGAAGACCTATTAGAAGCTCCGGCTTCTAGAAGAATCTTCCTCTAGATTGTTCTTTTGGATAGATAGATTTAGTATAAATAGGAGTAGAGGGTATGAGAAGTTTGGTCTTGAAGAATTATTGTAATAGAGCTCTTCTTTGTTGTAGGTTGCCCCCTTGAAGAGGCAAGTGAATATTGTTTCCTATCAATAAAGATATAATTATGGTGTCGTGGTTCCATACAATTTGTTGTTCCAGTGTTATCTCTGCAGTATTTCCGTATTTTGTTACTATCTCTGTGTTATTCTCTACATTATTTCTCGTTTCTACTAACATAATAGACTCCATACCTTACAATTTTCCACTACACCAATGATGTTCTATTTACCCATAATATTAGCATGTAATAAAACCTATTGAAAAACTTAGTTTATTCCATTATAAAGTTATTGAAGTGATTGACCACCATAATAAAAATATTTTTATACTTATTTGAAAGGATTTCCAAAATAATAGCTAAGTTTATAATTAATGTTTAATTTGTTTCTCCTTAGAAACATCACCATAATAAATAAATAAAATTATACTTATTTTCGATGAAGGATTTCCAAAATAATAGCTAAGTTTATAATTAATGTTTAATTTATTTCTCCTTAAAATCCATGTAGAGGGATACTTGTTAAAACAACTTTATCTTGATATTGTACATACCGATATTGTACGGTATGTGCCATTTTATCTTGATCTTGTAAGTTATGTGCCATTTATGATTGAGGTTGACTTTAGCATTTAGAACCAATAGAAAGGAGTTTGTGGTTTTAATCCGAGTTATAAAGATGGTATTTCATTGATTGCATATCTTAGAGGTGTATCTTTTGTGATTTTCAACGAAATTCATAAAGATGGCACTTCTGTTTTATAGATTCATCTTTATCAATTTCACTTTCATTAGAGTACGATGAGGTGGATTTCACGTTTCCAATAGTACAATGAGGTGGTAGTCATTTTCTAAACTAGTTAGGTTCAATGAATAATTCAGTTTCTTAAGGGTGGTAGTCAATCTCAAAGGTAGTCAATGAATAATAATGAATGATTCATTTTCATTATAGTACAATGAGGGGTTATTATTAACTTGAAAGTTATTTATTATTAATGGATAAAAATGGTAGTTAATTTTGAAGGTAGTTAGTATTAATGGATAAAGATAATAGTCAATTCCAAGGTAGTCAATGAATAATAATGAATGATTCATTTTCATTATAGTATAAATGAGGGGTTATTATTAACTTGAAAGTTATTTATTATTAATGGATAAGAATGGTAGTTAATTTTGAAGGTAGTTAATATTAATGGATAAGGATAATAGTCAATTCTGAATGATTCATTTTTATTGTTTTTGGACTTAAAAATTATTTATTATTAATGGATAAAGATGGTAGTTAATTTTGAAGATAGTTAGCATTAGGGTAATAGTCAATTCCAATGCTACTTATCATCCATGGATAAGAGCAATATTTATCATTAATATATGAAGTGTACATTATAATTTATCATTAATACATGAAGGTGTACATTATAAATATAGTTATCATTAATGGATGAGGATAGTGGTCAACTTTGATGCTAGTTACGATTAATGGATAAGGTTAATAGTAAATTTTGAAACTAGTTACCATTAATGATGAGGAGTAAATAGTTAAATTTTAAGGAAGGTAGTCATTGTAGTTACACTTAAGAAGGGAGATTATTGTTTGGTTGAAGGTGCTCATTGCTAGTCAATTCCCAAGATAGCTACACTTAACCACAACCTGATTGTCTTTTCTTATGCTAGCTACATTTAAGTAGGGAAACTCGATGATAACGAATTTTCAATCTAGACACACTTAACTTAGGTAACTAGGTAATAATCAATTCCTAGGGTAGTTACACTTAACAAGGGTTTATCCATTGGATGAAGGTGGCTATTCATTTTTGAGCTAGCAATACTACACTTAATAACGGACCTTGTTTGTTGGATAAAGGTGGAAATCGAGTTCTATGCTAGTTATACTTAAGGAGGGAGGTTATCCATCACATGAAGGTGATAGGAAATTCCCATGCTAGYGACACACGATGAAGGTGACTATTATTTGGGTTTGCTAGTGATAAGTATTAACACAAAAAAATATTGTAGTTAACTAGAGTGAATTTTTTTAGATAAGGATGGTAGTCAATTCTAGGATAGYTACCATTATAAAGGGAGAAGATCATTTGGATGAGGGATTTGTTTAGTTCCTACACTACTTGATATTGTTAATGAGGGTTATTATCATTGTATAAGGACGGTAGTTAGTTAATRCATTGGCAACCCTTAATGAAGATCACTATCATGCAGAGGAGGGTAGCAGTCAATTTGTATGTTATTTATCACTAACATGGGCATTATCGTTGGATGAGGGTGTTTCTTAATTCGTGTGCTATCTATTGTTAATGAGGGAAACTTGTGTTTGGATGATGGTAGTAGTCAATCCCAATGTTAGCTATGAGTAATTGGGGTGGTTATCCTTTGGATGAGGGTGTTGGTCAATTTTTATTCTAATTATGTTAATGAGGGCCACTTTTGTTGGATGGGGATGATGGTCAATTCCTAAACCACATACCCTTAATGATGATGACTACCATTTTGATGAGGGTGATAGTCAATGGATATGTTATTTATTATTAATGAGAGTCACTGTTTTTTTATGAGGATGGTAATTGATTGCTAGGTTGACTTACCTTAATGAAAGTAATTTCCATTTGGAAGAGTGCACCTCTTGTGCCAACTATTGTTATTGATGATGATGATGATGATGATGCTCTAGATCAGGGTCATAATCAATTACTATAATCAAAATTAATTATTAAGTAAATATTATTATTGTGGAAATTGAAGTTAGAAATTTTACAAATGAAAAACCTGAGACCTTAATAAAAATATGAGAATCAACTCTATGCAAGATGATTATTTTTAATGGATGCAACTTTGTTTTGGACAAATGTTGCACGATTACTACTCTTAACTCAATCTCCAACTTAATTACAATTAACAAAGACAAGTTTTGTTTCAGAAAAAGTGATAGTCATTTCCCATGCTAGATACTCTTAAACAAGGGAACGAGGGTGATTCTCAATTTATAGGATAAATTGAACCAAGTATCATTTGAATAATGGTGTTCATCAATTTAATTCTAACAAGAGAAAATAGTTTGGATTTCATGGTCGTTAATGTTAATGTTTCAATTAGAATGGTAGTCCCAACTAGGTATTTCATGAAAAGGTGTGGTCATATTGGTTAAAAACACAATTCCATATCTTAGTCAATTATAAAGTATTAATAATGTAGGTATGAGGAAGATTGGAAAAATCATAGTAACATGTGATTTGTTTATTTAAAGAAACATATTTACATGTTAATCAACTATCAAAGCATTATTGAAGTGGGGATTTGATGAAATCCTTACATGTAGTTGTGTTTTTTTTAAATAGGAAATCAATAAGAATTGGTTATGTGTTAATGATAGTTTATACTACCATATACATCATATATACACCTTGTATATATACACCATTTAATTATATATTAATAATAATTTATACTACTTTATAAACCATCAGATGTATTTCATAAATATATATATATATATATATATATATATATATATATATATATATATTCACATACAATGACATAAATGCTATATTTTTCAATGATATTAATATTATATTGTTCAATGTTTATTGTTATAAGTTTACTCGAAAACTCGTTAACCATTATACTCATTCCCTCACCTAAGCATTGTACTCATGCCCTCACCTAAATGTTTAATATAATATTATTGTGACTTTTAATTTCCCCATAGATGACATGAATTGAGCCTAACCTCACTTAAAGCTCGTTTTGAAATAGATAATGTTTTCCCACTAAAGGATGAATTGAGGAGCATGAATCTTGGAAGCTCCTCCTTATATTGTTCATGAATCTAAAGCTTTTATAAACAAAGAAAAACTAATATATAAAGTTGATTGCATATGAAGAAGAAGAAAAGTAGTGTATCATATTTTAAATAGTCAAAACATAATTATATATATATATATATATATATATATATATATATATATATATATATATATTTTTTTTTTTTTNTATATATATATATATATATATATATATATTTTTTTTTTTTGGCGAGTGTAGGTGGTACCAATTCTTAACATTGTGATTGGGTGGGCCATTAATTATCAAAGCATCTCAGTAGTGGAAAACTCCCACTAATTCACCCTTAGGCCACAACTCAACTCAACTAAATAACTAATTCAACGATAGCTATACATAACCAGTTCCATCAAAGATATAAATATGTTCTATGTTTTCGTATCGTTTTCCTTAAATTTCTCCTAATTATAGTCCAACTAACCTCTATATTGTTATTAGATATTTATTTATATGTTCCTTTAAAACAAGGGAGCTCACACAATGGAGTTAGATCCCCTTTTGTATCAAAGATACATGATTCGTGTCTTCACTTCCACTAGCTATTGTTAATAAGGATAACCATGGTTTGGATAGGATCAACGGTATTAAACTCTCAAAGGAAAGTTTCCAAGTGAGTTCTTCTTAATGAGAACAAATTTGATCTCGCAAAATGTGGCAATTATTCCAAGTTAATTTTCTTATATGGACGACCTTGTTTTGGGAAAATGTGATATGCTAGCTATTTATTAACTCACTTTCCAAGATAGTTGTAATGAATAAGGAAAAGTTTTTTTAAGGATGAAAGTGATTGATTACATGGACCAAGATATTAATGGTGTGGGTGCTTTGTGGAAGATCTAAGTAAAGGTGTAATTTTTAAGATAGTTGTAATGAATAAATAAAAGTTTGTTTAGATGAAAGTGATTGATTACATGGATCAAGATATTAATGGTGTGGGTGTTTTGTGGAAGATCTAAGTGAAGATGTGGTGTAGTATTTTTTTTGTTAAAGAAATATGTCTAATCAATGTATTAACGTGGCTAAAATTTGAGAAAAGTTTAAGGTGAAAGTTTAATCTTTTAGTTAAGGAAATTTGTTCTTATGAAGATATTAATGATGGGAGTGAGTTAAAGAGTGTACAATTTAATATTTTATGTGAGTAAATATTTTTTTTTCTAAGTAAAGTGGCATTCCATTTTAATGATTTCATTTTTTTCAAATTTGTATTATAATAGTTGTCTTAAGAATGCTTAATAGTCAAGATTTCTATCAATAAAGTGGAACTATAATTTCATACATAATTCTTGCGAGATTTAAGGAATAATACATACTATGAAGAAGATGAATTTGTTAAATTGTTAACTCCATTAATAACATGTATATCACTTCAAAAAAATAACTAAAAAAAATGTCTATGTCTTAATTAATTATCAAGATATTAATTATTTAGATACTTTATAAAATATTTCAAAATATCATTTTTTTCAAATATATAATTAAATAGATAATATTAATAAATTAAAATAGAAAATAAAATGACATTGTATAATAACTATGTTGTATGAGTTTTGTGAACACTGAAACATGGATAGGAGGTTGGGAATGGCTAGAAGTTAACATATTCAATTTTATTTTTAAAATTAATAAATACTAATTTTGAAATGTATTAAAATTTGTAAAATTAAAACTTTATATTTTTGAAACAATTATAATATCTAAATTACTAATTTAACTTTTCCTAATAATTATATAAACATATATTTTAAAATATTGAAATTTTAATATTCATAAAGATTTAACTAGAAAATGAGTAACAAAATACATATATAAGATTTTAACATATTTTTAAAAATAAAATTTACATATATAAATTTCCAACAGACTTTGAATCATTGTTTTGGTCTTAATTGGTAATATGAAAATACAATAAAAATCAATGATATAAGTGTTGATTTATTAGATTTTGAAATGTATTAAAATTATCAAAATTAAACTTTATATTTTGAAACAACTATAATATAGAAATTACTAATTTAACTTGTGCCAATAATCATATGAATTTATAATTAACAAATATTGAAATTTTAATATCCATAAAGATTCAACTAGAAAATGAGAAACAAAATACATATATAAATTTTTAACATCTTTTTAAAAATAAATTTTATGTATATGAAAATGAAAATGTATTTAAGTTAATACTTAAAGTAATAAAAAGTGAAAATGAAAATGTATTATTCATAATTTACATCAACTTCAACCCCAACCCCAAAGCATTTGGGGTAAGGTTTTGGATATGCACCATGCATAATTTACATCAACTCCAACCCCAAAGTACTTGAAGTAAGATTTTAGATTTGACAGCACCTTCAGATGTAAAGACCCTACTCAAGTGCGTTGGGGTTGATGCAAATTCTAGATAATGTATGCAAATTCTAGATAATTAATAATATTTACCATCAATAAACACCTACATCCCTATATTTTTGATATATGTGATCCATCTAAACTGTCTGACATAATACAGGCTTCTCCCAGGACATCCTGCAGCATAACGATGGTTCTAGTTAAAAGAACTATGGGCGGATGTGAAATTCCAGAGAGTTCCACTACCAATCCTTATACTATCAAAATGGGGTCAACGGCCAAGACAGACAGACAGTTTCTGTATCTACAAATTGCATCTCCTCTGCCAAGACAGACAGACAGTTTGTTTATCTATAAATTGCATCTCCTCTGCCAAGACAGACAAGCAGTTTCTTAATCTTCCAGCCAATATGTCTCAATTGGAAGAAGGAGGAGATGCTGCTGCGAAAAATATCATCAAAACATTTTTGATAGTACTTATACTGCCAATTTTAAGCTTAGCGATGATCTTTTGGAGGCAGCTTCGCAATTTTATCTACACATACTGGTGGAAGCCTCGCAGTATTAGGAAGATTATGGAAAGGCAAGGCATTAGAGGCCCGCCTCCTCATTTCATCACTGGAAATCTCGGTGACATGACTAAGCTAAGAGAGCTCAAGGCCGCTAAAGACATGGACCGTATCAGTCACGACATTGTGGACAGACTCCTGCCCCACTTTGTGCAATGGACAAATGATTATGGTATGTTGATTTCTCCCGTACTCGTTCTGTAACCACTAACTCAGAATTTTTTCATCGGTTCTTTTGAAGGTCGCTTTGATATCAGTTTAAAGATATTAGCCGTTGAGATTTAGTTCCATGCAATCGATCCATTTTAGGTATAAATAGAAAAAAAATAACGCAAATTTTTGGTACGGGTTTTATGTTAATTTAAGGCTTTTTTCCCTGGCTAACGCAATAGATCCATTTTAGTTATAAGGAATAAAAAATTAATGCAAGTTTTTTGTCCCTTAAAAACCATCGATATGGATTTTATGTAAATTTAATAGTTAACTATTAAATTAAGTTAGAACCAAACTCGAATCTATGCAGGAAAGTCATTAGAAGGATTCACGCAGGTGGAAGCAAAACCATGGATATGGATTTTATGTTAGTTTAATGTTTTTTAATAGTTAAATATAATAAATGAGGTTAGAACCAAACTCGAATCTATGCAGGAAAGTCATTAGAAGGATTCATGCAGGTGGAGGCAGTGGAGGTAGACTTTCAGCAAGCCACATTAAAAAAAACTGATTACAGTGAAAACGCAGAGCAGAAGAATACATTCATTGGTGTCAAATTTCTAGCTGTACTTGTTAAATTGTTCCTATGAATGTATTAATATGTCTATATTTCATAGTTTTTGATTAATTTACATCTATCACAGTAATTTAGGGAACATGTTTTTATATTCCTCATAAATTATGGTCATTTAATACATATTTTTGAATAAGTTATAATGGTTAAGAATCTGTGTTTTCTCCTAAGAGTTTATACTTTCAAATCCAAATCTAAAGGGAGTAAGGTATATATACTTTCAGAGATTTTGGCAGTCAAACCGTATTGAACCGCTGCTCCCTTAACCGTATTGAACCGCTGTGAAACCAACCGGAACCGTATTCCCCTTAACTGTATTGAACCGCCGACAGCTCATTCGGAAACCAACCCGAACTGTATTCAACTGCCACAGCTCGTTCAGAAACCAACCGGAGCCGTTTTCTTGTTGGGAGCTTCTGGAATGGTCCATTACTCCATCTACGGTTCTCTACCTAGATATGTGGAACAGTTAACACATAGCCAGCAGAAGCTTGATGGAAGCTTGGCTATAAAGACTTCTGTTTGGTCCCCAAGCTTGCTTAATTCAATCAATTTCCTTCAGTCTTACACCATCAATCAGAGTGAGCAGAGCTTGGAAGTGCCATACGGAAAACAAAATTAGTGTGGAACTGGGAAAACTTCTACAACAATTAGTCAAACGAAAGCAGCATCAATGGCCGGAGGTACGATCCATTTGGCATCTAAATTTCGATTATTTTAAAGAGTTTTTATTCCGCATATTTTAGAATCGATTTAAAGCTAACATTTGGTATCAGAGCCATTTTATCTCTGCCTTGGTGTTTTGGAGAAAGACAGGTTTATTCTGTCTCGGTGCGTCTCTATTGGGTTTTCCTTGCATTTTCTCTGCACATTTTAATGCATATTGTTGTACGTATATCCATATTAAGATGGCAGAACCATACATTTTTGTGCATCTTTCTTTTATAATTTGGTTGTACGTTTTTAAATGCAATTGATGTGCTCTATACAGAGAGGTTTCATTGCATTGTTGTGTGTCTTTAGGTTATTTTACTATATGTTTTTCCCTAAGGAGAATAGCATCTATACACTTTGTTTCTGAGTCACACAATAGTTAGAAGCCAAGGGGCATAGTTTTATGTCAGATTTAGTAGTTTTAGATAGGAATTGCTTGATGCACTCCTTCGTTGTTATTACATGTAAATGTGCTTGCAATCCGGGTGATCTTTTATTGTCATTAAAATAATTTCTTTCTTAACCTCTAATTAAAAACATGTTATTTTGAATGAGTATATATATATAATTAATTAGGATAAAACATCAAATTATTCATAACTTACCCACAGGACTTATGAATTGATAGTTTTATCATAAAGTTCAAATTGAATCTGCTTGAATTGAAAATTTAGCCCACAGACAATTTTTATGTCATTAGATTCAAATTTAAGCATGAATTTACATTGGTAAAGCATGAAATTTTATTTTTTAGCTGGCCTCAATTTTAACGTAAGCATGTCATCTTTAATTTTATGTAGTTGTACAACCTGCAAATTTCTCTGAAATTCGTTGTGATATCCATGAACTTAAGGGAGATAACTATAAGGTCTGGAAGGAGAGAGTTCTCCTTCATTTGGGGTGGATGGACATAGATTATGTTATTAGGAAAGATGAACCACCAACACTCACTAATACCAGCACTACAGTGGACATCATGCTTTATGAGCAATGGGAGCGATCTAATCGCCTAAGCATGATGTTCAATAAGACTAAAATTTCAACTAGTATTCGTGGTTCCGTTGATCAGCATGAAAAGGTTCGAGACTTGCTGAAAGCCATTGATGATCAATTCGTCACTTCAGACAAGGCACTAGCAAGCACCCTAAACATGAAGTTCTCATCCCTAAGGCTCACCAGCGTGAAAGGTGTGCACGAGCACATCATGAAAATGAGGGACATTGTGGCTCAACTGAAGAAACTCGAGGTTGAAATATCGAAGTCTTTCCTAGTGCACGACATCCTGAACACCCTTTCTCACCAATACGGACCCTTCAAAATCTCATACAACACACATAAGGATAAATGGTCAATTAATGAACTCATGACCATGTGTGTTCAAGAGGAAGAGCGACTGGTGATGGAACTGGGAGAAAGTGCAATGCTGGCAATGCATGGAAAGGGAAAATCTCAATCCAATAAGAAAGGGAAAGGTAAAGTACCTCCCCAAGCTGATATCAAGAAGAATTCCAAGTGTTTCTTTTGTAAAAAGAAAGGACACATGAAAAAGGAATGCGCCAAATTTCAGAAATGGCTTGCGGACAAAGGTAATGCAATCTCATTCGTTTGTTATGAATCTAATATGGTCAATGTCAATATTAACACCTGGTGGATTGATTCTGGATCAACAATTCACATTTCGAATTCCTTACAGGGTTTGCAAAATCTAAGGAAGCCAGTGGGAAGTGAGCAAAGCATCTTATCAGGAAACAAGATGAGCTCGCATGTGGAAGCTATAGGAACATGCTATTTAACTTTAAGTAGTGGTTTTGTTTTAGAATTAGAAAAGACCTTTTATGTTCCAAGTTTTTCTAGAAACTTGATTTCAGTTTCAAGGCTTGTATCTTTTGGATATTCCTTCAACTTTTCATAAATATATTTCAGTTTATTTTATAAATCTGATTGTGTTGGGAATGGTATTTTGTTTGATGGTTTTTACTGCATTAATTTACAAAACAGTGTCATTTATGATTCAATGCATGTTAACACTGGCACTAAAAGATGTGTTATTAATGACGATTCCTCTAAATTGTGGCACCGGAGACTAGGTCATATCTCCATAGAAAGAATTAAAAGATTGGTAAATGAAGAGGTACTTAATACTCTGGATTTTACTAATTTTGGGACTTGTGTGGATTGCATAAAAGGAAAGCAGACCAACAAGTCAAAGAAAGGTGCCAATAGGAGTTCGGACATATTAGAGATCATACATACTGATATATGTAGTCCAAACATGGACTCACATGGTCAGAGATACTTCATCTCTTTTATAGATGATTACTCACGATATATGTATCTC
>JASDQU010738904.1:109361-121692 GCA_032191745.1 Picea mariana
TTTCTATGAGAAATTCTTCTTTTTGGACCTTTTCTTTCTAATTTTTCTTTTTGGAGATTTGTCATCTCTTTTCTTCTTCCAAATTTTATTAGGTTTTTTCCCTGACTTGAATGACTTATTTAAGGATTGACTTTTTGAACTCCTGCAACTTCGGGATTTGTGCCCAAACCAATCACAGTTGTAACATGTAATATTCCATATATAAAAAGTATGTAGAACAGAAATAAAATGCTAGAAATGGCAGATAAACAACAATATAACCAGAACAACACCACAATAACACTGAAATGATACCATAATAACACCAGAAAGAGCACTTTTATTCTGAGGTCAATGTTCACTTGCCTCTTCGAGGGGGAAACCTCCAGTCGAGCAGAGCTATATTAAAATAATATCCAAGTTATCTCATACCTTCGACTCCTATTTATACTAAATATGTCTATCAAAAGAACCATCTAGAGGAAGATCCTTCTAGAAGAGGAAGCTTCTATTAGGTCTTCTTACATTCAACTTATTCTACCTTATTGCAAGGCCTTATTAATATTGACCTTTATTACATCCGAATATATTGTTCTACCTACATGAGGGGTTAGGTCCCTAACATTTCCTACCCCATAAAAATAGCCTTGTCCTCAAGGCTTGAGATGTGGAAATTGTTGCAGAATGGTAGTTGGTTCCCAAGTGGCATCTACTCGAGTTGTATCTTTCCAATGGACTAACACTTCCTTGATGGTTTGCTAACGCAGGCAACGCTCATGTTGGTCCAAAACTGCTTGTGGTTGTGGCCAAATGGATCCTTCTTCATCCAACTCGGGAAGGTTGGTTTGAGTTTGACACTTAGTTCCAATCACCTTCTTTAAGCATGAAACATGAAAAACATGATGTAGCTTAGAATGAATGGGAAAAGATAATTGATAGGCCACCTGTCCCACACTCTTGAGAATGATATAAGGACCATAAAATTTGGGTGCCAGCTTCTGAAAATGGTCGGCCTTGAGGGAATCGTTCTTGTAATGTTGCAGCCGAAGAAACACATGATCCCCTTCTGCAAGTTGGCGTTTAGAGAGACCTTGATCTTCTTGTTGCTTCATGCTATTTTGGGCCATGACCAAATTCTCTTTGAGGGAATGAAGAATAGCCTCTCGAACTGTAAGTGTTTGGTCAACCACTTGGACCTTCGAGACACCTGGTAAATATGAGAAAAATGAAGGTGGTTTTTGTCCATATAATGCTTCAAAAGGATTCATGCAGGTAGTTGTATGGTATAAAGTGTTGTACCACCATTCAGTTAGGGGTAACCATTCATCCCACTGATTTTTCTTTTTCGATGTAAAACACCTCAAATATGTTTCCAAAATCTTGTTGACAAATTCAGTTTGACCATCAGTCTGGGGATGATAAGTTGTGCTGAGATGCAATTGGGTGCCTTGTAGCTTGAACAGTTCTTGCCAAAAATTGCTGGTGAAAGTTGGGTTGCGATTAGAAACAATAGAATGTTGCATGCCATGAAGCTTGAAGACTTGATCCATGGAAAGTTGAGCCACATTGGATGTTGTAAATGAGTAATGAAGAGCACAGAAATGAGCATACTTGGAAAGGTGATCAACTACCAGCATGATGAATGATTTATTTCCCGATTTAGGTAAGCCTGTAATAAAATCCATAGAGATATCCCTCCAAATAGCAGGTGGAATCGGAAGCGGTTGTAGTGTGCCAAGAGATTTGACTGTTTCACCCTTGTTGCATTGACACACATCACATTCAGCTACAAAATTACGAACATCTTGTTTCATATCATCCCAGAAAAAGAACTTTTGACCCTCTCATAGGTTTGGTAAATTCGGAGTGCCCAACTGTGGGTGTAGCATGAAGCTTAGAAAGTATTGTGGATTTAATTTTTGACTGTTTACTTAAATACAAACGACCTTTGTATCGAAGCTCATCATGGAGCGAAGAGTACCCTGGGGAAACTGGAGAATTGGACTACAATTGTTGTATCAGATGAGAACTTTTGGGATCGTGTGGCCATTCCTGGTGAACGGCTTGGATCCAATTTGGTACAATGAAGGAGAGAGAAAAAAGGGATCCTTCATCTTCATATTTTCGGGAAAGTGCATCCATAACCACATTGTCTTTTCATTTCTTGTAAATGATCTCATAATCACATCCAAAGAGATTAGTCACCCATTTTTGTTGCTCTGGGGAGGAAATGCGTTGTTCCAGAAATACTTGAGGCTTTGATGACCTATATTAATTTGGAAGCGTTGCCCCAATAGATAATGGCACCATAGATCAATGACATGAAGAATATCCAAAGTTTCCTTTTCATAGATTGATTTTCCCAAATTTCATTCAGACAATTGTTTTCTAGTAAATGCCAAAGGTCGACCCTCTTGCATAAGGACAGTGCCAATTCCTTTCCCTGAAGCATCACATTCCAGGACAAAGGTCTTTGTGAAATCAGGAAGGGCCAGGACTGGAGTGGTGCACATGGCCATCTTCAAGGTTTCAAAATCCTGAGTAGTTGTTGGATTCCAAGTGAAAGAATTATTTTTAAGGAGTGCACAGAGAGGTGTCACAATATTTCCATAATTCTTAACAAACTTGCGATAATAACCTGTTAAGCCCAGAAATCCACGCAAGATTTTGAGAGTCTTTGGGTGAGGCCAGTCTTGCATAACTGCAATCATTTTAGGATCCACCCTGACGCCATCCTTTCCAACAGGATGACCCAAGTACTTGACTTCAGAGGTGCCAAAAGCACATTTAGACTGTTTCAGGAAAAATTGGTGTTGAAAGAGTAGATGGAGAACTCGATGCACATGAGAAAGATGGTTTCTCCAAGTTTTTCTATAGATGAGGATATCATCAAAGAAAACTAAGACAAAATGATGGAGAAAAGGAAGGAAGACATGAATCATGAGGCTTTGGAAGGTGGAGGGGGAATTACACAAGCCAAAGAGCATGACCAAAAACTCATAGTGGCCCTCATGAGTTATAAAGTTAGTCTTAGGAATGTATGCCTCTTTTATATGTATCTGGTGGTAGCCAGAATGAAGATCAAGTTTAGTAAAGAGCTAGGTGCCACTCAATTCATCCAAGAGGTCATCAATGACAGGAATGGGAAATTTGTCTTTAATGGTGATTTTTTTGAGGGCGCGAAAGTCAGGACACATGCGCCAAGAACATTCTTTCTTCAGGACCATGACCATAGTAGAAGAGTATGAGATCGTACTAGGGTGGATAACGCTTGCGTTAAGAAGTTCTTGAACCATTTTCTCAATTTCATTTTTTTGGGAAAAGGGGTGACGACAGGGATGGATATTGGGAGGAAGGCTTCCTAGTACAAGGGGAATGGAATGATCATGAACACCATAGGAAGGAGGGAGTCCCTTGGGAGTGGAAAATGCCACTTGATGTTTAGAGAGGATGGATTGGAGGTCTTGTGACACAGAGGGTGTCTCAATTTATTGTATGGCATGGATTTGGGAAATAACTCCATAATGACCTTTTTTTAGTAGCTTTTCCATGTGATGGGAAATAATGATCTCAGGTGAACCGGTGGTGATGCCTTGGAACTTATATTGTTGGCCTTCCTGGTCGAATTGCATGGTTAATTCCTTAAAATCCATGAGAATGGGACCCAAATTCCTTAGCCAGTCTACACCCAACACAATGTCACAACCGCCCATGTCGATAGCAAACATATGAGATTTCAGGTGGTAGTCACCAATTTGGAGACACACATTTTCACAATGCCCTCCACATTTTATGGAGCCTCCATTAGCAATCATGATTTGGAAATTATTGACTGCATGGATATAGAAATGAGTTTCTTGGGAAATGTGGTGATGAATAAAATTATGGGTGCTTCCACTATCAACAAGAATGATGACCTTCCAATGCTTGATGTAACCAATTAGCTTGAGGGTTTGGGGAGCAGAGAATCCAATGAGAGCATTTAGGGAAATGACTGTTTCTACTTCGGGAGGGTCTGAGGGACGGGTTATGTCAGTGGGTTCAGGTGACTTAGACACAAGGGGAATTTCAACATGCTCTTCTGAAATATCCTCCGAGATGGCCATAAAAAGCTTTTGTTCCTTACACTTGTGGCCCAGAAAATATTTTTCATCACAATTATAACAAACGAATTTGAGTTGGAATTCATCCATTTCATCCCTGGTCAATTTTTGGATCTTTAGTGGAGCAGAAGGAGTAGTGGGATTTACTAGTTTAGTGCGAGGAATAAAGGAGGGTTTTTGGTTTTGAGAAGAGACAACATGTTGTGCTTCCTTATCTCTTTTAGTAGACTCCACCCAACTCTGAGGCTGATCCATGAGGACATGGGCATGAATCTCATCCTTGATGCCACTGATAAAACGTTCTCAGAAAAAATCATCAGACATGCCCTCTGTACGAAAAATCAGTCGCTCAAAAGAAGCTATAAAGTCTTCCAATGTTCCAGATTATTTTAAATTTTTCAAACAGCCTAAATGGTTGGTGTCAGTGTCAAAGCATTCATAAATCTCTGCCACAAAGTGTGTCCAAGAAACATACCCTTGACGGGCAATTTTTCTCCACTGCCACCATTTCCAACGTTATTTATCTAGATGGAGAACACCATACCGGAGTTTGGCCAAATCATCTGTAATGTTGTACAAAGAGAAATAATGTTCCATTTGAGTTTCCCAACTAGTGGAATCTGAGCCGTCAAATTTGGTCACATCCACCCATGGAAGGCGTAGGTCACGCTGAAAGTGATGGGGCTAAAAATTATGGGAATGAGAGGAAGTTTCAGCTTCGGTATGCAAAGGTGGTTCAGATAAAGGGGGATCTACAAGGATATGCATTTTGGTGCAGATCATCGAAACGACAGATTCAAGATGGGTAGTCATGTATTATTTGAGGTCTTCTTTGAGTTCGGTGATTGATGCAGCAATGGAGGAATGCATGTTTTGATTGATGGTGGAAATATTGGCACTGAGCTTTCTCACTTCTTGTTGGGTCTCTGTGAAATTAGATTGCAAGGTATTGAAGCAAGCTTCCAAGCCTTGGCTATGGGTATGGGCCATGATGAGGAGGGAACCAAAAAGGGGGGGGGTTGGGGTCAAAAATATTGTTGAAAAATGATAGGTATGAATTTGATAAGGGCAAAGAGATAAATTCAATGGAATAGGTATCAAATAATGGTGCAAAAATTTCCAGACTCTATTTTTTGTTTTTTTTTGTTTTCTTTTTTACACCTGTGGAGTTATAATTTGGTCTGAAGAATATTGCAATGATGAAATTCCCAAATGCTTAACCAAGAAGAAATGTGTAGTGATTTGGAAACTCAAACATAGTTGTGTGACAATAGATCTTGTCTATTTTATGTTTTGTTTCTATCCCCAAGGGTTAGGTATTCAAGGGTTCTATAGACAAGGGTTTTCCCTATGCTATAGCTCTCTGATATATGTGCTGGGTCCAATAGTAGTACTCAGCCCAATATCTCAGGGCACTAAATAAGGAGGCTAGACCATGCCCTTAGTTGTACTACCTGACTACCCAACTACTAAATAGTATCTTCCCGAGTGTTGTTCTCAGTGACACTATAACAGTTAGGCGACCGATCGGTTTATCTAAAGAGGGATTTAGGAAATCTAGGTCGATCTGTATACATGTGTTGTCTGATGCGCTACCACTCGAAGTGGTACCAATAGGGGTTATAAGGGTGGCTAAAAAATGTGCGCTTAAGTACCACTTGTATTTCCTGCATGTATGAATCCCTCAACCGCGGGTTTATGCGTGTAATGACAGATCTCTGTAGCTTAAATATGTCGAAATATGTCTCTACCCTGAAAAAAAATTAACCCATTATTTTCTGTCGAGGAAAGTGCTCTGATAACACTTGTAATAACACTGAAATGATATCATAATAAAACCAAAAAGAGCACTTTGATTCTAAGAGCAATGTTCGCTTGCCTCTTCGAGGGGGAAACCTCCATTCAAGAAGAGCTCTATTACAATAATATCCAAGATAGGGTTCTCAAACCCTCGACACCTATTTATACTAAATATGTCTATCAAAAGAACCATCTAGAGGAACATCCTTCTAGAAGCGAAAACTTCAATTAGGTCTTCTTACATTCGACTTATTCTACCTTATTACAAGGCCTTATTAATATTGACCTTTATTACATCCAAGTATATTGTTCTACCTACGTGAGGGGTTAGGTCCCTAACATAACATCTCATTGTATGACAAAATTTTGTTGTGTGCCCAACAAAATTGCATCTCCAACATCTGATTGAGTTTTTGGATTTTCCTTTATATATTTTTTCTAGTTTCTTGCAGTCTGTTGCTTTATGGCCAAAGTTATGACAAGAAAATCAATAGCCATTGAAGGTGTTTCCATTCTTGAATTTATTTTGTCTTGAGAGATCTGTGTTTTGATTTTCTTCTTCCTTTTTACTTCTATAGCTTCCTTTCTTGGCAAAGTTCATGACTTGTAATTGCACCTTTTCCTTTTGAGAAGGATAATCCTTTCTCATGTTTGTAAATGGTGCTCCACTTGTCATTGTCTTCTTTTTTATTGTATCCAAGACTATTTTTGTCATCAACCGATCTTTGATTGTTCCAAATCTTATCTAGGATAGTTGAGCTATTTTGGAAATTGACAATTTTATTTGTCTCTTCAATCATCCTTTTGAGATTGAGTATTTCCAATTTCAACATGTGGCATGTCTCTTCCTTTTTAGTTAACTGAATCTTCAGGGATTCTTCCAATTTACTAGCATGTTCAAGTTGAGTCTTTATATTGATGACTATTTATTTTGTCTCATCCAAGACTTCTTTGCATTTAATAGTTTTTTCATATGTCTTCAACTCTTCCATATCGTTTTTAGATAAAAAAATTGAGCTTTCAATCTTTTGATTTCTTTTTTGTTTTCTAGATGAATCCTTTTGAGGTTGATAGTCTCCAATTCCAACATGTGGCATGAATTTTCTTTCCTAGTTAACTGGATCTTCATGTCTTCTTCACTTTCTTTAGTTTCCTCAAGTTGAGTCTTTATATTGTTAACTAATTCTTCTATTTGTTTAGTACTTCTTTGCTTTTGTTATCATGTTTTTTCAATTCTTCTATTTCCTTTATCATATGATCAACTTCAATCTTCAATATTTTGATCTCTTTTTCTTTGTCTTCTAGTTGAACTCTCCATTCAAATTCTTTATGGCTATATTGATCTACCTGTTGAATTAACAACATATATTTCTATTGAAGTTTCTCCAAATCTTCTAGAGTGCACATAGTTGTGTACTCAAGATTTTCAAGAGCTTCCACATGAACTTTAATATGTATACCATTTCTTGGTTCCATACAAATCTCTTTTATTGCAACTGTAACATCAGTCTTAAGATTATGTAAATTTTATTTAGTGATTACTCAGTTATGCCTCAATTCCTTGATGAGGTTGTCTTCATCATTGATGACTGAGGTTTGCATAAAATCCCACATTTCATTCTGATTAGAAATATCTTTCTATGTATTATGTTCTTCAATCTGATTGGAATTCTCCTTTTCTTTATCTTGTTCCTTATCTTGATAAGAATTATCTTCTTCTAAGTTTTATTCTTTATTCTGATAGGAATCCTCTTTATCTGAGTCTTTCTCCTTACTTTGATAAGATTTATCTTCTTCTTGTGCTTCATTATGATAACAATTTTCTAGCTGGAGCCATAATTCTTTAGCATATTTGTAGTGCCTCATCTTTTATTTGACTTGGTCGAACAATCCATCCCGTATTTATTTTAAGGATAATGAATTGTTTCTCCTTGCTTCCTTTGCAGTTTTGATTTTTCTCTTTGAAGTACTACAGAATCCCAAAATCCAGATCCTCTTGACTTCAGATGTGTTTTCATATTTCCCCTCCATGAAGAATAATCTGTTCCATCAATTAAGGGAGATTCATTTGTGAAGAGATCCATTTGTCCACCCATTCCTTCATAATCTATATTCCAGTGTTTAAATGGTGTCGAAGGCACCCTCTCTAATACCAATTGTTTAAATGTACACTTGACACTGAGAGGGGGGGGGGATGGTGAATCAATGTCTGGAACTTTTGTCTACTTTTCACACTTTCATATATTAACTCAATTAATTGAATAAGATATGAAATTCAATTAATTATTCATAAACATCTAAAACACAAACTGTATGAAGTGGATATAATATCTTTCTTTTATTTATTTAACTTGTATAAATACATATAAAATTAATCCCTTAATATCTTTGATTTCAACTGAATATGAGAGATCCAACTCTCTGATACAAGACCCAGCTTGTAGTTCTCAAATCCAATTGAGAAACGAGGAATATAAACCTCATAACAAGTCCCAACTTGTTGATCTCGGATCCAACTGAGATGTGATGAATCCAACCCTCTTAACAAGTCCCAAGTTGTTGATCTTAGAGCCAACTGAGATGTGAGGAATCCAACCCTCATAACAAGACTTAATTTGTAAACATGCACCAACCTGATAGAATGAACTTCCATTCAATCCATTATATATAAATATATTTAATCCACCAAGACACCCTCTTCTCACCATTCTTTATTGCTTATATAGTCTTCCAATTGGTGTGAATTTGAAACATTGTGTCTTTTGATATTGAACCATTGTACCTTTTCATTTAAATGATAATATTAAACTTTAAATAATATCATTTTTCTTTTTTATTCTCTATTCATAATGTTCATGTTTTAACTCTCTTTTAATCATGATTGTGTATCGGTTCATTTTGTCCTCATGAGTTGATCATAGATATGGATCGACTCATTATATCATTCTCATGCTTCTGTTGTGTCCTCATTTCACTAACAGATCATATTCGAGCTTTTATCGATTCCCTGTATTGTTATGGTGTTAATTCTCTATCGAATTACTCTACCAACCTTGATTTGTTTACAGAAATGAAATATGTATGAGACGCTTCCTTAAACCCAATATTCAAATGACCGTGAGCTCAAAACCATGGGCTTATCCATTTAAGCATGTATTCCTAGTGCTTTATTATTCTTCCCCTATTCTTCTACATGGGACCGTATTCAAGCATATGAGGGCTTATTACTTCTATCCCCTTTAGCTTATTTACCTTATCACATGACCAGTGTTGGAACCAGGTTCTTCGATACTTCTTCCTTTAGGAATTCAGTATTTTGCAGTCATTCAATCCTCCCAGAGTATATTTCTCTGAAGTGCGTATACTATATTCACTAGTAGATCAAACAGTGAATATTAATATTTCATTGGATGGACGATCCTTGCTTATCTAGAGGCTTCAAACAAATCGACGATCATGACTTAATATGCAGTTGAGTGGACAATTCTCATTCACTTCGATACTTCTATATGACCACATATGGTGGCTAGGTGTTAAGACAAACATGTGCTTAATCACTTATCAAAATCAACGGTCATGTTTTAATTAGACGTTAAGATGAACATTTGTTATTTACTCCAGAACTTCGGAGATTCGAGACTCAGAGATATTCAAAATTTGATATAGTTCAATCCCTCCGAAGTGATTACCTACCGAATAAGTCATAAAGTAGTGATGGCCGCTTGATGTCGTTTAACACCTTCACTTACGCTATCCTTCCACTATGCTTGATCAATGATTGAGAATGCTCCCGAACTAGATCAACGGTTAGAGTTACTTTGAGATTTGCGCTTACTCTATCCTTCCACTGTACTTGATCAACGATCGAGAATGCTCTCAAATTAGATCAACGATTAATGTTACTTCGTGATTCTGTCCTTTGGCGATTAAATGATAACACAGGCTTGGATATCCCCAAAGTTAGTAAATCTGAGATTGACATGGTTTGTGACATCACTGTTGACATGGAACTGACTGAGTGGTGGCCATGTTTCACCTAGATTCATGACTTTCGTATAGCTAAAGTGAAAACTGGACCTTGACACTTGTCACCATCTGATTACAACATGTGTCCTACTGGCATGGTCCTATTGTCGTGGATGATCCAATGACCCTAAGTGCTTAGGGTATCCTTCCACTTGGATGGTCCAGATTCATTTCGGCCTTCAGAACTTCAAGTTATTCACTTTTTCCCACTTCCCAATTCTCCCGGAGTGAGATTCCCTGAAGAATAAACCTCGAGTAACTTGATTTCATCTAAAGATCCTTCATTAACCTGAGAATCTTAACACGATCCAATGGTTGTCAGGAATTCAACTATTTAGGATCTTGGACCTTTGGCCTTGCTTATCCTATACTTCCTCTTTAATCGATCCAACGATTGGGATATTTCCCGAAGTGTTCCTTAGATCAGATGGCTGGCGTTTCTTCATTAATTTGGGCTTCAGGAATTCTAGTTCAATTCGAACTCCTTTTCACTGAAGTGGTCAACGTCGAGGTTGACCTATTCTACTCATGTTTAATCTAACGGCTGAGATATTTCTTGATGTTATCTAATGATTTTAATCAGGGAGTTCGTTCCTTGGCCTTACTTATCCTATCCTTTCACTTTGTCTTGATCGGACGGTCAATATTACTCCCAAAATATTTCTAATATCGAATGACTCATGCCCACTTTGGGACTTTGTCTTCGGCTAAAATAATTTTCCTTCAGGTAATTTTATTTGAAGTAGTCAGTGTTGAATTTGACCATTGATCCTCCTACACGATCTGACGGTTTAAGTGACTCTCAAATATTCAATCATATGACCACGATTCTCTCCTTCTTTATGCAAGTTTCCTCTGTGATCCAATGATCATATTTACATCTGAATTCTGGATGAATGACTCTAGTTGCTTGATTTTTATAAAGGTTTCCAAATGTAAAAATTCTCTTTCTAAACCCTGATCTCTTGCATGACTTAAAAAGCACTATCTCTTCTAAGCTTTGGAAAATGTACCTGTAACAAATATCATCAATCTTTGACAGTGATCCAATATTACAACGATGACATTTACCAGACGCTTTTTCTCCTGAACTTTAGCCTTGCTTCTCTGTTGCATTCTATTTCCATCAATGACCCTTCATTACACATGGACAGACCTTATTGGCCATCCCAACACTAATTCCAACTATATAACTTTGTTCATGACTGATTCATGTTGTATAACTTTGTTCATGAATTATTCATGTTGCCATCAATGACAACACATAACCAACAATTCCAACATTATAGACTATTAGATAAGAGAAGGTGGATTATAAATGTCAAATCTTATCTGACGACGTATAATCCACCTGCAAGATGGATATCGAAAACCATTTTTTGGTTCGTATTTGGACCAAGAAAGTAGGAACCATCTCCTAATCATGCAACCATGCTAAACAACTTTAAGATATTGTGCAACCATGCTAAACACATTTAAAATATTGTTATATGTAAGATATTGTCAAAGGCACCTGGAATATTGGTTTTTTATCTAACATATTAGATATCCGCAAGGTTCCAGATAGAAACATGTCACTTCAATATACTAGATAAAGTTTCCTAAAAATAGATCAAGCTCCTTTAAGTAATTACTTTCTTTGATTTACAATGAAATCCTACTTTGATTTGTATTGCCTTGTATTCTTTGACAAACTCTTTTATGTACACCATGAACTTAATATTTATTTACAATGACTTTGGATTTGGCAATAAAACATTTTGTTTTTGGCATGATTAGAGTTAGTTAATGTATCCCATTTATTTATTTATTTTTATTTTGTTTTAAATTATTAAAATTTTATATAAAGATATGATTTTAATTTTATTAAATTTAGATTAGTTTCAATTTCAATGTTGTTAATCTAAAAAATTGGAGTTTTTAAATTAAAAAATTTAGTTCAAAATATGATCAAAATCTGGACCAGGGGTCAAATTTTAGCTCAAAAATCAACGTTCTCAGAATTGCCTCAAAACGAACGAGAGCGTAACCCTTGTCATCACGAACCCAACGCAATTCATTTCGTCTCAAACAGACGTCGAGAGCGAGAGATATTGCGATCTGTCCGAATCATCAAACAGAAAAAAAAAAAAAAAATGGATGCTGACTGTGCAATCCGTATAGTCCGTACAGGCTAACATGGCAGAGTCCGTACATGCTGACGTGGTGACCGTATGATTACATGGTAGTTGATGACATGGAAGTTTCATATTGGCAGATTTGGGTGAATGGCGCTTCGACACATGGCATCATTTTGGTTAATGGTAAGGTGCCACGTGGCCCAGTCATGGGCTACCACGTGGCACCCCTTTATTGGTTGTTGGTCTAATGGTTTGTTAGTTCAAAAATTTTATGGCATCTGTGGGATTTGAACCCCGGACCTC
>JASDQU010738904.1:145792-160098 GCA_032191745.1 Picea mariana
GGGAAAGAAAGGTTCCCTAGGGGAACATATAACAAGTTGAAGATGAAGAAGATAGGGCCATGTAAAATATTAAGGAAGTTTGGTGCAAACGCCTATGAGATTGAGCTTCTAGATAATGTGGGCATATCACCCATATTCAACGTTTCAGACCTGTACCCTTACAAGGAATATGAATCAGAGGGATCAGAAATTCAAGAGAAGATTCAGTGGGAGAAACAAATGCATATAGCATAAAAACCTCAAATGGAGAAGATCATTGATCATAGGATTAGCAAGAAGACGATGAGGAAAACCCATCTTGAATATTTGGTCAAGTGGAAGGGACACCCAATAGAAGATGCCATTTGGGAAAATGAAGCTGATATCCAGAAGCATGCAAAGTCGGAGCAGGAGATCATGGACAAGAGTCCATATTTTTTTGTTCATGGGATTATGATGTAGGAGCATCGTCAACGAGTGCACATGGCAGGACAACTCAGCGCCTGGGAATTTGTCTCACATATTATTCATTTATTAATTATGGAAATTGGTTTTCATGTGAGAAACCACCTCACACCAATTTGCCATTTTTTCTCAATTGTAGGTTGAGAGAATCAAGGGCATGGTTGGAAAGTTTTTGGGTGGTTTTGAGACTTTTCCATTTTTGAGCCTAAGNTATATATATATATTCCTTATGTGAGCCATGTTGAAGGGAGAGGAAGAAAGGAGAGAGTGCTTAGCTATTGAAAGCCATAGTGCTGAGCTAATGAAGACCCATAGTCCTTGCATGTAAGAGAGTTTTGAGAGCTCACTTTGAAGAAAGAATATAGAAGATCTGCATTCCAGTTGGAGCAGGTCCAGAGACGTAGCCCCAGAGGTGGAGGGGTGAACTCCGTTATCAACATCGGTTGTCTCTCTCTTATTTTCCTTCATGTGTTTTTCTCTATTCTATGTTCATCTACTTATGTTTATGTGTTTTAATGCATTATGATAAATAAACTAATATGCTCAATAAAACCTGTATAATCCATAGTCAATTTAAAGATCCTCACATTGTAAACATTTGGGAGAGTAGTACTCGACCCGTTTACGGATCAAAAACCCATCTTGAATATTTGTTCAAGTGGAAGGGACACCCAATAGAAGATTCCAGTTGGGAAAATGAAGATGATATCTAGAAGCATGCAAAGTCGGAGCAGGAGATCATGGACAAGAGTCCATATTTTTTTGTTCAGGGGAGTATGATGTAGGAGCATCATTAGCGAGCACACATGGCAGGAAAACTTAGCGCCTGGGAACTATTTCAGAATCTGAAACGTTGGGAGTTACTGCGAATCTTTTGGAGCTAATTAGAAAAACCGAAGAAGATCAAATGCTTGGAAGCTGGTGATCACGAGTGATATGGGAGTTTTCACTCCTAGCCTTGAATGTAACCGAACTTAGGTAGTAGTTAGGTTTTTGTTTCGAGTAGATGAGTAGTCGGGGGGGAAACCCTAAGGAACCTCTGAGTTAAATAGAGGTTTTGTACGCCCAAATGAGGTTGCTGCGAGTTAGTAGTAATTTTCTAAGTTTTGAGTTATGGTTTTCATATTAGTTGTAGCCATTTACTTTTGAATGAATATGACAGAGGAAAATTGACTCAAATGCATAGCATTGTTACTATTTGTAATTATCTGTTATTGTGTTTTCATAAATGAAGGAATTTCATTATGAATGGATGAAACTGTGAATGTTAGTATAAGTTTCAATTGTTTCTCTTCTATTGATTAAGTGCAAGGTGTGCACACAGAACGCAAGGAGTGCATGATGGGATCTGTTTTGATTCTGAAGCTCAAAAGAGATAGCACAAAACTTCCCCTTTGCAAGGAGTGCAAAGCGATTGCTACAGGGCATGCATAGTCATCCGCAAGAACCAAGTCTTGCATAGGAATCTGCTGTAAGGAGTGCACAGATTTAGAATTCGGCTAAGTGTCGAAGGGACTCCATAAGAGGTAAAGGAAAGAAAGGTGAAATTCTAACTTGGTTTGGGCCGTTGGATCTAGGAAGATCTGGACCATCGATCTAGTGCCATCTTGATCTCAGATATCAAGAGAACAGAAGTAAGGAGACTCCCAAAGTCGCAAAATGTGAAATTTTGACTTGATCACAGTTTTTGATCAAAGAAAAAGTCTGGACCGTCGATCTGACACTCGCAAATATTGGGAAATCGAAGATCGAGAGAACAGAGGTGAACCAACCTCCAAAGTCACAAAACTCAAAATCGTGACTTGATCATAGTCATCGATCGAAGGAATATCGTGGACCATATATCTAATCATATCGGAAGTTCCTGAAATGTGAAATCCTGACGCGCTTGAGAGTTGCGCCTGGGGTCATGACCGGAGGTCACATTGAAGGAATATAAGGGAGGATCTAGTACATGCTAAACTTCTGTCTGGATTTCAGAGGTTGGGAGAATTGGGGTGATTCACATGCAAAGACCCGACACGCGAAATCGTGAAACACCATTTGGGTTGGGCTCATGGTCACAGGCAATGGTCGTGTGAGAGAATATTGCGCCTGGTGCTTTTTCGCACAACAGAGTTTCGTGAAAAGGACTTGTGGACATTTCTTGAAGATTCCAGTGGGGAATTGAAGAGTTGCTCCAGATCGAAGATTGAGAAGATCCAAAGACCGGGAGGTCAGCAGAACCTCCTGAGGTGGGGGCACTGCATCAAAAAGAAAAAGTGTAGATGAAATAATCTAGTCCTAGCTTGGTTAGAATTGAAAATATTAATTGTTCATTTTTCTTATCAGTTTGACAATCCCTAACATGTGAACGTAAAGTTTATAATTATAGAAGTATCCATGTAGGATCTCAAAATCACTTGGATTCAATGCATGTAGATCATTCTCCATCTAATGACCTCTTAGGTTGTCTTTATTTCCTACCAAAACCTTCAACTTTGTCCAAACATCATTAGGAAACTTGCAAGTATCAACATGGAAGAGGATATTTGGAGAGATGCTCAAGCACAATATCCCATAGGCTTCATCCATTCTATTGTAGTATTTTTATTTATATATGGTTTAATTAAGCTCAACCTTAGTCCCCATGGTGACCCTATACAAAACCTTGTTGCTTAGTAGAAGCTCTATCTTGGGACTTCACTCAAAGTAGTTGAAGGGTGTCAATATCACTGAAGAAGATGGTTGATCCATAGTTCTCTGTGGGATGTCCAATCTAATCTATAAAACTACAATAAAATTGAATACTCCCTCTAAATAATATCTTTGATACCATGTAGGATTAAACCACACTTCAATATTTAATTGTGAGTGGGCAATACTACACTAGTTAATTGCAAAAGAAAGAGAGGAGAGAGAAAAATAGAATCAATCTTCATACATAAGAGACTAAGAAACCAACTCGAATCACGTTGTATTAATCCTTGATTATGAGTACAATATATAGAGCTCTCCACAAGAGGATTAATATGCACTAGGTTGGGGTTTCCATGTGCATGCTCAGTTAAAAAAAAAAAAAAAAAAACTCCCTCTTAGTATCAATTAACTAGCCATAAATGGAGTTAACTAGTCATAAATGGAGTTAGCCATGCACAAGTGAGAACTCATGCATGTATAATTGGAGTCGAAGACTAATAATAGAACTGAAGACTTAAGGATAATTATGCACTTATCTAGGAGAATAATATTATCATCAAATGTGCTCTCTAGCCATGAAATAAGATTTATCTCCTAAAATAAAGAAATGAAGTTGTCTTCCTCCAAGAAAATAGGACTCCTAGAAAATATGAATTTACCTAATGGTGGTTTATGAGCCCATGGTTTTGGAAACCCATGGTATTTCCCCATGGTATTACATATAGGTAGCCATGGACTAAAAATAGACCTATTATAAATAGAGGTTCTCCTAAATAGTAGGAAAAATGGAAAAAATGAGTATGCCACTAAGTATGTAGCTGAGCATGTATCCCAACAGGGGACTAGGTTCAAATGTTTCTGGTGTCTTCTAAACTAGGGAATTATGACAAGTTTTCCAACATTGTATTATCATCTCTACTATTTATAGTTTTGAATATTCTCTCATGTAATAGTGTAGTGATTCTCTTTTATTTTTACTAATGTGGTTGTGCAAGCTCAAGACAAATAACAAATAAAGTGTGGTTGTGCAATCCCAAATGATGATTCTCTCTCATTTTCTCAAATGTGGTTGTGAGATATCATTTGAATAACAAAGAAAATGAAAGTAATTGTGAAATTATGAGTCAAATAGTGAAGTATGTGCAGAGATAGGTGTGTGAGTCCAAGCCAAATTCCAAAGAAAGTGCATAAAAGTATGTGAGTTGGAGTTGAATAACAAAGAAAGTGTAGAGAAATACGTGTGTATAATTTGAACAACAAAGAAAGTACAAAGCACTATGTGATTTCAAACATGAAGGGTACTCATAGTTCTCTACGATTTCTTCGTTATTGAGCTCAAAATCACACACTTGTCCCCATTTTCTTTGTTATTTGACTCGGGCTCACATGTTATTTGCACTTCCTTTGATATGCAACTTAGACTCACACATTTCTTAGTGATTTATTCATTTTTCAACTTGAATTCCCTCAACCATATGCACTTTCTTTGTTATTTGACTCGACCTCACACAACCATTCTAAAGAAAATGAGAAAGCATCATTGCAACCCTAAATTGTAGAAGATACTAGGATCCAAGGTAGGAAAGAACCATATGGTTTGTTATCATTTCATTTCTCTATGTCAATGGGTGAATCCATGAAGAAGAGTAATGATTTTACAATGAGGTGCATGCAAAGGTTTGCGGAAAAGGATTTTAGGTTAAAAAACTAGTGTTGGCACATGCCTATTTTGGGAGAGAAGCCTATTTTTGAGCACACACCATATGTGGAGGAAAAGAATCATGTGGAGGATGAAGGAAAAGCAACATGTGGAAGATGGAGGAAAATAAGCATGGAGCACTTGCAGAAAATCCTAGCCATGTTAAGGTTAGGGTTTTTTATATGAATGTAATGGAGATGAGCCAATAGAATAGTATAAACAAAGGCCTATGATGTATAGTAGAGGTTGGTTAAGGATATAATAGTTTGATCAGAATAATCTAGAGAGCAGGTTTTTTAGGGTTAGATCACAGGATTTGGAGCCTGGTGTGATATATTCCTCCTCATTGATGGAACTCATCCTACTTTTTTATTGTAAGCATGAAGACTGTAAAGTACACATCATAGATTTTGAAGAATGATGAATAAAAGAGCATAAGAGACAAATATTTGTGGACCTATCCCCAGGGGGTGTGAACCATAATAAACCTATTGTGTTAATGTGTTTGAATGTTTTATTTACTGTTTATGTTATTTTTTAGTTAAATAATGGATGTTTATCTTAGATTATGACAACAGACATGCATAGTTTCTTTGATGAATGAATACTAGGTTTAAATGAATGGATAATAAATGTGATGCATGAGGAAAAGGAATAGCTCACATCCCCAATCCCTTCCTTGACTGTAGACATCTGATTATTGCAGTCCTCCGTAATCTATCTCGGGTGAGACTGCATTGTGCACCTTGTGCGTAGTGTTGCCTTTTGGTTTACCAAGAGGACCAGTAGTTTGAGGGTTTTTTTGGAGAGATCAAAACCTAGGTCATCACAAATAGCCAAAAAATGGTTATGTTTCTAGTTGGAACTACACAAGATAGATTGGAAGGGATTTGTTGAAGAAAAACACAGATAATGAAAACATAGAAGGGAATGTTCAAGCCATGGAATCCAACTAAGGAGGAGATTGAAAGATGGTTAAGGAAAAAGGAAATTTATTTTGCGAAGAAGGACAACATAAACCCTAAATATACACCATGCAAATATCTCGACAAATAATTGTTTAGCAACTTGCATGAAGTATTTTTATGCAAATTTATGCATCTGTTACAGTAGTGGTTATTGAGGTTGAAGGAAAACCATCCTACCTATTAGATAATACAACTAGAGTGGCATCTTGTGGATATCGTGTAGTTGCAACAAGTTAATAATAAATTTACGAGTGCAATATATTTTTGGTTAGACAATATTATTGCAAGGTTTATCACTAAATTTACAGTTGATATTGCGAAGTCGTACACTGCTATCGAGCAGGAATTTTTGAAAGGACCTAGAGGTAGGTACATAACATTACTATATACTTCCATATATATTTTATTAAATGACAAAGGCATGATGACCATGGAATCAGACAACTAAACTTCCCTCCTTGCATGGGGGAAGGTGGGAAGCACTGACATGAGTCTCAGATATGGACATGGAGCTAGATAAGGGGAAGTATAAGGAGGCCATGGACCCGATCATGATGGGTGAGGACCATACAAATTAGATAATGGAAAAGGATGAAATGACACGTATCAGTAGACCTTACCATTATAAGATGAATAACAAAAAGAGGGCCATAATCGATAGAGAGGGCTTGGAGAGCGATGAAGAAGAGGTAGAGGATCCAAGGGCTGTGGATCAGATTGAGGAAATCATGCATGCAACATATGAAATGAAAACCAAAGGTATAGGGTCAAGAACATAAGGAAGAACTCTAATCCATATCACAATTAGTGTGGAACCTACAAACCCATGTGCGACTAATACACCTAAAGGAACATAAGATTTTAGACAACCAATTTTTAGTAGAAGAGGTGCAACAAGTCAGAGGTCCAATAGAGGACAAACAACTAGGGGTACAAGTTCAAGAAGTAGCATTCAAATATATACACTATGTGGAGGAAGTAGTTCAACACATTTCAAAATGGCAGGAGTAGATCCCACTATCAGATTACCAAAGTTTCTTAGCGAGGAGTCAGAGGACCCTGAGAAGCATGTATTCATATGTGAACATATATGGGAATAAAAGCAGGTCACAGACAAGGATACAAAAGTTGTGCAGTTGGCTATCACATTCATAGATTGCACACTAGACTGGTACATGAGCCTGGATGTAAACAGTCAACAAGGAGCACCAAATACTATCACGAAGGTGAAAAATCTATTAGTAAATGAATTTCAAAAGCCAAGTTCACAAGACTAGTACATGAACGAAATGATTGAGATCGGGAAGAAACTAGGTGAGTCTGTCTGGGAGATTGATCAAAGGTTCAAGCATATGAAAGGTAAGTTGAAGTATTCTATCACTTACTTGAAACATAGGCATTTATTTGTGAACTCACTATTACAACACTTGAAGTATCCCTTGAGACAACATAAGTTCCAAAATCAGGTAGAGGCTCTGCAAGCAACTCTGCATCTGGAAGAAAACCAGTATCAACAGACAGATCCAACAATAAAAGAGATGAAAGAGGATTTGAAGAATCTCACATTTTAGTTGAACCGGAATAAAGGGAAAGAGGATAGAGAAGTTGTTTGGTGTACATTATGCAATATATAAGGACACCATAAGAATGAATGTCCAACCTTTTCACAATACTTGGCCACAAGGATTCAAAACCCCTTTCCTACAGGAGGACCGTGTTGTGAATTTTTTAAGACACACGGGCATTATCCATATCATTGTCTAATGATGAAGAAGTATAAGACAATGCCAAAAAGTTCTTATTACAATTTTTGTAAGTCAGTAGGTTACGATTACAAGGACTGCAGAACAATGGAATTGATGAGAGAGAGAACTTCAGACACCTATAGGGTGAAACTAGATATGATGTCAGGGAAATCCACACTGCAGTTCAATAATGTTCCACCCCCATTCAATCATGTGAAACCCTCGTACAACAATGCATAGCCGCAGTATCATAACATGCAGTATAATCATATACCCCAATATAATGCACCACATGGAGATAGAGGTGGATTCAGAGGTGGAGGCCGGGGAAGAGGAGGATTTGGACAAGGCAGAGGGCCAATAGTCTGCCACAATTGTCAACAACCAGGAAACTATGCAAGAAATTGTTGACTTCCACCTATGATATGTATGTATTATCACACAGTAGACCATGACACCGAAGACTGCCTAACATTATTGGAAAAAGTATAGGAAAAAAGGAATCAGAACAATCAAAACGTGTAGTGGATTTCTACAGAAGCCAGGGATGATGGGAAGAAAATTACCATAGTTAATCAAAGAGGATCTAAGGTAGGAGACAATGCAGCCAAACAAGATCCAACTCCACACGAGTGGGTCAAGAAGAACGTTGAGCAACAAAATCCTTTTGACTTGCAGAAATAAAATTGATGTTTAAGGAAGCTAGAAAATAGATTCTAAAGGAGAACATTAGGTCTACATCAACCATGCAGAAAATTCAAGATCCACCATTGTACGAGATGCCACCCTCAGTGGATCACACCAATAAAGGACAACCTTTAGAGAAAGTAAGTAACCTAAATATTTTTCTACAATCCTGTGTCAAGTTATTGAATGATCCATCATCCATTAAGGTCTTACAAAACTTTCTAGAGAGATGAAACAAAAAAGTAGAAGGGAAATTAGAACATAAGACAGTTAATCATCTCCTTACAAGAAGAAGAACAAGTAGGGAATTCAGATTAAATTTCAACATTGGGGATTTCAATATGGGGGATGTCATACTTGATTTGGGCTCTGAAGTGAATTTCTTACCTAAGAAGACATGGAAGTGTATGGGGGAACCCACATAAGGGTATTCACCTGTCTAGTTGAAATTGGAAAATCAGCATAGAGCATTACCAATTGGGAGACTTAAAGGTGTGACAATATATCTAGATGGAGTGTGCATTGTGGCATATTTAAAATTTATATAAATAGTAGATGGAACAACGCCCTACCCAACATTACTCGTATTGGACTGAGCATTTGATAACCAGGTTTTGATCAACCTAATGACACAGAAAATGACCTTTGAATCAGGCGAGTAGAGTGTGATTGCACCATTGGACCCCTCAGAAGGAGAACGATTTGTAGAGGTGACATGTTTATACTTGGAAGAAATAAATAAGTTATATAGGACTACCTTGTGAGAATAAGATTATGCCAACCCAACTGCAGATGGGGTAATCAGCTGGAGAAACATTACATCGTGTGCCTCAAACTCTAAGACAAGTATGGAAAACTAGCAACAGAGACTACATGAAGTTTCCAAAAGGAGGTGCACAAGAATAGAGTGTGCAGTAAGGTGGTTCGATACATAGGTAAGGGAACCCCCCACTTTTCATAGTTTGAACGAACTAGAATAATTATTGACAAACTATGAGGAAGAATATTTGGAAAATCAGAGGTTGTTAGCCCTGGATATTTCACTCAATGCAACACCTGCAATATGATGGAGCCCTCACAAGGAAATGATTCAATATTGATATCAGTGTAACAGGTTGTTGTGCATTAGATTTGGTGCAGAACAGGGGAGCAATACATTGCAGAAATATGATGGGCGAGGAAGACCAACTGATCACATAGAGAAATAAAGAACATAATGGAGGTTGACACCACCAAAATAATGGCCTCATTACTTTATTCATACATTGGAAGGGATACCAGGGAACTAGTACATAGAACAGGAACTGTGCAGAGGCACCACAGAATGGACAATATTACAACAAAATGTTGTGGTAACTTTCTCATTTGAGCATGAGAAC
This sequence comes from Picea mariana, assembly GCA_032191745.1. Taxonomy (NCBI): domain Eukaryota; kingdom Viridiplantae; phylum Streptophyta; class Pinopsida; order Pinales; family Pinaceae; genus Picea; species Picea mariana. The sequence goes on from JASDQU010738904.1 coordinate 155,394, forward strand.
CCCAATATTTATTCATACATGAAGATGATACAAGGAATGATATTTTTTTAGGAAACTGAGGTGGAAATTATAAGAGGATATCAACATCAGAACAAACAAAAAATCAAAAAAATACTCTCATGTTATCATGTTGCAGAGGAAGGACCATAAGAAGATGATCTACACAACATTAAAATAGCAGAGATTGAAGGTGAGAGAGAGGTGGAAGGTCCATCTATAGAGTCAGAGGAATTTGTTTCACTAATTAAGGTCAAGAAAATCAACATTGGTACAGAAGAAAATCCTAAAATGGAAAGCATTGGAGACTATTGGGATGAGCGGATATTGGAAAGGATAACATAATTATTGTGCGAATACAATGACTTGTTTTCATTGTAAATTAACAGATGAAAATAATAGAAGGTGAGTTGGGTGAGATGAAGATACCCCTAAAACCATATGCTAGACCTGTTAGACAGAGACCTTGCAGGATGAATCAAGTGTATAATCAAAAATGGAAAGAAAAACTTGAACGAATGCTAGAAGATGGTATCATAGAGCCAATGGAAGAATCTAAATGGATTAGTCCCATGGTGGTTCAAGACAAGATATAAGGGGGAATAAAAAAACATAGATCTAAGGAAATTGAATGATGTTTTTTTACATGATCCTTTCCCTACCCCTTTTATAGATGAGGTATTGGAGAATGTGGGATGCGAGGAAGCATATTCATTCAAAGATGGATTCTTAGGTTATCATCAGATTACAATAGCTCTAGAGGATAGGCATAAGAATACATTTTTTACAAAATGGGATCCTATCAGTATACAATTATGCCCTTTGGACTGAAGAATACACCAACTATTTTTTCAAGGGTGGTCATAGCTGTGTTTAAAGATTTCATACATAATTTTTTAGAAGTATATTTGGATGAATGGAGTGTTTTTAGTCTATTAAAATATCATGTATAATTCTTAATACTAATGTTGGACAGGTGTAGTCAATGTCAGATCTCATTAAACATCAAGAAATGTATTTTCAACACACCTTTTGAAATATTGTTAGAACATGTGGTATCCAGACAAGGGTTACTGGTTGACCCTACTAAGATTGTTGTAATTGTGAATTTACCACCACCAAATTCAGTGCATTAGTTAACAGTCACACTTGGACATACAGGATACTATAGGAAATTTATCAAGGGGTATGTGTAGATTACCGCGCCAATGAAAAAATTGTTGAAAAAGTATACCAAATTTTAGTGGAATGATGATTGTCAATAGGGATTGGATACTTTGACAGAAAATATGGTGAAAACGCCTATTTTAGTATTTGCATATTGGGAAAAGACATTTCATGTGCATGTAGATGCATCAACAATAGCATTTGGAGAAATTTTTGCGCAACCAGGTGTAGGTGACTTAGATCATCCTATAGCCTTTGTAAGAAGGAAGTTATCAGACTCATAGAAAAATTACAATACAACAGAAAGAGAAGGTCTAGCCATGGTGTATGCACTACATAAATTTAGACACTACTTAATGGGAAAGCACTTTAAAATGTTCATAGATCATTCTTCCCTCAAATATCTAGTCAACAAGCCAGTGTTGGGGGGGAGGATATGTAGATGGATATTATTGTTCTAGGAATTTGATTTTGAAGTAATATTTAAACTAGGGAATCTGAATGTAGGACCAGATCACTTATCAAGGATGAACAATGGAGAAGAACCTACTAACTTAGAATAAAACTTCCTTGATGCACAATTATTTTCAGTACAAATAGCTAATGAGTACCTTGCTGATATCATTGAATTCTTGAGCACAGGAGTTGTGCCAAAATGAGTTTAGTACCATGCAGAATAAAAACCTGGTAGTTAGAGTTGTAGACTATCAACTAATTGCAAGTAATTTATACAAGTTGGGTGTAGATAGCATTTTGAGAAGGTGTGTGATGGAGCATGAATGAGCCATAGTTCTAGCAGAATCTCATGAAGGTATAGTTGGAGGAAACTATACAGGAAAGGATACCTTGCAGGAAGTATTTTGTGCAGGTTTATGGTGGCCAACAATTTATAAGGATGCAAAAGAAAATTTCTAGAACTGTGATGTTTGTCAAAGAGTTGGAAAACCCAACAGGATGGATGAGATGCCCCTAAGACCCCAAGTAACTCTTCAGGTATTTTAAAAGTGGGAAATATATTTTGTCAGACCTATTGATCTACCAACAAGAATGTCAGGAGAAATATACATCATTACGATGACAAAATATTTAACCTAATGGGAAGAAGCAACACCATTCAAGGATTGCAATGCAAAGACAACAATGCACTTCTTATTTGAGAAGGTGATTGCAACATTCACATGTCCCAGGATTTTAATGAGTGACCAAGGAACCCATTTTATTAATAATACCATCCAGACTATGACTGAGGAGTTTTAAGTCTATCCCTAGAAGAGTACACCATATCATCCTCAGGAAAATGGGACAGTAAAAAATTTCAACAAGATTTTGGATAATGCCTTAACAAGTATTTGTAATGTGAACAAAGATGATTGGGATTTAAAAACACTAGCAATATTATGGGAATACATGATTACATGCAAGAAGTTGACAAGAAAGACACCATTCATATTGGTGTATTGATAAGAAGCAGTGGTGCCATTAGAATTTTTGGTATCTAGTATGCGCGTTACAACAATCACAAATATGAAAGAAAGAAGCGTAGTACAAGAATTGTTAAGTCAACTTATGGAACTAGAAGAAGATAGAATTCTTGTAGGATTCCACCAAGAGGTGCAAAAATCAAGGGAAGAATCATGGCATGAAAGACACATAAGAAGAAGATCTTTAAGGAGGGAGATCTAGTTCTCTTCTATGAAAAGAAATATTTGCAACATCCCGGTAAGTTCAGAATGCATTGGCTAGGGCCATATGAATTGAAGTATGTCACAGGTGGAGGATATGTGAAACTAAAGGACTTGATAGGAAATGACATGCAAGGTCTAGTGAATGGTAGTCGTCGAAACTATATAGGGACAGTCGATCTACTAACTCTCAATAGTTGTGGAATAGTGTAATGGCCCCGCCGTTACGACAACAAAAATGATGTACAATAGGTAATTTTTTTTTTTTGCATTAGGAATTTAAAAACATCACAACATAATTAATCGCCTCACAATCTCACATTATCATAATTATTAACGAAAAAAATCAACGCGTTAACATAATCAATAGCAACACATGATCAACACATTATCACAAGTAATGACGTGATTCAACACATCACGATCAACTGAAGAAAAATACAAATAAATGATCAACCATGTCATTGAACATTAAAATAACTACCTGCCCAACCTACCCTACATGGTTAGGACCTCCAAGGAACATAAGCAATACTCAATTCCAAGTTTCATCTGATTGATTTTGACCATTTAAGGTCTCATGATTGGCAATTTTTTTGAGGATCAAGGAGATATGTATGTCCCCTAAATCAATCACAATCCTAACTCCAACTAGATTATCAGTCATACATCCACATTAGTTTCATGGTGCAAGAGTAATCCAATTACTTAATCAATCATTCATCATCATTAATTCCATGGCACAAGAGAAATCCAATTACTTAATCAAGCATGCATCATCATTGATTTCATGGCACAAGAGCTCCAATTACTTAATCAAACATGCATCATCATTAATTTCAGCACGAGAGTATATTCTACCATGCTATAATTTTTCAAGCAACATTGAGTGTAAATGATTTAGAGGGATATTAATAAAGAATAATAAATAAAGAGCGTAAACACAATATTAATCTCATATATATTAACTGTACATCTCATTTAGTGGAAGATATTCTAGGCAGATGTAACAGAGGGATATAATTACATATTTGTCATGAGAACCTGTAAGAAAATCTATCTTCTTAAGCAATACATTAAATATAAATACACATTTTACATTATGTAACCATCGAATAAAACCAATAAAATCATTCATAAAAGCAACGATGAGAAGTCACATGCTGGCATCTCCCTCCTTTAATAATTAAGAGGGTAGTTCCTAAAACAATGTGGAAGGATTCCAAGGTTACCTCACACTTTTACTGCAAGGAACTATAATAAAAATACCCTTACTTAAGAGCAGAGAAGACAATTCGTTCGTCATAAATCATGGTAATAATATACTCTACTAAATCAACTTCAAGCAATAATTTAAGTGAAAATTTGTTAGGTTAATAATACATAAGGGTTAATTGAGGTGAGATAAGAATTATTGGAAACCCTAGCGGCCATGGCAACGGCGTGCACAGCGCAAGACGTCTCTCCCCGCGAGTTTGTGCCAGCTTATGCTGCGTATCTCAAACGATCCGGCAAGGTTGAGCTTCCACACCGGACTGACCCTGCAACGACAGCCACCTTCACAGCACTCGCTCCATACGAACCCGACTGGTACTATGTTCGCGCAGGCAGCGATTGGAATGCAAAGCCATATTCCGGCGGCGACTTGGAGGGTTCGGCCGCCTCCACCCTCGATTTGCAGCGGCAACTCATGAATGTAACGCCTAGATCTGAAGGATCCGGCTCCGTTTCTTCTCCTTCCTCGGCCGCTTTCCAGACAGTCGCACCAGATCCCAAAAGATCGCTGAGCGACGGCAAGAGGGCTATGCGAATGAAACAAAACCCTAACGAGGAGAAGGAAGAGGCGGTCTATTTCAGGG
>JASDQU010738904.1:201530-211837 GCA_032191745.1 Picea mariana
TAATGAGTTGAGGATGGATCCAGAGAAGGTGGATGTGATCAAAAATTGGCCATCACCGAGAAATATTTTCGAGGTGAGAAGTTTCCATGGTTTGGCTAGTTTCTACAGAAAGTTCATCAGGAATTTCAGTGGAATTAGCGCAGCAATGATGGATACAGTAAAGAAGCAGCATAAAACTTTTCATTGGACAGCCAAGGCTGAGAAGAGCTTCAATCTGTTGAAGCGGAAGATTACAGAGCAACCAGTGTTGGTGTTGCCAGATTTTCAGAAGACATTTCAAGTGAAATGTGATGCAAGCGGGTACGCCATAGGAGCGGTCTTAAGTCAAGATGACAGACCAGTTGCCTATTTCAGTGAGAAGCTGGATGACACAAAGATGAAATACTCCACGTATGATAAGGAATTTTACGCTATCATACAGGCGTTAAAGAAGTGGAGGCATTACTTGATCTCGAAATAATTTGTATTGTACAGTGATAATCATGCATTACAGTTTGTGACTCAACAAGAGAAGTTGAATCAGAAACATGCAAAATGGGTAGAGTACATGCAGAATTTTACATTTGTAATTAAACACATTTCGGGTACTTCTAACAAAGTGGTTGATGCTTTGAGCAGGAAATGTTTGTTACTGCAGGAGTTTCGAGTCAAGACATTGGGTTTTGAGGACCTCAGGAACATGTACGCAGGTGATGCAGATTTTGGCAAAGCATATGAAGCAGCTGAGAATCCAGTTCTCAGAGATCGGAGCCCTTGGATAGATTACATGATCCAGGAAGGATTGTTGTTTAGAGGCAATCATCTGTGTGTTCCGAAGTGCTCCATGAGGGAGAACTTGCTGAAGGAGAAGCACAGCGGAGGATTGGTCGGACATTATGGCCATGACAAAACATTCACAAAGTTGAGAGAATCATATTTTTGGCCAGGGATGCATGTAGATGTTAAGAGGTTTGTTGACAGATGTCGAATTTGTCAGCATTCAAAAGGGAGAAAGAAGAATGCAGGTTTTTATCAACCATTGCCCATACCAGAGAGACCGTGGGAGGCGATCAGCATGGATTTTGTATTGGGATTGCCGAGGACGCAAAGAGGTGTTGATTCTATCTTTGTATTCGTGGACAGGTTTTCAAAGATGGCACATTTTATACCATGCCAGAAGACCAGCAATGCGACGAACATCGCGAATCTGTTTTTCAAAGAGATCGTGAGACTTCATGGATTGCCGAAAAGTATTGTTTCGGACAGGGACACTAAATTCATAGGCCATTTTTGGAGGACACTATGGAAAAAGCTAGGAACTAATATGGCATTTAGTTCTGCTTATCATCCTCAGACAAATGGACAGACGAAAGTAGTCAATCGAAGTCTGGGATATTTGTTGAGAAGCCTAGTGACAGAGCACCATAGCAGTTGGGACAATGTGTTGCCATAGGCAGAGTTTGCATACAATGATTCAGTGAATCGGAGTACAGGCAAGAGTCCATTTCAGGTTGTATATGGGATGCAGCCGAGAGGAGTTTCTGAATTGTGGGATTCAGAACAGACTACAACTAGCAGTGCTAGTGCAGAAGAATTCACTGAGGCGATGCAGGAACTTCATATCAGGGTGAAGTAGCGACTGATGAATTCAAGCCAAGAATATAAGCGCAGAGAAGACCAGCATCGGAGACAACTTCAGTTTGAGGTTGGCGATCTAGTTCTAGCGCATCTGAGGAAGGAAAGGTTCCCGAGGGGAACATACAATAAACTCAAGATGAAGAAAATTGGGCCATGCAGGGTCCTGAAGAAATTCGGAGAAAATGCATATGAGATTGAATTGCCAGATGGCATCGAAATATCTCCGATATTCAATATCGCAGACTTATATCCATACAATACTGGAGAAACATAGACTAGAACTGAGGAACCAATGATCCAATGGATGAAACAATTTCCAGTAGCAGAAAAGTCGCAGATGGAATGCATACTGGACAAGCGAGTGGGTAAGAAGACCAGACGAAAGAAATACTTCGAGTATCTGGTCAAGTGGAAAAATCACCCAGGGGAGGATGCTAGCTGGGAGACTGAAGCGATGATCCAAAAGCATGGACACACTGTGCAGGAGCTCATGGACAGGAGCCCATGAAATTTTTCAAGCGAGGGAGTATGATGCAGGAGCATTGCCCACGTCAAGCAAGCCAACGCAAAAAGAGGGAGACAGCTGGACAAGACAACGCGATTTCTTTTTGAATTTCACCTTGATATCGTTGCGCAAACATTAATGTGTTGATTTGATGAAGTGCACTTTGTATATTAAAATGGACCTTGAGCAGATAGCTCACGTCCTTAGGTAGAGGAGGCATTTAATAGATTTAATGTTGTTAGATAGGATATTAAATTCCAGATTTGATAGCTTTAGAGTTCGAGAGGGAAACGGGATATAGACACCCTCCTTTGTACATTGTATCATCACGGAAGCATTCTGAAGAGAAGAGCATGCAGAGAAGCGTATGAAGAACCTCCATGTACAGACATTGAATTAATAGAAAAGCTTTGATTCAATTCCATGGTTGTGTCATTCTCTGTGTATTGTTGACATTATGCTTATGAATGTTTGTTTCCTGTCATACATTTGCTTTTATATATGATGTGTATGTGGTTTCATGGTTGAGATGAAATCTGTGAGAACAAGGAGTTAGTTTCAATTGTTTCTCTGCTTTGAACCAGAAAATTCCTGCAAGGTGTGCAGTTGAATTTGTCCGCAAGGAGTGCGTGACTGCAGGGTTCAATTAGAGAAATCTTTTGTGCTAAGTTCTCAGAAGTGCAGGTTTGGCACCAGAGCCGTGCAAGGTGTGCGCAGGCTGGACGAAGACTTAGAGTTGCGATTCTAAGCAAAAGGATTGAAGGAGTTCTGTTGAAGGAGTGCGCAGGATCAAAGACTTCAACACTCAGTCGTGTTTGAATATTTTCTGCAAGGAGTGCATGCAAGGAGTTTCCTGAAGGGACTCGAAAGCTGGGAGGAAATCTCAGGAAGGATAGACCTTCAAGTTGTTGAAGGGTAACGAGAGAAATTTGGGCCTTTAAGGTTACACAGAACATCGCAGGTTTGCGCGCGGGGTGACGAGTACTCTGGAGAATGACTCGTCGTTTTGTGGATTTGATAAGGAAGAATTGGACGGTCAGTATCCTTCGTGGGAAATCAGCGAGTTCTGTGGAATCGTTGGATCTCTTGGAGTTGCAGGGAAGCTACAGTGCAGGGACAGTAAAGGTTCGAAGCTCAGGCGAACATGAGCCATCGATCGGGATCACGAGGAGCGCGGAGCTATTCGTAGATCGGTTATTGGACCATCGCGGGATAAGGAACGGAATATTTGGTCACAAAAGTCATGAAGAGCGTGAGGGGCGACATTCTGAAAGCCACGCCAACAGTGTGGGCCATAGGTGATAGTGGAAGACAGGTGGCGATATTTCGGATATCGGCGTCTCAGGTATCGGGAGTCGACAGGGAGGATAGTCGGACTCGCGAGAAGCGAAGTCGCGAGGGAGTGAGGTCACGATTTCAGCACCTCGACGCATCGCGTGTCAGAAGTTGAAACTTGAGAGTTGGTTGTCGCGAGTGGTGAGACTACGATAAGGGCAGAAGTCCCGACAAGTGAGAGAAGGTCAGCGCTGACTGACATCTCGGGTCTCAGAGATTCGAGAACCTAGCGATCAAAAGAGAACTCGCGAAGTCGCGAAGTTCTGATCCTCCGATAATCCAAGGGAGGAGGGTCGCGTGGAAAGAACTGTGGGTGCAGATCTTCCGGTTGGGAGATAGAAGAGTAATTGTACTCTTCGGGCAGGGAAGAGAAGGTCCTGGTGAGAGCGATCGTCCTCAAGAGGAGCAGGTCGGTGTCAAATTCATAGCAGGGGCATGTTCGTGAAAGGCCGCATCAGCTAGCTGAGTGGCTAGGGGAAGCTCAACCTCAGAGGGATGGTCAAGGGTGGGCATTTTTCTTCCCCTGGCCTCATACCAGGCAGCGCCCCATTTTGGTTTGCCTCTAGGATGAGGCATGTCAAGAGCTAGTGTCAAGCTTGGGGGGGAACAGAGGCCCAAGCTGGGAGTCCAAATAAGGCTACACTGGGGAGCGGAGAGTGAGTTTCTGAGCAGGAGGGTGAAACGCAGAGCAATTGGGAGCGAATTGTGCACTAGATCGTGGGCAGGGAGGTGATGTGCAAAGAGCTTGGGAGAAGAGAGGGAGAGCCAGAGTGACTTGTGCCCTAGAGAGTGAGCATGGAGAATGTAAAATGAGCCTGGAGAAACCCTGCACAGTGCCATATAGTTGCCTGCATTCCAGAGCATCAGAATCGTGTGAATGTTGGAGCGCATTGGAGGAGTGGAGGGTGGCGGTGATGTGTTGATAGTCATGAGTTGACATGGAGGTTCAGATGTGACTGGGTAGGCACCAAGTGGTTGGAAACCCGTCTAGGTGGCCTCCCCATGTCTTGGTTGTCTATTGGGTTGAGAAGCACCCCATCCGAGGAACTAACTTAATATATTAATAAACAAATTAAAGTATAATAAATTTAAACATAGTTTAAATTTATCCTATTTATTAAAAATCACTTGATTAATACTAATTCATACTATTGACTTTATTATTAAAATCAAAGAATTTTAATAATGTTACAACATGCACAACCTTATTCATGTGAGAAAAATGTGATAAAACAACTTGCTTCATGATGAAACTAGCTTATCACCAAATTTACTATGATCATTATCCATTTAATGATTCCTTACTTCTATTCAAAACATGTATGTAATCACACTAATGGTTTCATTTCAAAAGAAACACATAACTAAGTCATCCTCCCATGAAAGACGAACCAAAATAATCAACACAAAATGAAACAAATAAAGAAAGGGAAACAAACAAACCATGTCTTCGAATCAAGAAAAAAAAAATCAAATACAAGAGAAGGTAGTAATTTCCGAAATTCAAAAGTTGGGCCCCTAAATTTTTATAAAAAATTAAGGGGCATTGTTGAGGCCTCAACAGATGGAAACACACTTGGTGAAACAATTATGTCTATCTAACATTAAATAAAAGATTTATTCACACCAGATGTTAAAAAATAAGCTCAATGATTATAAATATAGATATCTTAATTATGGGTACCGCCATATGTTTATGAATTTAAAATATATTCTCACTAAGAACATACACCAGGTAACTGATAGACCATCTCTTCAAGCCAATTTATGAGATTAATTTTTCTTATCTCTCAATCCACAAATAATTGATTTAAGGCGTGACTTAGGGCCTTCATTCTAGGTGAGTAAACAATTGTCTATGTGTGTGTTCCTCGTCTCTCTTTAACCAAGCATTGATTTTCTCCCCGCAAGCATCCATAGCTTCGATGAAGGTGCCTTAGTATCATACAAGTACGGCCCAACTGCCAGCGAGCGTCCATAGCCTGATGGGTTTACTTGTACTTCCCATAATATACAGTACTTTCAACTTCCCTCTTATTATGTTACACCAAACAAATTTAAACAACTCTTGTATCACCACACTTCCTTAAACACTTAATTGCACATGCAATATATATATAGGGAAGTGGGGTGATACAAGAGTTGTTTAAATTTTATTTGTATATTACTCACTTTCAAATTTTAGCTTAAGGTCTTCCTTCCTCCAATCATTTTAGGTATAATCTATTTAATGTAAGGTGAATGAGGCACAAAAGAAGAAACATGTTACTAACCTAAAGTGTAAATTTTCTAGTGATATAGATATGAATCCATGATAACATAGGAGTTCCACCACAAATATAGAAATCCTATCCACAAGTCCAAGCACTTTGTAATTATGATTAAGTGTGACGCTTTCAGGTGCAGACATGCATTTAAGCAAAACCCAAATGTTATTATTCTCACATGTTGAGGGTTAAAATTCCTTTTAAAATTTATAGCAAACTAACAAAAGAAAACAAAAAACTTGGAAAAACTTTCAAATGTCAAATATACAATAAAAAATTGTAACAATCAAGCAAACTTGAAAGCATGGAAAAACAAAAACAAAATTATAGAAAAGTACAAAACAATTATTTAATCAAAATAACCTAGACATATAAACTAAATTGTCAAATCAAAATGCGCCCTAAATATACCAACATCCCAACAAGGAAAAAAGTGTAAACCAATATCTTAACATATCACAAGTCAAAATAGAAAGGAGGAACTAGATTATGAGGGATAAGTTGAATTGTAAATTTAAACTCTTATTCATAGTAGATCCTTCAATTGCTTTTTGCATATAAATATGTTATTTCCTTTAAATTAAGATTGTGATAGATAAAAAAAAAAAAAAAAAAATTCCAATGCATGGGATGTTGGCCTAATGAAGCCTTTTTTATTAAAAGAAAACAATAGAAAGGAAACTAAAATAAAAAATGGACAATCCTAAAAATAAATCCTAAACTAAATGCACAATTATGACATCAATTTTAAATCATGAGATCATCATTAAATAAAAAAATGGACAATCCTAAACTAAATGCACATTTATGACATCAATTTTAAATCATGAGATCATCATTAATTAATTTACACATCAAAAGAGATTAAAATAATAAAAAGTGATGTATAACGAAAGATCAAATTCTTTCTTATTTTTCTCTCTTAAAATATTCTTGCTTCACAATTTTTGAAAGTTGATCGCACTAAACATTTCACAACTAAGTCCTTACAATTATTAACTGATAATTAGAATTTAAAGATAGGACTTGAAAATAAATTCTTAACGAATGTAATTATGAGTAAGATTATAAATAACCAAGAGACAAGAAAGGTAAAGTAAACTTCCCTTAATGCATCTTCCTAATGATGGCTTGTCTTCAACTTGAAATTGATGTATCATTGCATTATTTGAGTGAACAAAAGAGAGGCAATCTACTTGTAAAAGAAAAAAAACAAAACAAAACTAATTAATATACTTCTAAACATATTCTAAACTACATTGATTTAAAAACTACGTGAAATTGCCAATGTATCCATTCACGTAAATTCAAACCTCCAATCATATGTACACCACAAATTAGTAATACAAATTGAATTAACAATAAACTACAGGAAGAAAAATTTAAAATATCTAGACCTATATCTATCACGTGCAAGATAAGAACATTATTATTTAAAGTAAATCTAGTATGAAAAGATTCGTCTAACTAAGATTCTATTTTATCATGATATATACAATGACTAATGTAGAAATATTGGAAGGAATCTATAGATGAGTGAGTATCATGTGTGAACATGTTATGAAGAATATATTGTGGAAAAATATTGATATTATTGACATGATATATTTCAAAGATCGTAGCAAGATAATGAGAACCTAGCATAACCATCAGTTGAAACTAAAGTGCGTCATTTTCTTGACAAGTCTTCCTGGACTCATATTCCAAATAACCAACTTGTAATGCGTTAATAGGATTAAATAACGTTTAAGAGCTATCATCCTTCATTGTATAAGACAAATTGTTATTAATAGGGTGGCATCCATTAACATTATTTTTTTCATTAAAGTTTTCAGTCTCAACCAATTGGTTACTTAAACAAAAAGACTCTCCATTAATCATATATGCAGTTGTATCAATAGAAGACACTTTGTGAAATATGTTTTCTACAACAATTCTATCTTCCCATGTAGAAGATTGATAAGGATTATATTCATGGAAGAGGTTTCATTCTTTCCATATCATATATGTAAGTTATTACCATCTTGCACCTTATTAGAGTGTGGCCATGCATAATTAAATTCCAAAGGATATGAAATGATCACCTAAGTATCACAACCATTGAACATAATGTAGTTACCAACTTAACGAGAACTCTGTAGAGTTCTCATTTTTTAGGGGCTCACATTTTTTACCTCATTTTGAGAAGTTGTGATATCGGTAGCACCCCACTCCATTTTTAGGTTGTTTTTTTCTATTTTAAATCTTCTTATCCACTGTATATCCACATTTTTTTTAAATGCTTATTTTTCCATCTATTTTCAAATTATTCTAAATTTTTTTTCCAACGGTGTTTTTTTCATCTATTTTCAAAATTTTCTATTTTTTTCAACAGTGTTTTTAATCATGTTTTCATGCTTCTTTCAATGTTAAAAATGATGTATACCATTTACTTTTTTGAAATTAAGATTTTTCATATAATTGTGTCTCCTTAATTAATTTATGGTTACATACTTTTTAAATATAGTGAAAAATATCATTTTTAACACGTTGTTTACCTTTACTTCAATACATAGAAAATCATTGTAGTTAAATAACACTATTTTTAAATATTTAGCAAAACAATATACATTTTAAATCCGTATATGATAAAAATATATATACATTTTGGTACCTATCCATTTTAAATAATATGTCAAATAAAGCATTTTTATGGACATAATTGAACAAAAAAAAAGCGATTTTTTCAATTAACAAATTTTTCCATATTTTTATAGATTTGAAGTTAAAAAATGACAACATATCATGTCATTTTCCCTAGTATAGTGATTTACATACAAATAAAATTAAAAAAAATAATAATAAAAAAGATTCATCATAAACAACAATAGATACATATTCATTCTTATTTTAATATCTGAAAGTCAAAACATTACACTTATAGTTCATCACAAATTTGCAAAATTGAGCATCGTTTTCAAGGGAATCTTAAAACTAATAAACAATATCATATATCCCAAATTCATAATTCTCAACAGACACATTATCATCTTCTTGGACATCATTATGTGATTCCATTGTGTCATTTTTCTCTTCCATTGGGTCTTTGATATCTACAGGTTCTCCAAAGTGATCCTTTTCAATCAATACTCCTGATGGTACTTGAGGTTCCCTTTACATTTTGTCACCTTTGATTCATTAAAATATCATTTCATCAAGCCAACTTCTTTCATTTCATCTGGAAAAGTTGGAATATCATTAATTCTTTGTTGAATAAAACTACATTGTAGTGAGTCACTTTCAATGGCTATGCAATTTCTTCCTTTATGTAAACAACACACTAGTTTTGTATCTAATCACCAAATACAAAATAAACAATTAAGTTAAATAATGTAAAACGACATAAAGTAAAAATAATAAAGATTGAAGTATGATTTCATAATTGTTAGATCATAATTCTTACCTGAACCACAGAACAAATCCAAAACCCAATATCCTTCATTTGAAAATGTATCTATAAGATAACTGATTAATGCTTTTGTTTTTTGATAAATGTTATCCATCTCTCCTTTCAAATCCTTTTCCTCATATGTTAGTTTTCTAACCACATCATAACAAATAAAATACTAGGCTTCCCTCCATCCTTTACATTGACAAGAATAGAATTATAAGAATCATCTTGTGTCGAAGTTGCAATATGTATACTTTCAATATCATGTGTAAATGGTTCTCTGTTGGAGATATGAATATTAGGATTGTTCTTGTAACATAAATAAGTGTAGATTGAATTAACTTGTGAATTAATAAAATTTATTTCTAATCTTAATCGCTAAACATACACTTTCAATATCTTACCAAATAAGTTGCATCCTTGTCTTTTGTTTTCCCTTGAATCTTGATTGTACTAATCCTTGTTGTGTGTTTGAATGAAAAAACATAAATATCCAAAATGGTGATGTTGTAAATTATGTAAATCCCATAACCACTTTATTGAAATCTTGGTAAGTATAAGGCTCAATATCATATCCAATGTTTTGAATATTATAACCATGAGGGATATCCACAATAACCAGGGAGTATTCTTTTTTAAGAACAATAATTGCAATTTGTTCACAATCACCTAATATCACTTTATACTAAAGAGTGTCGAACCCATTCCAAATGTAGTGATCAAGGGTGTCATCAAGTTCAATAGTTCGAACACATCTCCTTCTTTCTGTTTCAAACTTGGCCTTTTGAATAAAACTTTTGAAGGTTTCAGGTACTCCATTTGCATTCTTCTTTGGCATATTTAATGAAACAAACAAACATATAGTTATATATCTATAACTAGTAAAATATAAATAAATTAATATACAAATGAATAATATGAACGTAATAAATCAACATACATTTTTGAATGCAACAACAAAATGTTTCAATACTATTGTAGAGCTTGAATTTGGACAGTTGAGATTAACATCATCCCAACTCTCTTCATTCAAAATATTAACCATTTCCTCTTGTAATCTCTCATATACACTTTGTGAATAAATTTAAAAAATAAATAATGTTATAATGATATATATAATAAAATACTTAGAACATTGATATGTTAAACTGAA
>JASDQU010738904.1:220570-232253 GCA_032191745.1 Picea mariana
GGGAATATTTTGGGGGAGAATTTTGGAGGAAAAATTATGGAAGGAAAATTTCATTCTACAAGGTATAAGATTTTCATTAGGAGAGTGATCGTTTGTATCATTCTATGTGTTTAATGAGAAGTGATGGCTTCGTCAAATAAAAAAGATTTTATTTTTGAGACATCAACAAATTGTTCACATGCCTCTTCTTTTGGGACTAGAAAATGCGATGGGAATTCTTGTAATGTAAATGAGGCGTTTTATTTTTCATCTAGTCAAAATTTTGATCATAGTGCAAGCAATGTTATTCAACATGTTCCTCGAGAAAGTCCTAAATCAGAGGACTTTGAAGGCACCAATGTTAAAGAGGAGGAATATGATGGTGATCAATTTGTTCAATTGTTTAATAATATTGAAAATAATCAAAATGTAGGTCGAAGTGGAGACTTTGATCACAAGCTAAATGATTGAGATGATAATTTTCCTCCAAGTGAGGATTTCCAAGGTACTGATGAAGATTTTCCTCCAAGTGACGATTTCTAAGACACTAATGAGGATGATGAATAATTTCCCTCAAGTGGGGATTTTAAAAGTAGTAAATATGATTATGCCAATGGTGGACACTCTTTCCCGAGTGGGGAATTTAAAGCCAACAATTTTGATGATGATGATTTCAAGGTACTGATGGGGATGATGAAGATTTTTCTCCAAGTGAGGATTTTCAAGGAACTAACGAGGATAATGAATAATTTCCCTCAAGTGGGGATTTTAAAAGTAGTGAAGATGATCATGCCAATGGTGGACATTCTTTTCCTAGTGGGGAATTTAAAGGAAATAATATTGATGATGATTTTCCTCCAAGTGAGGATTTTCAAAACTTACTAATGAGGATGATAAAGATTTTCCTCCAAGTGAGGATTTTCAACATAGTAACAAGGATGATGAATAATTTCCCTCAAGTGGGCATTATAAAAGTAGTGAAGATGATTATTCCGATGGTGGACACTCTTTCCCAAGTGTGGAATTTAAAGGCAACATTGTTGATGATGATGATTTTCCTCCAAGTGAGGATTTTTAATGTACCGATGAATATTTTCCTCAAAGTGAAGATTTTCAAGGCACTAAGTAGGATTATGAAGAATTTCCCTCAAGTGGGAATTTTAAAATAAATGAAGATGATTATGTCAATGGTGGACACTCTTTCCTGAGTGGGAAATCAGGTAACAATGTTGATGATGATTTTCCTCCAAGTGAGGATTTTCAAGGTACCAATGACAATGGTGAAAAGTTTCCTGCAAGTGAGGATTTTCAAGGCACTCATGAGGATGATGAATAATTTCCCTCAAGTGGGAATTTTAAAAGTAATGAAGATGATTATGTCGATGGTGGAAATTTTTTTCTAGGTTGGAAATTTAAAGGCACCAATGGTGATGATGATATTTTTCCTCCATGTGAAGATTGTAGAGGCATTGATGTGTTGGAGAAATTTTTGTTTTCATCACACTAGTTCAGTGGGAGTTAACTGACTAGTTCTATTTTAGACTTTAAGACTAGTTCAATCGGAGTTAACTGACTAGTTCTATTTTAGAATTTCTAATCTTATACCATCACTATTATGCATGCATTCCTAATTATAGGATGTCATTACCTATATGAGTGATAAGAGAATAATATGCATTGATTCTCATCCTTCATTGTGTATCTCTCTTCCTTTTCTTGATAAGATTTGTTTGTGTATGATTTAGCTAGATCTCCTGTGTAGGTTTCCATGAAACACTAACATGGTATCAGAGCTATGTTGCTTGGAGCAAGCCAAAAAATCCAAATAATAAGGAAAATCGGAGTTTCAGTGAGCTAAATCTGTGGTCGTACCATTTAGTAGTGATTTCTCCAAAAATATTAATTTTTTGAGGAAACGGCTCGCTAGAGAAGTAAATCGACCCATTCTGCAAGTGGATTTTCAATCGTTTGGTGAGATTACTCATTGTTTGATCAGAAATTAAGTCATAAGATAGAATCCTAAAACTGATACAAATCTGTGGTCGTACCTTTCTAAAGTGATTTCTCCCAAAATATTAAGTTTTTGAGGAAACGGTTCGCGTGGAAAGTAAATCGACCCATTCTACAAGTAGGTTTTCAACTGTTTGGTGAGATTCCTCATTGTTTGCTCAGAAATTAAGCCGAAATATAGTCTCTTGAAACTGATATGAATCTTCACTTAAAGTGCCCTTTTTGTCATGATTTATTAATTTTTCACTTGCAGATTGAGAGTAAATTTTTAGTGGTTCTTAGAAACAGTGGGAGAGATGGATAGGAAAACTATTATACAGTCAAACTTGGTGGTAATCCTCACACCATACAATTATTTTGATTGGAATCCCAACGCAGAATTCCAACTCAGAAGGAAAGGACTGTATAATTTGACGATGGCGACAGAAACAGAACCTACATCAGTGATTGAGAAGATGAGATGGGTGAACCATAAAGATGAGACCACATGAATACTTGTTGAGTTAATATCCACTGATCTATGGTTTCATGTTGCCACATTCAAGACTCCAAATGACATCTAGACCACCTTGGAAGGACTCTTTGGAAAGCAGGATGAGATGTGAGGTCATATTCTTGAGGTAGAGTTGAATACCTTAGGCCCTAAAAGTTTTAATAATTTACATGATTTCTTTACTAAACTTAAATCTTTGATATTGAGCTTGAGTGAATGTGGTATTGACAAGTATTCACAGGAGAAACAACTTATTCTAACAATCTTGACCAAGCTAGGACCAGAATACATTGTATATGTCTCCAATTTTCATTCTGGCATATGTCTTTTTGGAACAAATTGGAAATGCCTATGTTGGCTCAGTTCATTGAGTATCTTACACAAGAGCAGAAAAAACTCATACAGATGGGCCTTAAGAAAGATCCCAAAGCACATGCACTCACCATGCATGATGGAAAAGGGTCATCCAAATAGAACGGGAAGGAGGGATATTCCAAACCCTTTGATGATTCTTCAGGTTCCAAAGACTCTTCAGATTCTAAGAAGAAGAAGAAGGGAAAGCAGTGCACTTACTGCAATAAATCGAATCATGAAGAATCCACATGCATGAAGAAACATATCGATCATATGGCACAGTCACTTCAACAGAAAAAACTTTGAAACTCCATTCCAGAGGGAATCAAGAAGCAGAAGGAAGAAGATCCTACTCCTAAGAAAGGTAATAACCATGCTCTGGTTGCAATTAATTCCTCATCTGATTCATGGATTATAGATTCTGGTGCATCCCATCATATGGCAGTGAAAGAGGAAGTTTTATCTTCCTTGATTCCATGCTCAAGACCCCTATTCTCATGGGGGTGATACGCCAGTAGTAGTAGTAGGAGAAAGGAGAGTGGAACTCCACAATGACAGTTTTGAGAATGTTTTACATGTTCCAAATCTTTCTATGAATCTTCTCTTAGTTTATCAGATCACTCAGAAAGGTAAAAAGGTTGAATTTACATCAGATTCAGTTTCAGTAATTGACATGCATGACAATTTCATCATTGCAATTGGTGAGGTGGATCACAAGTCAAGGTTATATAAATTCACTAAGTCTTTTTATGATGACTCCTCTATTCTAATTACACATAAGGAGAGTACTTTTCATGCACTTCCAGTGCAACATGCATATACTCTTGTTCTTCCATCAATTTCATACATCAGAGATGATTCCATACACTCAGATTATGTACATGGAAATAAGAAGGTAGTACATCCAGATAATAATCTAGCGTCGAAGCTTCAACAGATGCCCAAGAAGGCACAAAACACACTTTAGGAAGAAGGAAACCTTGCAGGGAATCCATTGGATTCGAGGAAGACTCGATCCCAGTATGAGGAGCCTTCTCATGTACTTTCATCTTCAGAACCTGCGATGCCCATGCATTGCTATATGGTTCAATCTACTGATCCACATAACTACAATAGGGTTGTGGGAAATCCATTATGGAAAATAGCCATGCAGAAGGAGTATGACTCACTCCTATAGAACGAGACTTGGAATCTAGTTCCACTTCCACCAGAAAGGAATATTTTCAGGTGCAAATGGGTCTATAGGATCAAGAGGTACAAAGCCTGACATGTTGCCAAAGGACTTCATCAGATCCATAAATGTTTCTACATCTTCACAAAGAATTTCAGTGAGCTGAAGTTTCAGACTTTGTGGGATCATCTTGCAGTGAAGAACACATTTTCCTAGTAGCTTCCATTTTCTTCTTTTGATACATTATCTTTTGAGGGGGGTTTTGTTCCCACATGGTTTTCCCTTTTTCCTTGTTTTTATTCAGTGTTCATTAGTTGCATTGTACATGAGTACCTAAAATGGCCTAGTAGTTGGGACTCATTTTTTACTCCATAGTGATGTTCAGGGGGGGTGTTGGAGAAATTTCTATTTTCGGCACACTAGTTCAGTGAGAGTAACACTAGTTCAGTGGGAGTTAACTGACTAGTTCTATTTTAGACTTTAACACTAGTTCAGCGGGAGTTAACTGACTAGTTCTATTTTAGACTTTCTAATCTTAGACCATCACTATTATGCATGCATTCCTAATTATAGGATGCCATTGCCTATATGAGTGAAGATCACTCACTCATTGATAAGATAATAATATGCATTGATTCTCATTCTTCATTGTGTATCTCTCTTCCTTCTCTTGATAAGATTTGTTTGTATATATTTTAGATAGATCTCCTATGCAAGTTTCCATGAAACGCTAACATGGTGATGGTGTTGTTGATGATGAATACATTCTTGTTAGAGAATATTTTAATCGCATTGATAGTCTTAAGGTTGATAATGATTTTCCTTCAAGTGAATATTTTCATGGAAGATCCAATGACATTGGTGAGGATGGTCATCATTTTTCTAGTGAGTTTGAAATTCCTCTTATCAATGAGATTATCAATGAAGATCATGTTCTCAATCATTCAGCTGCAACGAATCAAGGTGATCAACATTCTCTTGTTTGGTCTCTTGACAATGTTTTGCTTGATATTCCTTCTAGTAATGAGGAAATTTCTTCTAGTAAGGATGATGAAATAGTGGATACATTGCAAAGAAACATTGTGTCTAGGACCAGGACTAGACATTTTTATATCAATCCAAATAATTATAGTTATACAAGGTCTAGGAAATAATTTCTCACTAAATCGGTTTCCATAAGTGATTTGATTTCAAGTGGTTGTTGTCAAAAGAATTGTTTGAAAAGCATGGACTACATGTATGCCTTAAATAAAAGAAATAGATATTTGCCAATGAATAAGAGCATGAAAAATTCATATTTAATGGGGTGCATGATATCCACCACAATGAGATATGATTATCACATTGGGAATCTTTTACTTTGCAGAAAGGCTTTCAAAACAATTCGCTCGATTGGTAATATTTGTCTATAAGAATCCAAAAAAGGTTGGAAAAAGTTCCTTCATTTTATTCAAAGGTACATCTTGTAAGAGAGAGTGGGCCATTAACAAACACTACATTGTCATGGATGTGTGAATTATTTTCCAAACATGGAGAGTGTATGCCAAATAGAAACACAATACGTATTCCAAATAATTTCTCAAGGAGGGAAATATACAACTTGTATAAAGAATATGTTGAAGGTGTTGAAGGAAATGGTAATTTTATTACATATGCATATTTTCAAGAATATGGAAGAAACAATTCAACAATTTACGTATTCCTAAAAATTCAAGGATGGGGGTTTGCAGTACATGTGCTACTCTTAAATCAAGAAGACATAAATCTGAAGGGGTAGAAAGAGGTATGCATTTACTATTTTTTTTTTTAATTGGATATTTATCAACTATGAAAACATATTATCAACATTTTCATTTTATTTCATGTGCATATTCCATAGTCAAAGCACTTCAAGAACATCAGAATAAATAATCAAGTGAAAGAAAACAATTGTACAAACATCAAAAGAATTGTTATGATTCTCCAAACAAATATTTAGGAATGTTAATTGATGGCGTGGACCAAAAGAAAATACTTCTACCACATTTTTTCCGTACACCAAAAAATTTACAAGCAAAGAATTTCATTTAGTTTCACTCGGTTGGTTGTATGATTTTTAATGGAAAAATGTGTCCAAGGGTTTACTTCAAAGCTCCAAATATTCATAATGATGCAAATATAACCATCACCATAATTCATCATGTGATCACTCATTGGTATGCCAATATTCCTCAAGTTCTATATCTACAATTAAACAACACTAGTCATGAAAACAAAATTCAAATTGTGTTTGGATATCTAAGTATGCTTGTTCAACTAGGAATTTTTCAAAAAGTGAAATTTGGTTTCCTTCTTGTTGGACACACTCATGATCATATTGATCAAATGCTCAATAGTTTTTTTTTAACATTGAAGAGGAAAAATCTTGGAATCCTACCATCATTAATTGAATGTATTAAAAAATCATACATTTCAGAGCCTATTTTTCACATATTAGAAGAAACTATTGACATGCGAAGATTTATTCAGGGATCGCATGGTGAAGAAAAATGTATTGAGTAATTTAATGACATTATCTTCCAACATCAATTTTGTTTCAAAAAAGTTGATAGGAAAACACTTATATGGGGAAAGCGTATTCAACTACTGTAGAATGGGGGCGTTCATCAGGTTTATCATTTTCGAAGTGCATTCTAGATTGTCCAATATTTGCATCAAAGTTATTGTTATTACAATCAGTTGTTGAAATCCATAATGCACAAAGGTGTAATAGAGATGTATATTATTTTGAGTGCCTGGAAGAAATAAAAAAGTCCATTAAAGATACATATGAGTACTTTGATGTTGTTGATTCTGATGGGTGGGAGTCTTTTTTCAATGGTCAAAGTGACATAATTTCAAACTCAACAAATGAATATACATTTTTGAAGACTCCATTTCATTGGCCACAAATTATGCCAAATGAATATGAATAAAGAAACATTGTTGAACAACAAGAATCTCAAGGTGTTATTGAATTTACACAAGCAGAGGAAAGAGAAATGTATATTGGTTCTCAAATATCATGTGCACAACATGAAGCCATGGAAGACATTTACATGGGTTTAGTTCATGATATTAAGGAGGGTAGCACGATTGCAGTCTTAGCGACTGAAGATCCACATGGTTATCCATTTTGGATTACAAAGGTTATAAATATTGACAAAAAAATGAATATGTTGTAGCAATTGAAATGCATTGGTATGCAATAGGTACACACCCATTCAATGGTATGTACAAGCCAGAGATGGTGGTTGAGAAACATGTCAATAGAAAGAGAAAAATAAAGGGTCAAAATACAACTCGTCGTCACACTGACCTCTTAAAATTAGAGGATGTTGACATAATTATTTATGACTTCATAAATAATTGAGAGGAACTCTTCGCTCCAGGACAATTGATATTATCAATGGGTTGTTTCCACAAGAAATAACTACAATATGGGAGACTTTTGAACCTAGTCATAGATCTATAAGTTTTTGACATCTGAAATGTTGGGCATGCATGTAGACTGAGATGGTGCATTCATCGACAATAGAGAAAGAGTATGGATCTGTAATGACCTCGTCGTTACAACAACAAAAACGATGTACAAAAGGTAATTTTTTTTTTTTTTTGCATTTAGAAAATTTAAAATCGTCACAACATAATCAATAGCATCACAAGTGACACATAATCATAATTTAATAATGACACAATCAACAAATTAAGCAAAATAAAAGTGAAGCATAATCAACACATAAACATAAAGAGCGACACAATTCAACTCATCACGATCAACTGAAACAAAATACTAATAAACAATCAACCATGTCACTGAGTAATAAATAAATACTCGTCCAACCTATCCTGCACAGTTAGGACCTATAAGACACATAAGCAACGCTCAAGACCAAGATTCATTCGATTGATTTTTCCCACTTAAGGTCCCAGGGTTGGCAACTGTTTTGAGGAACAAGGAGGTATATAATTCCCTTATCCAATCCTAGCATAACCATCAATCCTAGAATTCCACATGTATAATTTAAAAACAAAACTCTTGCTCAAGAATCGAACAATTCAATATAATAGGATCTAATTATATGTAACATCATCTTAATATGAACAACTAAATTAGGTAGAACAATAACTTGAAATTGAAACATATCCATCATAATCAAAATGTGTATAACCCATAATCAATTCTCATGTAGCAAGGACAATTCACAACCTATAAATCAATCCTTCATTACTAGTGCTATAGTTATTTTTCATTTCTAACTGCAATGTAAGGGAATTCTACCCAAGTTATAACAAATTGATTTCTAGTGAAAGGACAATATACAATCAAATTAATTTAACTTACTGACTTAAAATCTATATCCTATAATTCTAACTAGTAGAATCCCTAGCTAGAGATTGCACTTATCCATAGTTGTATGTTCAACTAAGTTATCCAACCCTACAGAGTGCAATTGATTATTTACAAAGTAAGGATATTCCATCCAAAAATCGGTATGCTAGCATAAAATCAAGATAAATGGAATTTCAAATATCATTCATTATAGTGAAATTTTGATACAGGGTTATTCACTTATTAATCCATAGACTCTAAAAGTAAAATTATGGGTATGACTCTTTATATATTAAATTTTAACCTATAGAAGAATTCCTTCCTTGTAAACTATTTGGAACATAATTAAAGGTTGTAGAGGTCACCAATTTTATTATAAATTATAATTTACCTCATCAATAATTCCTAAGGTCTCCAATTCAACTATAAAGCTCTCAACTAAATTACTTATCCTTTTGAATGACAAAATTTTCATCTATGATTCATTTTATTGATTTGTGACCTTTTTCGCAGCTACACAAGTAAACGACTACAAAAGTGAAGTTTGAGTTTTCCAAGGATATGTGTAACACATTGTTGAGATACTCAAGAAACAATCCAAAAGGACAACCGATAACTTACACCAGAAGACCATTTTTAAAGCATTAAGGTCAAGCCTACCTGAAATTTGGCAACAATAAAATTATTAGTGTGAAGATTACCCTCTAACAATTGATACGATTAATTTTTAAGGGGATAGCGAAAATAAAATAAAATTCCTATTTCAACAGAAGCTACTTCTTCCTACATCTTTATTTTGTTATTTGAACAGTTACACTTATCATCTTGTCACAACTTTTATAAGTGAAGTATACTAAAATGGAGTCATGTAATTTGGGAGAGTAATGAGATTGAACTCCATGATTCCCTTATTCTCTAAGTCATATCGTCTAGCCAATAAATTATTGGAATAAAGTCCTTGTATAAGGGAGACCAAGTATTAACAGGTCAAGCTAAAATCTAGGCATTGATTAAGGAAGGTATGGAAGGTTTATATATAGATTTTGTTGGAGGTGAACAAAGATCACAACGAACTTCTCAAACAAAGTTTTAATTCTAGGTCTAAAGTGTAGGTGCATCAAGGATAACCCGTGTTTGGGTAGTAAAAACAAACTTAATGAATTATGATATTAAGTGGAAGTGTAAACTCTAAAACTCATAGAGACTCTGAGATGATGGGTTTTAATAAAATCAAGCAATTCGATGCTTGTTATATGCGGAAAATATTACCTTCTGATTGAAAATCGATGACAAATCCTTATTTTCACTTTTCTTTCATCAACTTCCATAGTAGGAAATAGGGAGAGAATATTGTGGCATTAATCAGGGTTATTAACAAGACGAAATCCAAATATTACGACCAAACTATGGGCGGTGATGTCGGTACTTGAGCGGATTCGGTAAAGAGTAACGAAGGTAGAAAATCAAGGCAAGAATCAATAGACAACTCTGAGATCGATTAAATAATCCATTTGACGGTCGGGCTCTCTGTTAATTAAGGGTGACTCCAAGAATTTACACAATTCTTCAAAATAGTTTGATTTATGTTATTATATATATAAAAATAAAAAAAATTAACACAACCCTTACTATAATTACAGAAGAATAGTATAAACATCAGAGCGATTAGTGATTTGATTACAGTCAGGTTGTTGGACACACCTACCACACTAAGAGGGGGGGGGTGAATGAGTGTGGGGCTATTTTTCCGAAAACTTCCCTCTTACACAAAACTCATTCGTTAGCATTCAACATTTACTCATTACTTATTGTTGTCATTTATAACTAGTTAGATGTGAACACATATCAGCAACATATATTAGCAATATATCATCAACAGGTCATCACCACAAGGAACACAAAGAAAACAAGATGTATGTACAATTTTCTTTTTATTACGGACTACAATCCTTAGGGTTTTTCAGCAACAACTGAATAGAGTACAACTCTACAAGAGCACCAGCTCTATCATGGAAGACTCGTCTTACACACTCAGCACCACCTGAGATGAGGCAAAAATCCTCAACAGATATCAATCTGCAACAGGTGCACGACCTGTCGGTAGTGCAGCACGCATATGTATGAGCCCTAACAGTAGTACATCCTGTTGAAACAGAACTTAATTTTTCACCTTAAGAACAAAAAAAAATTTGGCATCCTGGAATCTTTGCATTAGTAAAATTTCTATAAAACAAAGTTTTTCATCTCTAATAAATTTGAAATGCCCTTATGGTTTATTCTTGGAAAAAGAATGGTTGAAATTAAAATTAATGTCTGCTCCAAACACTTTTTCGAATAATATTCTAAACGAACCCATATCGGGATATCGGGATTCGCTGTTTCGAAATCTCAATGCAAATCAAACAACGAAACCCCGACCCCCGATTTCCCGATACGTTAATCCTTGATTAATTCATCATTTAAAAATAAGTTTTAAACGTTAAACTAATTACGTCGGGGAATCATGATTCGCGTTTTGAAAAAACAAATAAAATTAACATCTTTTTCTCCGATTTCCCGATCCCCGATCGTAATTAATTCTTAATCAAAGTTTGATTACTGTTAAGTATGATTAAGAGTGACTAATTATATCAGGAAATCGCCATTCACGATTCTGCGGATAGAAATTTTCACGTTATCAAATGTCCCGATCTCTCGATCCCCAATTTCCCGATTTCCAAACTCTTGATTAATGAAACTCCGAAAAGATAATCTGAATTAATTAAGATAATTAAATGATTAACTTAATTAATAGATCACGATTTCGACGATCGGGGTTTTATGATGATTCATTTTCTTGACACCGAAAGTCCCGAAACTCCGATGAAAGGATTTAAAATTGTGAGCCAGCGTTAACGTTAATTAACCACTCTGTAAAGCAAAGATTAAGGTTTTAAAATGTTTGATAAATGAATATTAATATGATAATATTCCAATTTGGTAAGCTTCTATTATATTTAAAAAAATATCGTAAAAGAACTTAAGTACAAACATTTAATGTGAATTATTGGGAATATCTTTGCATTTATTTCATAATAGATGAACAAATCTCGAGGATTTTGCGATATATACGAAATGATTTTTGAAACGTTTATATTATTGTGAAGCTGAACTTGTCTCTGTTACAGATATCCGAGAGAACACAGAGTTTTTTCTCTTCTTCTGAGCTGCTCCGTCATTGACAGTCTTGTTTGCTTCGGGATCTTGCTGCTAAATTATGGCGCCCAAAAAGGCCTCAAAGAAAACTGAAGAACTACCGGAAAATGATATCATTTCAGATACTACG
>JASDQU010738904.1:257204-272157 GCA_032191745.1 Picea mariana
GGGTTCTCATGAGTACCTGTTGGACAAGATGGTACGATATTGGAACCTAGATCAAGAATGCTTCATCATAAAGGGAAATGTGGTATACCTTAATATGGAGGAAAATTAATTCTATAAGGGATTGACATGGTGGGGGGTTCCATGGAGGGTTAACAGTGCACATGGTGGAGATGAGTGGCCCGCCATGGAATTTATAGAGAAATATTTTTTGTATGCGTTTCGAAGGACAAGTGGAAATATACCAATTCGAGATATCATCGAGATACCACTCAAGAATATCCTTTTGAGTATAACCTAAGAAACTAGATCAACAAAAAAAAATATGAAAACAATGGAAAACATGAGGTATCACTGATGTGCCTAGAAAACACCATCTTCAACTGGTGTGAGGGGGTACTAGTGAACATGAAAGTTTATTTGTCATAGTGTCAGCATGGAAGAAAAAATCAATTTGGGTATGGATCCATTCTAGTGACATTTTTCATTAGAAGGGTGCTTATGTTAAGGCTCCAAATAGTTATGGGAAACCTATTTCTACAAGATACAATAATGATGTTATGGGAGAAACACATGGGTAGGGAACTTGGGGGAAGGACAGATGACTGATATGGGCTTGGTTTCATATCATGGTGGTGCGATCAGATAGTAGGGATAAAAGACTTCCCGTATGCAAGTATGGACTTCCAACAGGATCTAGAGTTGTCACATCCCCTGGAAAGGTATGGGGACCTCTTGGTAAATGTATTTTTGGATTTTATATTTTTTCAATGTTTTTTGTATTTTTGATATATATAATATTTTTATGGGTGAAATATGAACGACATCAATTTTTTTATGGTCACCTATGTAGGACCGGAGTGTCAAGAGGGATGGGGTTGATCCTATTTCCATAGAAKWTGGARATGAATACAACATACAGCTCCACAATGTGCACAAAAACCTAGAGTGGATCACTATAGGAGTCCCCCTTGTGTCRGTGGATGAGATGCCACCATATTTGTAATGTCACTTAGAAGGAGTATCCCACCCCTTTCGCTAACTTCTCTGAAAKGTGTCTTAGAAAATATTGTGTTGTCATGAGAGTCATGACCACAATGAATAGAGGACAATCTCCCTATTTGTTTACTACACGTGATAATTAKCTAGTCAACACTTTTTGTATCAGGAGGCTAGTAGAGACCCAATTTTGTATATGAACCTCATTTTAAAGGATGTAAACAAATTTCATGATATATATTTGTATATGTTTATTTCGACTTCTACTTATGAATATACAATGATGTGATTGTCAACCATGTTTTATGTACATGCATGGTAAATGACTTCACTAATGAGAAAAATTCCATTCTAACAGATAATTATCCAATGAATCAGATAACGTACTATATCCTCTTAGAACATCAAAATACTCCATGTAATCAAAGTAGTATTCAATAAAACGAACCCTCAAATGATTACACAACAACAAATGATTTCTAACACTATAGGAATGATTCAATTGTGAGACCAAAATCTAAGAGTTCAACCTACAAACTTCCCTCTAACAAAATTTCAATGGCAGGATTATACTCTGCAATTTTATTATTTGCAGGACCAAGGTTTTCACCCCCAGAACTCACCAACTCGTCAATGAGCGAGAATATCACCTAGGTAGTGGAAGCTATATTTTGAGTACTACAATTGGCATTGTGGGCATATCCCACTTAGACTGAGGTGGACGATGACATTTTCAAATCAAGCATAAATAATGATAAGAAATGAAATGAGAAAAGCAACACACATAAAATGCAATGCACACCACTCTAAAAAAAAAAACACCTGTGTACAAAGCATCATGTGGTGGAATGGACCAAGTATAATACTTTTTAAGGTAGAGCCCATTGCAATGATTAAAAAATGGATTCCCATCATAGTTGACTAAATCATAGGCCCGTATTTTCAAGACACATTTAACAATGTAGGGACCATACCAAAGGGGTTCAAATTTAATTGTGCCTAATGTGTCATGGTCATGATCATAGACCAATACTAAGTCACCCTCTACAAAGACACGAGGATGGAAAAATTTATTATATTGGGATTTGACACATTTCTTATGAGTTTCATTTTGCCAATGTGGCATCACAATGTTTTTCATCAAGATGGGCCAAGTACAAGAGATTCCCCTCTTCGACGGAGGCATTGGGAATAAGTTCTATGACTAGGTTTAATGAAAAKATTTTGCATTCAATTAGGAGGACTTCCTCCTGACCATAAAAAGGTTTGAATGGTGTGAACCTAGTGTTGGTTAGTCTTGAATGGTGTAAKCCGATAATAAAAAAAATAGCATGAGATGCTAGTTAGTCTTGTGTTTCCACAACATCCTTTGGATCATGGTATTCAAGACATGATTGATGGATTCTAYTTGGCCATTGGCTTGAGGATAATAGCGTGTCAATTTATCATGGAGAAAACCCAAACTAGAAGCTAATGCAGTCACCATCTTATTGAAGAAATGGGACCCATATTCCGTCACTATGGTATTAGTAGCACCAAACCTAACAATGATGTGATTCAACATGAATAGAGAAGCAATGGTGCCATCATTAGAAAAGGTAGGAAAGGGCTTGACCCAATCGGTGAAGTAGTAAACATCCATGACGATGTATCCATGGTCATTATCCAAGATAGGATTACATGTCATAAAATCAATCCCCCATTTGAAAAAGGGATTAATAGTCACCACAGGATGAAGTGGACCAGAGTGAGCACACATATTATGGGTGAAAAATTGACAGGAATGACACTTTTTAACCGAATTCATACAATATTTGAATATCATGGGCCAAAAGTATCTGGCACAAAAAATATTCTTGGCAATGATCAACCCATAGAGATTATTTTTTCATGCTCCAACATGGCAATCATTTAAGACTCTTTCAGCTTCCTCATGGATACGGAAATGACAAAGAATCAAATCAACCCCTCAATAATAAAGGGTTTGTCTAGCATGATTCCTTATGCAATGACATTCATCACAGGAAATATAAAGATGGAAACACTAGGTATGGATCTATAGACCAAGACATATCCATACCATGTACCGAACAATTCAATGACTAATTAAAATGCATCAGGAAATGAGTCATTAACCATGGGTTCAACATCAACTCGGGGAATATTAGACATCAACTCTGTGAATGCCAAGTATTTCTTAGAATTAGAGGAAATGAACTCCAGGTCAAACTCTTGGAGAATAAAAACCCACTTCGAGTACTTCCCCCAAAGATCAGACGACTAAGGATGTGTTGTATTGGTTTGGCGTCGAAAATAATAGTGGTATTTTGTGATCTCAATGTAATTGACAATGAATCTACACAAGATGTTTTCCTTCCCTTGAAAATTTTAAAGTTCGCTAATGGTATGAGGAGGATGAAAGTTGAAAATGGCCTCAACCTTCAAGGGATAAACCATAATCCCATACTTGGATACAATTAAAACTAGAAATTTATCAGACACCACATAAAATATGCATTTCTGTGGATTTAAACAAATATTATAGTAGCGACATTGAGTGAAAATTTTCTGCAAGTGACCATGATGATCCTTTTGGTTCTTGGAAGGAGAAGCAAAATCATCTAAATATGCTTCTACAATTTGTTTGATGTCATGAAATACATAAGACACGGCGTGCTAGAAGGTGGCTCTAACATTTTAAGACCAAATGGAAACTTTCGATAATCAAAAGTACCCCAAAGAAAATTAAATGAAGTCTTGTGTTGATGTTCCTATTTGATTTGGATGAGAACATTCCACTCCCGACACTTTCATCGATAATATGATAAATGAACGGGGTTGGATAATTATCCTTTGGACAATATTTGTTCAAATCCCTATAATCAACATAGACCCTAATAGTACCTTATTTTTTAGCGACCGAAACTAGGTTAGAAACCCATTCAATCAAGGGAACTAGATAGATAAATTGTGCATAAAGAAGATTTTCAACCTCTTCTCTGATGGAAATAACTTTCTTTGGGTTGACCGATCAGACAATTTTCTATACTTTCTTGGCTCTGTCATACATTTTAATTTCATTTTCGACAATGTGGGTGTCAATGCTAGGCATTTCTTCATAGGAACAAGCAAACCATCACGTAATTCTTTAAATAGGGTCGTATATAGTTCAATTTCTCGGGGAGAACAATCAACGCCTATCAGGATGTGTTCCAAAACACCTAGATTACAAGAAATATCAATGGGAATAGTTTTCGAAATATTCGCTAAATTCCTTCTAAAAATGCATTATGAATCATAATGGGAGATTGGTACCATTGGAATTATAAGCAGTGACATGATTTTTAATGTCATCGTCTAGCTTTTCAAAATTGAGAAGAAAATACGTGCGATGGTGCAAATCCTCCCATGTCTTATCGGGTGAAGACATGACCTCTATGATAGCTTCATTTGAAGGTAGCTTGAGATAAAGGAAGTCATATGAAACTGGAAGAGGATTGATATCCTAGAAAAGCCTTGGGTACTAATTGGATTCAACATTCTAAGGGAGATTCGAATCATAGTCAACATATGCTGACTTAATCACCTGGTAGTAAATCTCTACTAGTGTGAGTGGCCTGAAATCTCTATATGATTCAACATCCTTGGGATGAGGTACCACCCAAGGATCGAATCTCGATAGACCCAAGGGTTCCACTGGTAAATGAATAAATCATGTTGATAGGAGAAATTTTTGCAGTAGGAGGTGGTGGGGGGAGAGGGAATGTTCCCATAAGTAAAAAATATTTTAACATCCCAGCACCAACACTCATGTAAGACTTCTTAGCATCACCAAAAATGGGTACATTAGATCCCGCATTGGATACAAGATCCGGGGTACAAAATGAAATTTGATCAGTTGTCACTATTTTCCCTTGATGAGGGAAGTGTAAGACCCTAAATATTGATGAGACAAATTTAGTAATCTCATAGAACCAGGTGAACCCTAGTAACAAATTGTACTCAAGAGGTGCTTCAAATACCTTCACGATCACCAAGACAGTATTACCACCTATATTGATGGGCAATTTGGTGATAATCCCATGGGTATGGAACATATTTCCATTGAGTTATTTCAACAATGTTGCATATGTAGTGAAGTTTGGAGAGTCGAGGGCCTTCCAACATGACATAGACATAATACAAGTCGAGGCTCCTTCATCAAGAAAAGTGCGAATGATATTTTTCCCCATCATTCTCACTTTGATATTTAAATCAATTTGATGGGAAAGTGTATGATGAACCTGATAACAATCAAAGGMTATCAAACTTGACTATAATGGATCAACCATGCCTATAGTAGGAAACAATGATTTTTATTGTGTAGGGTAGCTTTGAAGGACTTTGAGTGCGGACATGGAACATGGTGCATGGGTCAAGTCTTCCACAATGTTGTAGTTATGGGTGGCCCATGCATTAGGTTTGTGTGTTGTTTKTCAAACAACACCCTTTAGGGGGTGAAGCAGTGTTTCAAAAGATGGATTTCCAATTTGAATAGGGACACTAGACTRGGAATAAGATGATGAATTTTACACAATAAGTGTAGACTTAGAATTATTGTAGTTATTTTCTCAAGTCTCCATATTGATCATATAGTCACACATGAAAATTATAGCATTTTAGGAAGACCCATCATGTTGAGGGGTACCTTCCATGCCCCCTTTTGAAGGGGTAGTATTTGTGGAAACTATGTCTTGATGTTGAGGGGGAAAGGATGAGTTAGGAAAATAGGTTGTTGGGGGGSCTTTTGCTGAGCCAAAAATTGATGTACCCCATCCTTCTGAAGAAATTTATGAGTATGATGGTCCTCCCCACAAATCCTGTAGGGGAACCAACTCTTATTTTTCCATTTTACACCCCCCCTAATTTTTTTGGGTGGGATTGGTTCCTTGCTCAATGATGGAATTTTTCTCTTTGTTCTTTTTGTTTTTCCCTCCAGGTTGTTGAGGATTATTTGGTTATGTGGACTACATTGAATTCACCTCAGAGGTTTGAGTAGGGACTCTATAATTTTTTTCATTAGGACCAATATCCAATGTGTGTGACAAAATAGACATGTCACCCATATGGTCAGCTAACCCATTTGCAATGGCATGGGAAACAAAAACAACCATGCCATCAACATGGGGTCCTAGTTTTGTCTTCCTAGGATCTATAGGCATCCTAGGAGCATGTGGAATGATATGATAGAGGGTGCCTGATTGAGAATAAATCAAATCCAAGTGTTCGATATGCATGATTTCTTTCTCTTCGATAGTTACCTCGACCATAGCTACATCCTTGGAAATGGTTGGTAAGAGGTACTTTGTAAACCACTCTATCAAGAGATTAATGGGAATTTGAGTCTAAATCATCCTACATCTCCACCTCCACTCATGGATATGATTGGAAATGTGTCTGGAGTTATCCTATCGTAGATATGTCAAGAACTCTATTCCAATATCATGCCCCATATGAAATTGATAATGCATTAGAAACTCCATCGCAAAGTCATTAAAACTATTAAAGGAAGATCCTTGTAATTCAATATAGCATTTGGCGACACTTCTAATAATGTATCCTTGGAAAATATGCAACCTTACACTATCGTCCATCAAGGAATTGGATGATCACCACAAATGATATGTCATTATGTGTGTGGATGGGTCTTCTCTCATTTTTCATTGAATTTGGGAATGTCTAATGGTAGATTTAAAATCATGATAAAAAATGAAGGTTTATGGGTGATAGGGTCATTTTTCAAATGAGACAAGTTAGGAAAGTTTAACATTACAAGGAAAGGCAACCACATATGAGAAAATGAATACTGGGAGGAAGACAAAGCTCCTAAAGTCCTAGTTGAACCATGTGTTCTCGCTATATTTTTCCTATTGGAGGGATGTGGTGTTCCATAAGAGTAAGTTACCCTAGGGATGGTGGCACTCTTAGGACTAGAAATACCCCCAAGGTGATTTCCCCTAAAGGTAGGTGTATATTCAAAAGGAAATGTGTTCCCATGACTAGTACTATGGAAGAACACCCTGAGGCCAGAGGTATGGATAAAGGGATAACATTCCCATTGTGAAAACATTTCCCCAAGGGATGTTCCCCCAGGGAAGGGTGTGTTAACCGATGAGAAATTAAACCCTTCTGGATCATTAATTCCCACAGAATAATTAGGGATAACCCCAAAACCACTAGGAATATTCAACCCAAAAGGGACTTGAAAATGTTGGGCCACTCATAGGAATGGCGGAGGTGGAAGGAATTCCACCCCCCATGATGAAACCAAGGCTCGACCTCCCATGGGAAAGGGATCTAACTGTAGGAATATGAACAAATGGGATGGGTATGGGAATGTTAGGTATACTAGTGGACATAAAAGAGGACACAATTGGTGTCCCCCAGATAAAGGGATTTGTAGAAATGGGAATAGATGTTGTAGGTCCAATGGTGCTCAAGGATGGTAAAGTGGAAATCATTGAAATGACCCTAGTTCCACTCACAGATGGGCTTGATGCCTCAACCACACTGATGAAACACTTGGGCTCGACATGGTGTAAGGGTCGCTAAATGAATAAAAATGGTTCACTAAAAATATCCCTTACTTAGATAAGTATGGGTTATTCAATATTATTCAAAGGAGCTTTAATTTTGGGTGGAGGAATTTCGTTGACCACTGCCACTTTAACTAGACCAGTCTCCTCAAACAAAAGATAGGAATCTTCAATTTCATGGTCACCTCTCTTGCACTTCTTAAGAGGTGCTCGTGCCTCTGTGATTGGCTCTAGTCCCTATAATTGATAGAACCAACATGGTGATTCATCCATGGTGAAAATAATATGTGTAAATCAAAACACGATTCAAGCTAATGCACACCACTAAAAAATATATGAATTCAAAAAGAAAACCAATGGTTCAGGGGGCCTTCGAAAACTAACCCTTTGGGGGAGATGAAGTCCCCACAAGATTGGCTAGCGAAGGTATGAGGATTATTTATGATGAAAGGAGACCATGAACGAACGTCTTCCCTAGGTATTATAGGCACATCCCACCTATAATCACCTCTATAGTCTACCTAGGAATGTTAACTAAGGCTACCACCTCACAATCAATGACTGGGAGAATAGTTGCAGGTCCAAACATATGTAAGGGTAGGGTAACTAAGCCCGGGTCTTCGAAGGTGTTACCTCACATAGAGCCATGGCACCAATGAAACCCACACATATGTAGTAATCTAAGCGATACCACAAACACCAAAACAATCATAGAGGGGTAATATCCCTACTTTCCTCGATGCAACCTCATTCTTGACTCATGTGTTAGAGGATCTTCCTGAGACACTAGTTGTAGGAATTGATTTTACACTCTTTAATGACACTAGGTTTTGTTTTTGTGGCCTCAGAGAGTTCACTCTCAAATCCTATTCCAAGGCTCTAAGACTATCTAATGTTGGTTTGCTAGCAAAAAAAAAGAGTCTAGTTTATTTTAACTTTGAGAATATTTTCTTATGGATTCTTTTATGTGAAAGGGAAATACATGAAACTTTTATGGTGTTTTAGACTCTTGACCCAAGAAAAGCAATGCAAACATGGCATTGCAATTGTTCAATTTTATCAATTCTAGTTATGGGCGGGAAAGATATATTTTTCTTTGTAAAATTCACAATGCAATCTCTCAAACACCAAACAACCATGATAGACAAATCAAAACCAAACTTTTGATAATATCTCAAACCAAAAACTTTCACAATGCACTTTGTATTTAATGCTTCAAAATCTTGTATGCATGCAAAGATTTTTATTTTTATTTTTCCAAATATTATGCAAAACGTTCCTTAATCTAAACAAGAATAGAATCTGCAAATGGAAAACCAACAAATCCACAAGCAATGGATGTAGTCAATTATTAGTGATGTTGAGAAGCACACTCCAATGTCTCTACAATAATTTCAACCCAAAAATTACTTATAAAGGTGGATCTAGTAATGAACACCAATCACAAGAGGGTAAACAAACCAAATGAAATCAATACAGGATGGTACTAGATCAAATCAGATATGTTGGGTGTACTACCCAACTTCAATTGATCAATATATAACAAATATGTGTACACAAGCAATCCAAGCGAGCCACACAAACACACTTCAAACCAAAATTGAAGACAAGAGTTTTGACAAAATGACTCAACTAGAGACAAGACCCAAAGGTACAAACCAACCATAGATCCTTGAGATCAGAAAAATATAGATCTAACCAAATAAATATGGAAACCTTGAAATCTTTAAAGTTTACAGGGGGTGTCATGAGTCAGATGACCTGCAAAAGATGATTAGTTTCTTGTCACTAGTAGTGAAAGAAGTGACACCCTGCATATTTTTATGATATCTGACTCGAATCTTTCAAATTTGAGGGAGTACCAGGGAAAAAAACAATCAAATCAAAATAGAGGATAATAGGAAATCTATTTTGAACTAGAGAAGAATCAAGTCTTTTCCCCCCTTGGAGTCACCAGTCCTATTATAGAGAAAATATCATAAGTGGATAGTAAGATCTCTCTAGAATCTGCATATTGATCCTAGATATATAGTGGGTTAGACTTCTATGGATTTCCGCTAGAAACAAGCAAATATGTTCATACATAAACTAAGAAATGGTGGAATAGAATACCTTTTCTTGAAAGTTGTCCTTTGTATGTCCTGGCTTCTGTAGTCCTGAAGTTCCAATTCTAGATCCTACAACTTGCTTCCTGCACACAAGAGACAAACAATGCCTTCCTACTTCTTTTCTTAGTGTTAGGATCCTAGATGTATCTTGGATCTAATCTGAGCTATCATAAAATAAACTAGATATGAACATTTATGGGGAAAACTAATGATATATTAATTGAAATAAAATAAATACATTAAAACAATTATCTCTTGGTGTAGATGCATTCCTCCTTGCCCCTTTCTCCTTTCTCCTCATGAGCTCTTCAACCAAGCTAGGTGGCTTGACTGCAACCGATGTATATGAAGAAGCACCTTTGAATTTTGGTAGCATGTATTTGTAAACGATTCTTCCTCCCCATGCTTAAGATTTTCCTTTTTTATATAGATTATTGGAAGAGGATTGTAAGAGCTTATAGATATTCTAGATACCAATGGAGAATCAAATGATGTGAGTTCCAAGGCTCATGCCATGAAGAACCAACTCATCCCTCACTTACCGCTTTGAAACTCCATGAATCTAGAATATTAGAGAGGGTGTCACTTGTTTTCCCATAGATGACCAACAACACCCCTAAAAAATTGTTTGAATCTTGATATAAGGGTTGTTTCTTGGATTACTTCTCCTTTTGTGTTCCTCTCTGACTATGTAGTCTGGAAATTAAGGATCTAAGATCCACTCAAAATAATTGTGTGGAGTAAGAAGAATTTTCAACATAAATTCCATTATTTCTGACTGCTTCAATCTCCTGTACTTGCAAATGAGTGTATGTGTTCCTTTGTCTTAGAAACCTGTGGTATTTGGTACCATGTGAAGTTTCATTGAAGCATGTAGAGAGAACCTAGCTTGTAGAAATTCACACACCCCTGTTGGTTGTGGAGCTTGATTATCTTCATGATTCAGAGACCTTTGTTTTCAGCCATGTTTATACCCCATGAAGACTTTACACCCCGAAAGAATGTACACTCCTCCACACGAGGGAGTGTAGGGGGGGCTTTCCCCTTCTATGGGGTCTGGGGGAAAGTAGCCCCCTGAAGGAAAAAATTCCTTGTAAATGTATGTTGTAATTTCATAGTAAATTTGGACCATTCATTATAAGGTCATAGATTTGATGGTAGAAGTTATGTTAGGGTGTTTTTCCTAGAAGGAAGCCCTCTTTTATGAGGGAAATGTATTACAACTATGTATCATTGTGAATATTGTATTATGAGTGAGGATATTGTGAGAGAAAGAAGAGGAAGTTACAACAGGTGTGTTGTAAGTTGTATCCCTTCATTTGTTGGATAATAATAAAGGAAGGACCCGTCAATTTCTCTAGTGGACGTAGGCCACAGTGGGTGAACCACGTATATCTATGTCTCTATTGTTTTGTGTATCTTATGTGTTTTATTTCCACATTTGTTCTATTTTTATGCTCCGTGTTCTTGTTTTTATAACAAAATCTTGCAAAAGAAGAGAGAGAGAAAGAATAATGAATTGTATTAAATAAATTGTAGAATGAATAATACACATTATATACTCTACATGGTTGACGTAATGCACCATAGTAGTGATATAGAGAGATTTGGACACTGACTGAACGACTCTGGAGTCAATTGTCACCTAGTCTTAGTTATCTAGCCATGTAGTCATCAATTAACTGACTAATCACTCAAGTAGAGTGGAGAGAGACTCATGCATGTGCATGTGTGTCTCTCTCCTAGCCTCATGCAAGTGATATGCACCATCTTAGTGATAATACTGAGGTGAACATGCATGGATTTACTCCAGTAGTTTAACTTAAGTGTAATTGAGTCAATACCAACTAGTTTAATTGAGGTGTAACATTACTGAAGAGGATGTCACACCCTATTTTAGTGGAGGAACCCTATTTTAGTGGGTAATATTTTTAGGGAATAATATTTTCATATATGGATGGGTCCCTCAACATTAGACTAGTAAACTTAGGAAAATGAATTACTAGGTGAGTGTGTAATGTCTCCAACAAGAATGACTTGGGGAGTGATTCCTTCCATAAGAAGTAATTGATGGTGTCACCCTACCTTAAGGTTTCCTTTGTATATGATCAATGTGGATATTGGTGTCCACCCACCTCTTCAAACTAGCTCACATACAGTTTTCATCTTGGCAGTTTTGTTTTCTAGCTTTTCGAGTCCTAAGCTTTTGGGGTTGTTTTGAGCCCCTAAACAATGTTTTTTGGGCTCACCACAGTCACACTATAGATGAATACAAAGTGTGATGGAAACATGTGTATTTTTCAGATAGAAATTTCCAACGAGCCATCGTGTGCCTAAAAATAAGATCGTATGCAAAAGTTACGAGCCATCGGGGCCCACATGACTTTTGGCGCTTCATCTCCTAGGGTTAGGTTTTTGGATGTCTAGGATTTTTTGATTACTTATTTATGCTAAAAAGGCTTGGAGGAATCATTGTAATGTGCTCAGGCAAATGCGCGTAGCCACCACATCTGTTCTTTGAGATTAGCTACCGTCGTTCAAGCAAGATTGTTTCATTCTGCATTTTATAGTTTCAATAGATTTCTTTATTGAATAGAAGTTAAGTTTCACTGTATCTATGTTATTGTTCACTGTATTGTTAATATTATGGTAGCTTCGGGAGGTATGAGCCTCTATTGTGACCTATGATGAGATTAGAATATTCCAGATGGAAGTAAAGAAGTAAAGGAAACCCTAGACAAGTCGGATGCAGAAATATAATTAATATGAATTTATTAGTGCCCAGAAGGAGAAGTCAGCCCCAGTAAAGCCTTCCAAACTACTATAAATACAGGGCTCTAGTTCTCATTATTCATCATCTCAGCAATTGCATAGAGAAYTGGATCTACACAAGTGCAGTGGTAGTTTATGCACAAGTCTCTGGGAAGGTGTGCRCTAGTTTCTGGGTGGGATTATCTGATCAACTTGGTTTCTATTCTTGCCTGGTGCATTAGCCTCTCTTGGCTATTGGATTGCTACCARRATTTTCTTCTTTGTCAAGGTCAAGGTGCTCGGAGGGTGGCTTCRGCCTATGGTTGGGTGACRAGGGYATCACCAATGGTAAAATGAGCACAATCTTCTATATTCTAACATGTATCTYTGTATTAATTTTATATATCATTGTTTCATTTTGTTCCTCTCATAAATCTAGATYAATATATTATTGTTCTTTTGTGGTGTTTATATTTTGGTATTTATGAAGTTAAGGGATATATTTATATTTTATCTATGAATTTTTATAGAAAGTGGTATAGAAGCTATTTCTTGGGAAAAAAAAATAACAATTTTGTTTCCTGTTTTGCAAGTTTTCAAAGGGAAAAAGAGGGTTKCAAGAGTCACRTCATTGCTTGCAACTTTATGGGCATAATTTGCATAAAATAGTGATATATTTGAGTTCCTCTTATAAAATTACCTAAGATAAAAAAATAAAAAATTCCAAATCAGAGTTTAGGAAGTGAAAATATT
Source organism: Picea mariana (assembly GCA_032191745.1). NCBI lineage: Eukaryota > Viridiplantae > Streptophyta > Pinopsida > Pinales > Pinaceae > Picea > Picea mariana. The sequence continues at coordinate 270,388 of JASDQU010738904.1, forward strand.
GTTGATTTAAAATCAATTGTYTTAGAGTTTTCCATGATGGCCACATGAGCCGCAAATAGTATATCTTTTGAAAAAATTCTTAGGTTTCTAGCATAACAACAACATTATAAAGAGGAATTTTAGGGATTTTATCTGACATATTATATGCTATGATTCCAATTAATATCAATTGCACTAAAACCCTTGTAAATTCATATTGTAAAACCCTTATGGAAGTTAAGAATGGAAATGTGGTGAAACATGCCATGGGAGGAATGAATGTTGGTGAAAACATATATCTGATATATGTATAAGGGATTCCAAGATATGGAATATATACTCAATAAATTTCAGGATACCCATATTATCGGTACCACATATCCTTTCATCAATGAAGAGTATAACTGAGAAGGATATGCCTAGTATGATTTAGATGACTCTTGTTATGACTAGTACATGGGATAAAATTATCTTACTCTAAAAATCATCAAAATTTAATAGAAACTATTAGAAATTTGAATGTTTGTACAAAATTATAGCGAAATTTTTTATTGTTCATATTTCGAAAATTAGTAATATTCACCACAGTTTCTACACTTTAAAATAAGCATGGATCCTTAAAGTTTTCTCTGATAGTGAATATGATGCTAAAGTCTCTATAATTTTCATTCTAATATATATTTAATTTGGTCAATCGTAAAACTATTTCTCTAGAAATTTCATCATCATTGAGATTATTATGAAAGTCTCTTTGAATTCAATCTAGTTGTTTGTATGAAATTAATATGTAGATTGTAGAACCAACCAGGAACTCTTTCCTACCAAAGTAAATGAAAAGAACCTAAAAAAACATCCTCATTTCTATCCCTCAAAAGTCTAATGAATCCCACAAAATATTTTTAGTGATATTTTTCTATGATCAATTTATCTTGATTGAACTTATTGAGATACATTTCTACATTCTTGGGTAAATTGTGGAACTTATTAAGATACCTTTCTACATTCTTGGGTAAATTGTGGAAATGTCTCGTTAAGTATAATGAGTTAGGAGCTAACCATGGTAATATTTTATTACTTATAAGTTGGATGAAATGTAGGACAACCGGATCGTGACATTTTAGAAATTTGTGAATGGATATTTCAAGTAATTCACACATTTTGATAAAAACATTATTGATTTATAAATAAAGGTCTTCAAGTGGATCCTTAAGAAGATATTCAAAATTATGTTCAACAAATATTTCATGGTACATTTTCCTCAATTTGTCATTCGCACCTATAGGGAGGTAACGTACAAATGATATGTGAAATTACATCTCACGTGGGTAATCCTTCAAAATGCTTTTGAACAATTTATAGTATAAGTTATGAAAAAATCTCATCTTTTGAATTTGGTCTTGAGTTGGTTAAAATGAAAAAAATATGTATTTCATTCCAGGTATCTTCTTGCTCAATATTTTTTTGAGATTCAAAATCTTCATGAATATTATCAATAAAGGGTAGGTCCTTTTTCTGAACCAATTTTGTTATATCGGATTTGGATCATTATTAACGCATATGGTTCTATAGGGAAATATATCTCGAAACTTAATTACTACTCTATTTTGGTAGATTCTCCATTTTATAACACTAGATTTTAAATTCATATTTAGGGGAGTTACGATTTTTTGGTAAGATTTTTAGTTTAAATGATAAAAGAAAATGTATAAATTAAAATCTTTGTACTAGTAGTACATTAAAATAAAAATTAATTAAAAAACAATACTAGATAAAATTGGTAGGAATAACATT